>WOVY01010764.1:1200000-1705000 GCA_013436015.1 Rhipicephalus annulatus
AGAAAGAGGAAAGAAGATGAGGAAGTGAAGAAGAAATGACGAAGACTTAGACAAGTATGAGTGAAAAAACATGAATAAAAATAATAAAAAATGATTGATTGATATGTGGGGTTTAACGTCCCAAAACCACTGATGATTATGAGAGACGCCGTAGTGGAGGGCTCCGGAAATTTCGACCACCTGGGGTTCTTTAACGTGCACCCAAATCTGAGTACACGGGCCTACAACATTTCAATAATAATAAAAAAATGACCGTCTATAAACGGGTGGCCAGGTCTGTTTGGTTTATAAATGTAAGGAGAGCTCGGTGGTCCTGGTCGAGTCGGGAAGCACAACCGCTCGGAAAGAGATAGTCGTCTAGAGTCTAGGTTATCGCGATTACGTGTCCCACGTGACTGACACCTGTATAGAGTCATGTTGCAAACGAGTTTAATTCACTACTAAAACAATGGGTTGTTTCTATTCACATTATGTTGTTTTCAAAGAAATATAGACTAAGACGCAATCGTAAATGATTCGTTGCCCTACTGAAAAGCTTCATACGCTATTTCTGCATTTTATATGTTGCTCTTCTCACCAAAATTCATGGTAGATTAAATTCAGCAGATCTCACCTACCATGGAAATCGATGTCATGCAAAGCACGCGAATAAAAGGTGACTTTGTTACAATTTTTTCTTGTTTGAGCGAAACGTTTCAAAATTACACTAAACGTATGAACAAACGGTATATGCACACACATGCATGTTGAAGAGTCACATATGTTTTATATAATCGGTGGTTTACAGCTGCGCAATGATGCCAAAAGGGACTAGGGTATTATCAACAACAGAAGCGGTAAGCTGAAATCTAGCGCTTATACTTGCGAGGATGGTTGCCCTAAATAATTTTACAAAGGCCAACTTCAGTCGATAACGCTGAACTAGAATTGACGCTAACTCGACATGACATCTGTAATATTGGAGTATATATGTAATGTTTACAAAATTACACCATCTCCAACAAAAGGGGACCATGGGGTGATGTGAAACCACGTAGGGGGTGCACCGCGTCGTCTTCTCTTGTCCGGTGTTTCACTTTTTTTTACACGCTACGCGATTAGTTATGAAGGCGGTTGCAACAAGGCCGAGCTGGCTCGATGACGATGAATACTGGCTCAATGAGAATAATGGCTCAATGCATTGCAGTGCGTCGGAAGAAATAAACCATAAACTCGTTGTTATTTTATCCTTTTAACGCGCAATATCTTGCATTGGTTAACGCTTTTTAAAGGAATCTCACTTTCTTAGAGCGCAGGAAGGGTTTCAGAAAGAAGACAGATAGGACGGAGCCCACTCCTGTCCTATCTGTCTTCCATTGGAAACGGTCCATGGGCCCTAAAGATGTTTTGTTTTTGAAAAATGCAACACCAACCAGTCCAAGTAGCCTATATTTTGCACTATAGGTTAACGTGATTACATGTTCGACGTGACGCTTGTATTGGGTCATATTGCAAACGAATTTCAAGCACCAGAATTGTTCTGCAGCAGAACACTCGACTGCCACGGAGGGGCCCACGTTCTAGTCGTATTTGAGCTTGGATATATTTTTTTACATTCTACTTTTTCATGTCTATCGGTTATGCCACCGACGGCAACAGTGACGGTGACGTCGCTAAACGCAGGAACAGGTGCCCCCAGAGTTGCGCTTTGGAAAACTTTGGTTTCATTATTTCTGCTTTGAAAGAACATTTAGTAATGATCATCTGTGAATACCTCGATGTCTCTGCGCTTATCATTCTACGGGATTCTCTCTGCGGTCATGAGCCTATATGCAATCACTGACACTAGGCCCAGCAGTTTTGGCGTGCTCCATGTTCCTGTAACGAAACGAAATACTTGCATTCCTGTACAACCCGGATTGCGCAGCAGAATGGTGATACACTTTGGCAACGGGTGGTCAGCAGATGCCAGAAATGCACTGAGCGATGTCGCAAGATACGAATGCAGAACAAAAGCAAGGATGTCACTCTCGCAGGTTGCCGAATCCCGCTGGAACGATCGTGTGTTCAGGCGGTTAGCCGACACACGAAGCGATTTGTTTCTTTCTGTATGTACAGTAGAACGAATCTCGGTATGCAACCGCAGAAAGTTGGTTTAGTTGATATATGAATTCAATCTAGAACATTACGAGGGAAACAAACGGCAGGAGACATGAAGGTTAACCTAAGAAGCGTCTGGTTAACTAGCCTAAGTGAGGGAGCAGAGACCAAAACTAATGTAATGATGAGGAAGAACAGGGAAGGAAAGAATGAAATGAGCCATGAATTCCGGATGTGTGTGCGATGGCTTCACGAAGTAAGCCCTGCTTGTACACTGGGGCACGAGACAAGAAAAATAGACAACTGAAACGACGAGTTGAGAATATGTTAAAAATATGTGCGGGGCACGAAACTTATCCGCACATAAAAAGTCGTTCTGGCGCATGGTAATAAAAACGCAACAAAAAAGGCACCACTGATCGAAAGAGCTGATACTTGTAACTTAATGTGATGATCTGAACAAATGCAATTGGTGAACCAACTAGACGAATATAGCACACTGATGGATTACATTTTCACAGCGCATGTGCGGGAAAGGCAGAAACACGTGCTGAGCTGACACACGTGCAAGTCGACACGAGATATAATTTGCTTAAGTATGCGGTTTTATAGGCATGACAAAGAAGAATATGTGCAATGCGCTTCGAGCTTAAGCTTCTCAAAAAGCCTACAAATGCAAGAACCGTGGGAGCATAGCTCTCCGAAATCAAAGTTGTAAACATTCTGAGGTCTGAAAATAACTAAGTATTGCTCATACGCCATGACAGTACTTGAACAATTTCAAGAGCAAAGTTTGCCCGAATTCACAAGTCTTGTTCATAATCTAATATGCTCCCTAGTCTGTTGTGTTTGCGCCAATCAGTTAGTTTGTGTGATTGATGAGGAGAATTCTTAGGAATTTTTAGGATAAGAATGATTCTTACGAGATCTGTGGATCGTCAGAAGTGACTGTCGTCAACGCCTTCAGGGCACCTTAAGATGGAAGTGCGTCGCAGGTGGGGCTCAACTGCTGTATACTGAGCAAAATGCAGCCATGGTGGGCAAATCGTAGAATAAAACAAGTCACACTATAGAGAGAAAGCAAAATAGACAAAGTACTGTTTGAAACACAACGCTACAAGTCAGATTTTTTTAAAGGTGTTTACTTGCACAGAAGTTGCAATGTGGTCAATTTTTTTTCTTTCTAAACATGTCTTTTCACAAACTCGAAGCATAGCGCAGAAGTTCTTTGTGATAGAGAGCTTCAGTTCTAAGGCAAACGGCTTGCGGGCCTGAGCAGTGGCGTTCTTTGCACTATTCATGGATGTTACTAGCAGTTGAAAGGAACGCAGAAGATATGAAGGTTGCAGGAAATATTATTTCCAGGTGGTGTTACCACCTTGACAATGCACACCACCACTCTCGGGGTGTGCCGTCCGAAGGGGTTTTCCAGCAGCAAGAGTGTTCTTTTTTATTTTCTTTCTTCCTATTCGCAGTTATTTTTAACCATTAGAGTTACCACTCACGTACTCTTTTCAAAGAGCTGTAAAGCGGCAATCAGCAGCCTTTTGCCCTGAAAACCACTTCAAATTTATGTGGATTAGCCAATGAAATCGAAAATAGCTAGCAAATAGAAGGCGTGCTAGTCATTTATGTAAGCGTGACCCCTCTTCATTGTGACCTCGTTTTCCAACGAGAACAAAGGCCAAAGGCATTTGGTGCTCTCTGTTTGCTGAACAGGTGTAACATTGCTTATCTCTTTCTGATTGTTGCCAGTGCTGTATGCCTCCTGTATTATGCCTCGTTAACTGTTTCTTCCTTATTTTTACTGAATTTCAGCTTGTATTATCCGTGAGCACGTGCATAATAGCATTAGACGCCGAGTAGTCTGTTAACATCAGTTTTTTTTTTTAAATGAGACTATCCTTCCTCGACCCTCGATTTCTTGTATAATCCCTCTCCCCCTGTCTCTCTTGAGAACCAATATACGTAGTTTTACATCAAGCAACACTCTTCTGCCATGTGCACGGCACTGGAGATGCTATGTCTGAGGTCCTTGATGCCAGCTCCTCCGCGCATCGAGACACCCTAGCATAGATGGATGGGTGAATGGATATGGCTGTACCCTTTAGATCGGGCGGTGGCTAGCGCCACCAAGCCGTAATACTTAATGAACCAAATACTAGTTTTATTTTTTCCTTTAAATAGCGAGGGTGAGGATTTGCACTTTGCAGCGAAGGGTTCAATTTTCACTCGTGCCTTGACGTTAGCCACCAATCAGATAACCTCCTTCTAGTTAATTCTACCCGCTTAAAGTCTATTTTGCCCTCCCTGTCCCTAAACCCCAGTGCTTTGAAAAACTCTGCGCCATGAGCACGTGCATGTCAGGGTCGCAGCACCCCTACCGCCAACGGTGGTGAAACATACCCGGAAACTCGTCCATTGCTTTCGCGACGAGGGAGAAGGCTGTGAGAAGCGCGTGCAGGTGCAGTTTATCTCGGCCGTAGTTGGTGAGAACCGTGCCCGCACCAGTCTGTCAGGTGGCGCTGCCGTGTCTCAGCAAATGCACATATGTTGATTGTTTATATATGCTTTCTTTTTGTCACTTTTGACAGTCGGTGCTTGTATAACGCGTTTCTCTTTCCTTCTGCCTGTGTCAGTACACCTTAATTCGTCCTATGTTAGTGCTGGGTTAGCTATAAACTGTCATCTCTACTGCTCTAGATAGTATGTCACCTGACAGATATTGTGTTATATATCATACCTTGTAGTCGCATGCACAGGGTTCATATGTGTGGCCTGTTCGATTATTCGATTATGACAGTTCCAGGCTGCCCAACGATCTATCGGGGACTGAGTGTGCAGTACCTAGAGGATTCCCGGGAAGTACTTGCTTCAACCCAGGAAATCGAGAGCCTCGAACGAGGTGCTCATCTTCGGTCCCCAACGGTACCTTTTTCTGTGAAGCCCTCGCCTCGTCCGGCGACGTTTCTCGTACACTTGTCGAATACCCAGCGGCACAAACTCGGAAAATTAATGAGCATTGGGCTGCAAAGTCCGATGCCGGCTATGGTTGCAAACTATTAAAAAAAGTCATCCAAGGTCGACCTAGCAATCGCGCATTGACGAGGCTCGTTTGCCAGTGTTAGTTATCGAAAGTAATAACCACTAGTGTTTTTTTAAACTCCTAGCTTATGACATTGCAATGACGCAGTACAGGTGGTCTTGTAGCGCAACGGGTTTCACCAAAAGCCTTTTCTTCACACATTCCTTCTATAGCCGGTTTTCACGTGAACCGAATGCTATTCCCACCCGATCGTGTCATTTGCAGTGGCCAGTCTGCGGCGTGTCTTTCAGCTGTGCGCGCACAAAGACAGACACCATTATCGTCCTCGTTGTAAGTATAGTCATCTACAGGATGACACAGCGTTCGTCCATCAAGCTGCGTTGCGAAAACAGATCACTGATCAGATGAAGATGGGAATGCTCGTACAGTTTATTAAGCGTTATTAGGCGACGAGTTTAATGCTTTATCAAACACGAAAAACGACTGTGGTGCCAGGATAAGTGGTGCGTGTGAAAAATCATCATCATGGGATGACATCATATCACATCACCATATGGCGTCTTTGTGACACCACAGGTTGCCGAAATTTGTGACGTTACTTTGACTTCGCGTAACCTAGCGTTAGATTTACTGTTTATGACTCCTTTGGGTGCGTACAGTAACTCTACCTGGTGTCGCACGCTGACTCCGTCTGATGACATCGTCGCTTGATCAAAGGTGGACCCCAAACTCGGAGGCGCTGCAGAACAACGCGAGGTGCAGAAAGCTTCCTATGCCTTGGATCTTGGCACCGCAAAACAATGTTGGCTGTCGCCTTCGAGTAGTCGGAAAGGGATCAAGATGGCCACAGACAAGGCTTAGAGCAGTGGGTCGAACAGATTAAAGATGACATCAAATCCGTCTCCTCCACCATTACCACAGATTTTCCGGTTGAAAGAATGGATAGCCGGCTCGCTCATCTTCTTGAGGCAAAGCAAGCACTACTGAACCGTTGGAAGGGTCAGCGCCTGAACCGAAGACTGAGGAAGAAGATAGCTGAGGTAAACAGATCAGTCGAGGAACATTGTCGCGCACTATCCAGGCAGCAATGGGACGAAATCTGCAACTCCGTCGATGGTCAGATGCGTTATGGCAAGACGTGGAATATGTTAAAGCATCTCCTCAACAAAAACACCACCAAAACAAATCAAAACCATGTTATCGCTCGAATTTTGCATAAAGAGATAGGGCGCACTATAGAACAGCAAGTTGTGCAGCGGCTCGTGCATAAGTACCTCCCAATCAAAAGAGAATTGGCACCACCAAGTAGACAGTACCAGGGCAGGCCCAATCCAGGTCTTGAGGGCGACTTTAACATCGAGGAGATCAGAAGAGCCTTGCATGATCTCAACGGCAGGTCGGCCCCTGGCCCAGACGGTATATCGAACAAGGCCCTTCGTAACCTTGATGATGATTCAATTGAAACCCTGAAGGATATGATAAATGCAGCATGGAAAGAAGGCAGGGTGCCAGAGCAGTGGAAGCTGGCCAGGACGATCCTTATTCCTAAGCCAGGAAAGCCCCCTAACTTGGACAACATGAGGCCAATATCCTTGACATCATGCATCGGCAAGGTTGCAGAACATGCCATACTGCACATGATAAACAAGTACTTGGAAGATAATGACATATATACACACAATATGGTTGGATTCAGGGCAGGGCTATCCACACAAGATGCATTGAAGCTTATCAAACACCAGGTCATCGACAACAAAACGAGAGACGTGAAAGCCATTCTGTGCCTAGATCTAGAAAAAGCGTTTGACAACATCCACCACTCATTCATACTCGAAGCAATTTCCAAGCTTGGTCTGGGGAAAGCCTTCTATGACTACGTATGGTCCTTTCTTACAGATCGGAAAGCCGTGATGAAGATTGCAGATATCGAGACCACAGCAATCAAACTAGAAGCAAAGGGCACGCCGAAAGGGGCAGCGATTTCACCATTGCTGTTCAATATTGCCATGATTGGGCTGTCAAAGGAATTATCGAGCATTAAAGGATTAAAGCACAGCATCTACGCAGATGACATTACCATCTGGTGCACAGGTGGAAGCGAGGGGCAGATTGAGAGCACCCTGCAAGAGGCGATTGACACCGTAGAAGAGTACCTTCGTCCTTCTGGGCTCAAGTGCTCCTCGAGTAAGTCAGAACTTTTACTGTATCGGACTGCACGCCGGAGACCGAAGCCCAGGGGATGGAAGCCGTTGAACTAGATAGACATCCACCTTCGTACAAATCAAGGGGATTCCATCCAGAGGGTCGACTCCATCAAAGTCCTGGGCATGCTGATAGAGTCTACCGGCGCCAACAGCAAATCTATAGCCAAGTTAACTTGGAAAACAGACAGTGCGGTGCACCTCATACGCAGAGTGACCAACAAAAGAAATGTGATCAAGGAAGACAACCTCATCAGGTTGATGCATGCGTTTGTTCTAAGCCACTTCACGTACGAGGCAGCAATGCACAACTGGTCAAGAGCAGAGTCCGAGACACTGAATGTGCTCCTCAGGAAAGTTATCAAGAAGGTCCTGGGCCTACCCATACATACCAGCACCGAGCGTCTGCTTGAGCTTGGCATTCACAACACGCTCGAAGAAATAGCAGAAGCCCAAGAGAGAGCACAGTTTGCAAGGTTATCTACAACAAGGTCGGGGAGAATGATCCTGCAGGAGCTGGGCCAACACCCAATGGCAATCAGACGCAATTACAATGATATCCCCGACAACATGAGGAAGAATATCACGGTGTCTCATATACCAAGAAACATGCATCCAGAACACAACGTCGGAAGAAGAGTAGCGAGGGCCAGGACTATACTTCGTCAAGTCTCAAACGAAGAACGAGGAGTCGTATTTGTTGACGCGGCTTCCTACGCCAATGGGAAAGCGTGTGTGGCAGTGGTGGTCGATGGGGCTGGCCATGTCGTCAACTCAGCGATGGTCAGGACGAAAGACCCAATCATTGCGGAACAGGTGGCCATCGCCTTAGCACTCAAGATGGATAACATTGAAGTCGTCTACAGTGATTCCATGGCAGCACTATGGGCGTTCGCCAAGGGGACGGTCTCAGAGCAAACGCTGAGAATACTACAAGGCAAGAACATAACGCATCATCATCTGAGTTGGTTCCCAGCTCACCTTGGGCAAATCAACGATTCCCCTCCCAATATCAATGAAGCAGCACACGAGGCGGCGCGAGAACTCTCCAACCGCGCCTCTCCGGGGATGCGTTCTACCGGTGAAGGGGATAACCGGGAAATTCTTACAACATATAACGAGCTCACTAAACATTTCTACCTGTCTAGAAGGATTTTCCCTCCACCTCACAAAAATCTAACCCGGCCCAAAGCACTTACTTTAAGGCTTTTGCAAACGCGAATGTACCCTACTTTGAAAATGTTACACATCATGTACAATGACCTATACCCAAGTAATCTTTGTCCACATTGTGGGGAAATAGCTTCATTAGAGCACACGCTCTGGCAGTGCACCAATATCACTCATATATCGAACATCACCTCTGCCAGATGGGAGGCGGCAATCCGCAGCTCGTCCTTGGCAGATCAGCTCTGGGCTGTCCACCAAGCCCGTGAGGCGGCTGAGGAGCTTGGCATCTCAGTCCACACGTGGGAGCTGCCCGCAACACAGTGATCTGTGTTTTGGAGGACCAAATAAAAGTTTATCCAATCCAATCCAATCGAGTAGTCCCTGGCGAATGCATGAGGATCTGTTTAGTTTGTTACATTGCAGTTCCTTCCAAGGACACGAATATGTGCACATTTTAAAACATTTAGTAGATAGCGATATGTTTGTGAAGTGGCATTTATTAACCCTCGCTGCTTAGCTGAACATGGTTCGCTCGGCGATAAAACCGCAATGTGTTTTCCAGGTCATTTCTTTTTGCTAACTTATCTGAAAAAGTCGAACTGGTTCGCACACAGACGTTAGTATCTACAGCAAGTGAAAAAAAAAATTACAGTGATGAGCTGTACCTTGAAAATAAAAAGTTTGACGTATCTCTACTACAGTTTGTTGCAGTGTCTAAGTTGCCCATCAAATTGCTGGGAATACATGAAAAATAACCTTATCTATTGAAGACTGAATATAAACTGTCAAATACTATTAATCTCTCAATTCACATAGAACAACGAACGTAAATGCGATTCATGCGAAATAGAGCAATAAAAAATGGATCAAGCATCTCCTGCGAGTTTCGAATAATACTACAGGAAATTTATCATTTACAAGTGTAATCCAGTCTGTTTCATCTCATAAGTCGATATTATCACATCAAAACACAACTACTCGATAAAGCCTCATCGATCAGTAACAGAATGACAGCGTATAAGCTTTATAGCTTGTGTTTACAACACGAGTGCGTCTCGTTATTATTACGCCCTATTACTACCCTCTTGAACGCAAAACAAGACGCAAATAGTGCATTTGTTTAGCTATCATTCTTTAAAGTACAGACAAGAAAACACTCGCACCCAATGGCACAACGCCAACGCATATCACTTGCGACGCAACGAGATCATTCCAACAAAGCTCCACCGTGTCTTGTCTCGAACTTTTCAAATGTCAGCGCTCACATTTAGCGCTGGATGCGCGAACGCGTGGATGAGCTATGGTCACCTACTTTGAAACGCGTGTTCCCGGAATTGCTCATGCAAAAGGTGTGCAATTCCGAAAACAACAGGTGTGAATTGCACACCTTCGGCATGTACGATTAGCTCTCGAATTTTGTATGTTCTCTGTAGGTATTCTCGACACTATAGGGACTTTTTCATTGCGAAACAGCATTTACTGGTCGTGTTATTTCTATTCTTGTGCTTTGGGTGGTTGCATTTTCATTAAGTTGCGTTTATACGCAAAACATAAACCCACCCTTCAACCACCCACCTCTTTTGCACTATAAGCGCCTTAAACAAAATTCTTCCAATGAGTGTTGCAAATAATCCCGGTTGCATGCTCACCAAAGAGCACTGCAGCCTTGTTGGTAATATTTTTCGCTATGAATGCGGGAAAACTTAAGAATCGTTAATCAAGAAAACGATGTGACGCCATGTTAATAAAATAGTCTCGGTGAATAAAGCTACAATTTATTGAATAAATAAAATAAGCTGAGGAGAATACCAGCAAATAGGAGATGATTGGATGCGACTTGCTCGAGTTTAAAGAAAAACTCGCGCTACCGCAATTTCAGCAGATTTTTTTTTTTATGACCAAGAAGTTACGGAGTCTTTTCATGTCAACGGAAATTGGTCATGATGATTGCCTCCCCCTTCTCCACAATATCATGATGTGCTCATACATTATGAAAAATCTGCGCACGGCTTCGAACAGGCAGACTCTATTCCTTACCGTGTGATTTCATAAGAAATTGTTTTTGACGCTAATAAATTTAAGCCCTATAAGTCTAGCAATAATTGGATTCGCATTCGTTGGATACTAAAGGTTTTTATAACTTCCGTTACTTTATAATTATTGTCATTATTCTTTGTAACGTGGAAGTAAAAGAATAATAGATTTTGCAGCTTGAAACATAAGCCCTTATGCCAAAGGCATACGATTGGCACGAGATCTAAAATCTATTGTACATCCAGTTCTGTGCACTAGTGATCTGTTAGTTGTATACCAAAATGCTAAAGGCTGCATTCACACGGGTGACGAAGAGATTGATTTGAATGTATTCATTGCTGAGGCAAGGGCGGCACCTCTTTGAGACGCGAGAAGAGCGCTCTTGAGTAACCTGAGGAACTGATTTTACAGCTTTGAAAAACTTCCTGAAGCAACGTGCGCTGATTAGTGCTATCATAAACCATGCGGTCTCTTTCCTTCACTATTGTTGTTTCAGAGTTGTCACCAAGTGCTAATATCTTTCAGTTGACAGCTCAAGAACGGACCATGTCAGCCGCTGTATTATCTTATTCACACCCACTTATCCAGAGGAACAGTGGGTGGTCATGGCTATAAAGATCTGTGTCGGAAACATTCATGAAAGACGACGCCAATTGAAGATTACACAACCTATTATTTGCTGGCTGGGCTTGGAAAACGAAAATGTTTTGTTATTTGTTGCACTAGCATTGCATATTCTACTATTTCACACGAAACAACACTCGGAGCTCACCAATCAAGGAGGTCGGTGCCGACATGTGGTGACCATGGTAGGCATACTACTACAAGAACAACAATGGAACCTGCTCCAGCCATTGACCCAGAATGCAATGTTTTCTATGCTACGTATAGGTGTGTCATGTGTTCAAGAACTCTGCTTTGTACTTCTTTTTTTAGTTAGAGAGTGCACAGCATCGTCGCCAGACAATGTGAGCCGGTGAAACTGCACATGCAGAGACATGGCGGAAATCATAAACAAAGTATGACCATTTCCGGCCGTCCAGTGCTATTTCTTGGGATTCTTAGCACCTCACTCATATCCAAGAGGTGTAGAGTGTTTGCCTTTCAGGGTGTTGGCAGGGACGGTGCCAGGATATTCTTACAGGGGAGCCACCCGCAACAAATCACAGGGTCCAGAGAATGATGGCGAACCGGGGGGAGTTTTGCACTGTGTTTTGATTATGCTTGTTCTTGTAGGAGGCAAAAGAGGGGACAGGCGTAAATGCAAGAGGAGGGGAGACGACCCCGTGCCTCTGAACCTGCTGTTACCAATTCCTGGTGGTGGTTACGCAGTGCTAAGCCTTTTTGAGATGAGCAAGCCACTTAGACAGCAATTCCTGCCAATTTCATTTTATGTGTGTGTGTGTGTTACGTTATATAAATATGACATAAAGATCAAAGTACTTAACGGCACAAACAGGCCAAAATACGGGATAGTGAAGCACACTGCACAATTAAGGCGCAGTCACCAACTAGCTCTCACCAAGGCAACCTTGTTCAAGGTACCCAGAGTGTCTTATGAATGTACCTAGCGTGCCCAGTGATAACATTTTCGTCTGGCGTCAAAACTGATTGCATTAGACCCATCGAGTGGCGCAACGCATTCTGCCCTTGTAGCTTTGTGTGACGCGCGCGGCGGATAACGACAGAACTTCCTCCTCAGCCACAGCAGTTTTCGCTCTCCATCTCCAAACAATCTCCACAGCTGACGGCGCGAAGAGAAAGCGACCGACCAAACACTGGTGGTCTGAGCGGTCGCCCTTATCCGCACCTCAAAAGAAAAAAAAAAGAAAACCAAACAAAGCCTTCTAAATGGCGGTGGCCGCCGCCAAAACACTTCCCGCTCAATTCAGCGCGCGCGAGTCGCTGCATGGAAACGACGCCAGCGCCGCGCCGTTCGTATCAACCGATCATGTTCTCGCTCTCTTCCTCCTCACTCTCCACCAAAGCCGCGTTGTTACGTCATATTGGCGTCACCGAAAAAACGTCACGAGGCTAGGTGCAGGTATCCCAGCGATCCCTGCGGCGCCAGCCGGTGGCTAAGGGGAAGGAGGTGGGGAGAGGACGGCGAAAACGACGACTGCGCTGGGAGGACCCAGAGCCTGGACGGCGGCACTTGTTTTTCCTCCCCGGGCCGCGCTATGTGAGCGCGTGTGTGCTGCGCTGTGCCGGCGCCGGCAGTTTTCGTCCCTTCTTCAGCTGTTTGGGCGCTCTCTCTCTGGGACTGAAACGTTGCTACGCCGCTTCGCCGCTGCCCGTGCAAAAAAAAAGTGCATATTTTGATCGTGTGTCTTGTGACGAGTGTCGTGGCCGTGTTCGGCGCCGTGCCTACCACGTAGAAGAAACCCCCCGGGAATTGAAAGTGTCAGAAAGTGGGGCGTGCGTCTTAGTGTGGCATGTGCGCGAGGTTGTGTCATTGGCTTCACTGAGTCGTGCTCTGTGAAACACCGTTGCGGAGAGTGTAAAAAAAAAAAAACGTGAGAAAGTGGCGAAACGACACCAAGGAAAACGCCGCAGATCTGTAAACCCGCCGTCACAACGACAGCTTTGCAGATCTGAAATCTGACACCGAGTGAAACGACACGCGACGCTCCGCTTCCCGTCTGTCATCCTGTGCATTCACACTAGGGATCTAGTTTATAGGCACAGCGGAGGAGGCGCCGTTAAAGGAGGAGCAAAAGAAAGTTTCCGATCGTCGATCTTCCACATGCCTAGTGCGTCGGAAACCGCGTACCTCGCGGCGCCCAAGCCGCCCGGTGCTGGTGCTTGATAACGTAGAAGAAAGAAGATCGGATCTTCCAGGTTTCTGGTCGTGCTACAGTCGGCATGGCGACGGTGTCTTCTGTGACCACAGCCGACCATTCCTCCGGTTACGTTTCGGTCTGGCTCCGACCACCCGAGCAACAGGCTGCCTCCGGTCCCGCTGCTCGAGCTGCCCGTGCAGCCGGAGGCAAGTGGGCCCTCACCGCGACCCTCGGAACCGTAGCCCTCGCCTCACTGCTTCCAGAGGTGGCCCGCTACCTCGTGTCAAGTTGCATTCCCCTATGGGCCGTCCTGTGCGCCCACTACTGGTTCTGCTTGGCCACTCGCGGAACCTTCAAGGCTTCGGATGGGTTCGTGGTCGCCCTGTCAGGGATTGTGGGTGACTTGTCAGCCGGAGGAGTAGCTGGACGTCTTCCCAGTCCTGCGGGACTCGTCGCCTCAACGGCGGTGTGGGCCGCGGTGTGCCTGTCGGCGTGCGCGGTCGCCGCTCCGAGGGCGTTGGGTGTTTTGCCATCACTGGCAGCATTGCGGCTTGTCGCCTTGGTGTCCTTTGTAGGCAGCTGGCCTTGTTGGGTGCGTGCGACTATCGGCCATCTGTGCGGACTGTTCGGTCTACTGGCGGCTCGTTTCACCGAGGCTCAACTCCGCGCGGGTCACGTCTCCTCTCTGGTGTCGCCCGACGGGAGGCTTCTGGCCGTACGACGTCGTCGCACGGGCAGTTCCCCGGGACTTCACGGAATCACCCCCAAAGGACGTCGGACATCGTTGCCCGTGCTGGGACAGCGTCAGCAGTACTACGGACCTGGGTACCAGGTGAGACCGAAGGGTGTTTGACCCAATGCCCTCGGCAACCGGGCTTTGAGTTTTTTTCCAGCCGTGTAAGCAGTGTTCTTCGGGCGACGATGGACGGCGAGACGTTGAACGTCGTTATCACCTTTTGCCGTAGAAGCTTCCGTACTCGTGAATACCGAGGGATGCGAACGTGACATATGAACGGCGCTCTGCTCTTTTCACCAATGCCGGCGCCGTTGGCCGCGTCGGCTATTGACAGCGTGACGCTTTCAGACACCGTCAGGAATGGCGATGCGCATTATGCATGTTTCCATTTCAAAACAAAATGACTCCAACACAATGGCATGCTCATGCGAAAGTTGATTAAACTAGTCGCGAGAGTTGTTCGTAATCGTAGAACAGACTGAAATGCCGATTCAGCCTAGTTGCCTCTTTCGTCTCTTTTACTGTGCGCTCTTGTTCGGTGCGGATGTAATTACTCTCACCCGCCGACATCGAATGGAATTTCGTTCCCTCTGAAAGCGATCGGTTTGCTGTCCTATTTTGTACAGATCGCTGCGGGATATTACGATGCTGTGACGCGCGAGCTTACCTGCAACATCTGACGGATTCACAATGTGTTTTTTTCTTCTTTCTGACGAGTTAAACGAGTGACTATAACAACAGTAAAGAAAGCAAAAGCTGCGATGTCTCGTGAAATGAATGACCCGGATGTGCTATCTAGGTCACAATGGGTTCGTGCGCAATGGCAACATCGTGACGAACCTGACTTGCTCGTTGGCTTTGATGGAGCGACGAAGAACGTTGTCGGACGTGTAGATGCACGGGTGTTTTGGGTCAAAAAAGCACCCTACGCGTCTTTATAGCGTTTTCTGCGCGTATATTTTCTGCGATTGACCCGTCTTCGGCAAAAACAAATCGCAGAAACTTTACAAGGCAATACCGGCAATCCGGTCATCAGAAGCGCGTGGATCCCCAATGCCAAAGCCATTCAGCAATGGCGATATTGTGTGTCGTTTATTTCCGGATGTTTGCGTCTCCTTATTGCGAAGGCTATTCCGCGGAAGGTGCTCCCTTGAAGATGGATTACCGTCTAATCAAAAAGCCAACGCAGCGAAAGGTGTTAGCTGGTTGCTTTGGCAAGAATGAAGCTTCCACCTTCTATAGACGGTCTTGAGCTCTACGTGTGGCCGCCGCCAGCTTATTTAACAAATGCTTTCTTATTTTTTTTATGTGTAGACATAAATTAACGAGGTCAAGAAGTGCCGAATGTTCTCACTCAACTGTTTTTGCATTGCATGCGCGTGCAGTAGCTCGGTTCGTTTAGATGTAAAACATTCAAGATGGCACCCTACATAACAACTTAATATCGTGGCACCGAAACTCGTTCAATTGAGTGAGTGAGAATTTATTAGGAGGCAGAGAGGTCAGGTCGGCCTGATCTAGTTCACTCTAGCCTGATACTCTACACAGGGGATAAGGAAAGGAGGAAGGAAAAAGGGATGAAGGATGATGATGGGGACAAGAAGAGGCGGTGCATATGTACAGTAACCACTTAGAGAATGTTGGACTATATGGGGGCCAAATTTTCCTTGTCTTAATAGATGTTACGCCGGATCTTCACTGAACTTCGCGAAAAAAAAAATAAAGCTACCTCTCGTTCAACCAGCAACCACATGAGACGTACAAAAGACGTGTATATAGTCTGAAACCAGCGTCGCTGTACATCTACGTCACGCGCTGCAAGACGTCCGCGCCTATTGAAGGACATTCCGAAACGTACTCCCTGCGTTCGTTTAGCAAGGTGAACAATTACTGCAGGGTATGGAGTTTGCCGATCGTTGAGAGCCTCATTAACGTGTTTCGCTGAGTGCCTGATAGATTACGAGCGAAATACGTCGAAAATACGGCCCATGTCCGTCGTTGTATATACGCTTTCGGCGACACCACATGCGTCGTCGTGTTTACGCGACCACATCAATCCTTGTTCACAGTTTTGTACGCACGCTTACTCCACACAGAACCGGGGACATTAAGAATGAATGCATATTATGACTTTCTTCATGACTACCCTAACTGTACTGGTTCGGTGTAAAATTTTTTATCTTGTAACCACCGTATGCGTGGCGCATCGATTTGAATCGCTCAGCGCTGGCGACTCTGGTGCAAATGGTCCTTCAGGGGGAGTTTTCCGTGAACTCCCCCATGAACTCCCCGTGGGTCCCGTTGCAGTCGTGTACTTTGGGACCCTCGTCTGTATATTTTATTCCCTGTAACATCCTTTTACGACATGATAATAAACTGATAGATAGATAGATTGATTGATTGATTGATTGAACTCTGCCAAATCCGTGTGCGTGGGCCATTGGAACAAGATGCAAATGCTCGTAATTTCTCTCTCTCTCTCTCTCTGTGTGTGTGTGTGTGTGTGTGCATTTGTGTGCGTGTGTGTCGTCATCAAACTATTACGAAAGAAGGAAGTTCACCCGCAGAACTGCTTACACAATGATCGCGGGCTGATAACTGGTGCGTGTATTCGCGAAATAACGAAGGCAACATGTTCGTACTGCTCCGTACACGTTGCAGTTCCGGCATTTGCCGCGTTCTTTGCTTTGTTTTTCGGCCGTTTAACGGCTGACGATGGCTTCTGAAATTCTATATACCGCATTTGCACAATTCTGACGCGCAGTTTTTCAATAAATATAGCACCTGAATTTGTTAACGCGTTATAGTTTGGCTCCAGAGTGAAATAAGCACCAACTTATTGTTTTTACAATCGGAGACAGATATGATGCTTTGATACTTCGTGTGGCTAAGTTTATGAAATTCATAGCAGCATAGCTGCCATTTTCGCGCAACCTAAACTAAATACTAGAGGCAAAACTTTTCGATAAAAGTTATTGCAATCAAGAAACTAATTTAAGTAAATCAAGTTGAGCTCAGGACAAACTGAACAACACATCACATTAGCGCACGAAAAAGCACAAAAAATTAAAAAAAAGTGCACAACACAAGCGCTCTCTACCAAATGAAAATTTATTGGAAGAAACGGTGTCATATATATGCTAACACAAAGGCATAAAAAACCTTAACACCTAACAAAGACGTAATCAAGTATGCTGTATATATGCGAAATCTCAGCCTCTGTGAAAGCGATTGATAGCTGGCTCACGCACCTGACTCCTGCGTTGACTATGTTCCGACTACCCCAATTTGCTACTAAACTTCTAACTGAACAATTCATGAAGAATTTTTAGACACAATGTTCGTAGTCATTTGCTGCTTTGCTTCCAGTGCTAGATTACGTTTTTTAAAAAAGAAAGTAGAAAGTGATCACCGAAAAAAGTTTGTCATAACGACATCGGTCAATGACGGTAAGACAGCCATGGGATATGTCGAAGTGAACGTTCAGTGTTTACAAAAGTGTAATTAAAAATTGTAAACCAAGATAACGTTCTAACGAAATGACTTGCCCTTTGGTTGTAGTGTTCTGCTGGCAACAATATTTGGCGCTACCGAACATAGCGTATTTAATCTGTTTAGCTTTAGGGAACCACATGGATCGGGTACGAAGGCCTTACGCTGACAAAGGCTTGTGTTCTCAAATTTTTCAATTTCAATTTATTTTCATAAGTCTAATAGAAGGCCTCCAAAACTGTGGCAATTCCCACTGGACGAAGATTTCGGCCCCTTTTACAGCGCATACAGCAAAGCAAGGATACATTAGAATTGTCACACGTTGTATCTTTGTTGTGATTTCAAGAAGAATGTGAATATGTGAAACAAACTTCAACCTCAACTTCAACATATAGTGCACCCATATACATATATGGAGCATTCAATGTGACAGGAAGTACAGATTTCTAGTACTAAACCAGGTATGAACGTTCTGAATTTCGTGTACATGTTGATGTTGATGCCGTTTAGATAGCAACAATCATTTACGTCATGCTCCGCTTGCCGAAACGTCGGCCAGTGAACTTGTCTTCTTCGAGGCTATAACTTCTAGCTTTGAAGTTATAGTTTTTCAAGGCTAGAAGTTCTAGCCTTGAAGAATACAAGTCCACTTGTCGAAACATTGGATCGACAACAAAGGCCATTTTTATGGATTTTTTTTGGTGGCTCATGGGCGACTCCTGGTCTGTCACGATGTCTTCTTTCTAATCACGACGTCGTCCAGCACGGCGTTGCTCCAGCATAGCGTTAGGCGTGTTGCAGTTTTGGTGCCGATGTAAGATTCTGAGATCTGAGAATAGCCGTGGTCGTCGCTGACGCGGAAATAAACGATGGCATTGCAGCCGAAGGGCATCAACTAGGCTCGTTGAGTGCCACCAAGTGTGGGGCAGAACGAGCGTTTTCCGAAGGAGGAACATTCTGTCACAAACTAATACTGCACAAGACATAGAAAGAATCCGAGATTGAGACGCAATACGGTGTGCTTGGGGTCTTTTCTACATCTCCTTCCTTCTTTCTTAATGTACGTGACGTATAGTGCGCTCATTTCTTGCTTCGTACCTCCTTTCATGATAATGTGTATCTTATTTCGTTTGTTCATTCGTCCGTAGCACCTTCCATTATCCCTAATGCATCTTACGTAGCACTGTCGCTCTTTTATCTGAATCCCTTTCGATATTATTAACGTACATTGCGTCAGATGCTGTTTCTTCGGTGCGCTCATGGTTCCCGTTCAGGGGGGAGGGGGGCGAAGGTGCGTTGCAGTGCCCCGCCTCCCTATTATGTCAGGGCTGACTTTTCGCCCTCTCTCATTCATGCACCACTTCGGTCCACACCACCATCAACATCTAGTAGAAAGCCAGAGAGTACAAGAAAACCTCCACCGGCGAAGCCTCTCTCCCCTGAAGACTGGCCGGTGCTTGCGAACGCACGGCCTTCCGAGCAGCCTTCCCGCTCTCTGCTCCCAGTGAAAGCCAATGCTGCTGATGACGAGGCTCCAAAAGCAGATCGTCAAATTATTCCTATGCTGCGATCCATTGTGAGTGTCATCAGAAGTCTTCTGACAAGCATCGACACGCCAACTGCTAGGAGCGGCCTACAGGTGCTGGACGCGTTGAGTCCGGTCCTTGCAAGCCTCCAGTAAAGCCATGGCTGACAATAACAAGTCGTTCCGTCAGGAGGTCAGAGAAGCGTCGATCTTTCAGTGGAACGCAAGAGGTCTGAGATCTCGCATATCTGATTTTCGCCAGTTTGTTCATCTGCACCGATTTCCCGTCATGATTATATGTGAACCGAAATTATCGCACCCAATCAGATTATCCGGCTACGAGTCATTTTTCTCTTCAAGTGACATCGAAAGCAGCAAAGTTGTTGTATTTATTCGCCGGGAGCTTACTTACGTCGTCCAGCCAGTGCAACCTCACAACAGCAATCAGTATGTGTGCTTGTCTGTTAAAAAAGGAAAAGTGACATTCGCACTTCTAGGCGTGTATATATCCCCATCATGTCATTTCGACGCCAACAAACTAGACGGCATATTAAGGGCACATCCGGGTCCGTGGGTTATCACCGGGGATTTCAATGCGCATCATCCCATCTGGAGAAGTTCAAGGCTTAATTCAACGGGACGACGTCTAGCATCATTGGTTTCCAGCCATGGTCTCGTCCTTCTGAATGATGCCAGTCCTACGTTTTTACGAGGCACTACATATAGCAGCTGCCTTGATTTGTCCTTTGTTTCACGCCGATTTGCTACACGGGTAAAGTGGTTTTTGGACATTGAAACACACGGAAGCGACCACATCCCCACTTACCTGAAGATCAAAGGTATATCGAACACGTACTCCTCTACCACAACACAAAGAATAGATTGGAGTGTGTTCAAGACTCAACTTGAGGATGCCTGTGAAGAAGGCCTGTCCAATGGTCTTCAGCAAGCTATTAAGGAAACTGCACATGCGACTACGCGCACAATAATACGCTCTTCGAAGTATTCTGAATATGACCTCGAGCTGGAGCGACTTCGTGCGATACGCCGTCGTGCCGAAAGACGATACCGACGCACCAATTCCACAGACGATCTACGGACAGCCCGGCGCATCCAAAAGAAGATACAACGGCGCCTTGACAAATTAGACACCCAACGATGGAGGAAATTTTGTGCGTCGCTTGATCCTCATAAACCACTGTCTCAGATATGGAGAATTGTGCGAGGCCTACGTTCTGTTCCAGAGCAGCGTTTTCCCTTCAAAGCCCTTGCACTTTTTCATCGCCGGCATGAAATTGAGGTAGCAGAAGATTTCTGCGCTATGACCGTGGGCCAGACAGCGTACACAAGCCTACATACAGTGAATCAAATCCCTCACTCACGGGACCCACGCATGGATCTACCGTTTACATCACAGGAGCTTCGATGCGGCGCTCGTCTTATGTAATAAGTCGTCGTCAACTGGCCCGGATGACATCTCATACAAGATGCTGTGCAACCTTGGTAAACGGGCACGAGAAGCACTCCTTAACATCTTCAACGATTCCTGGAAAGCTGGCGTCGTTCCGCAAGATTGGAAGATTAGCCGCTTAGTACCGATCCTTAAGCCTGGCAAATCTCCCCTGGACATTGCCTCTTACCGACCGATCGCACTCTCAAGTTGCGTAGGAAAGGTAATGGAGAGAATGATCTTGGCCAGGCTTGAATGGTACCTGGAATACTATGAGATATATCCGAACGCCATGGCTGGTTTTCGCCGTCACCGATGTTCGATCGACAATGTTATAGATCTTGTCACATATGTCCAGCAACAAAAGGCAGGTAAACGACTATCTGCAGCCATGTTCCTTGACGTAAAAGGAGCATACGACAACGTTCTACATGACGCCATCCTTGAAGCCATTGAGTCAGTGGGCCTAGGCGGGCAACTGTATTGTTGGACACGCAGCTATTTACAAGGGCGGACCTTGTTTGTGAACACTGCAGATGGTCCAACTTCCCAACACCCAACGCATCGTGGAGTCCCGCAAGGTGGCGTCTTGAGTCCAACCCTCTTCAACCTCGTTCTCATTGGTCTTGTAGAACGACTACCAAGTGTGGTCAAGTTATCCGTGTACGCTGACGACATCTGCGTCTGGACATCTGGCGTGACAAGGCCTCAGGTACGCGCAAGACTTCAGAAAGCTGTGACGTTCGTATCATTGTACCTCAAGGACCAGGGTCTGAAAATCTCGCCAGCGAAATGTGCATTGATTGCTTTTAGTCGAAAGCCAATGAGACCATACGCTATATCAATCGATGGCCAAGTCATACCGTATGTCAAGACGCACAGATTTCTAGGCGTATTCATTGATAAAGACCTCTGCTGGGGCCCACATGTGGCCCACATGTGGCCCACTTGAAGAAGAGGCTGACAGAAATTGCTAACTTATTCAAGTATCTCGGAGGAAAAACCTGGGGGACTTCAGTACATGCAATGATGCAATTGTACAAGACGCTTTTTCTTGGCTATTTGCGCTACAGTTTGCCTGTGTTGACAAACACCTGTAGAACCAACATTCGGACTCTCGAAAGCATCCAGGCCATGGCTCTGCGAGTTTGTCTGGGGCTACCGCGATGTTCATCATCAGCTGAGACAATCGAGATCGCTAATGACTACCCGCTGAAGACGCATATCATGATGGAAGTGCTCAGAGCACACGTGAGGCATCTTACTCGTGCCCCTGCCCATCATCTAGCTTCACTGCCAGAAGCCCGACCTCGTGCCTCATTCTGCCAGACAGTCTTGTCATATCGCACACACATTCCTGCGGGATATACAACTCCATCGAGGATTTCAACTCCCCCATGGAGTATGACCTGTGCACATGTGGAACTCACTGTTCCAGGCATAGGGTTAAAAGCCCGGCTCTCGTCTCCAGCGCTAAAGCAGCTTTCTCTTCTCTTGTTATATGAGAAATACAGTGACCATACTCATCTGTATACTGACGCTTCAACTAAAGTGGATGGGTCTGCAGGGTCGGTGATCTTTCCTGCAACAGCGACAACGGTGAAGTTTCGTTTATCCCACCAGACATCATCGACAGCTGCGGAACTTGCTGCTCTACGTAGCGCAATTCAAGTCATTAAACACCAAGAAGCCAGGAAATGGAGCGTGTTCACGGACTCTAAGGCAGCACTACAGTGTCTGACATTCGCCTTACGCCGGGGACCTCATGAACAACTAGTGCTGGAAATTAGAGAGCTGCTTCACCACCTCTTCGACGAAGGACACAGAATCACGTTTCAGTGGATTCCAAGTCACTGCGGCATATTGGGCAACGAACATGCCGATGCAGCTGCCCGATCAGCACACGAAGATGGTGAAGAAAAATCTATACCATTTTCAAGGACTGATGCTGCAATGACCATCCGAAAAATCGCTGATGCAGAATTAAAATCTCTGTGGAACACTGAGTGCTTACGGCACACGCGACTGCGTAGACTGGACACGTCTCGTCGACTCCGGCCTCCGTCTGGACTCTCCCGACTCGAGACAACGGTGCTTTGCAGACTATGGCTTGGTGTCGCCTTCACCAAAGCTTTCGCCTTCCGAATCGGCATGGAAGACAGTGCTGCTTGCGGTCATTGCGGCAGCGATGAAACTATAGAGCACGTTCTCTGTCACTGCCCTCGTTACAGCGTGCAAAGACGGCAACTAGCTGCTGCGTTAGCTCGCCTTGACGACAGACCTTTGTCTGAACAATCAGTGCTGGAAAGACGACATGATTTGTGTGCTCACAGAAAATCAGTGAAGGCCCTACTGAACTTTTTGCGTGGCAGCGGCCTATTGTATAGACTGTAGCACCCCAGCTCCCCCCCCCCCCTTTTTTTTCGCGCGCGTCTACTTCCCTCTTCGCTTTCTTTCCAATCTTTCTTCCCCATTCCCCCTTCCCCTAGTGCAGGGTAGCAAACCGGATGCTCCATTTTCTGGTTAACCTCCCTGCCTTTCCCTCATTTTATTCTCTCTCTATTCGCCCTCTCTCTGAGTAACAATGTCTCTCTTCGTTTTATTTTAATGTGTGCGGTCGATTTTGCAATGTCCCTTAGGCAACTAGCCCCTGCCCTCTCGTGCGGATGACTATGCTTCCATGTGAACGAACTAATGCGCAACAAATTATTTATGGAGCATAGCTGCCTTCCACAATTCGTTCTCTCTCGGCTTTTTAATCCAATCTATTCCACTGTAGGAAGGGTAGTCAACAGAATGTGCTGGTCTACATCTCTTATTTTTTTGCTACTCTGCTACGACTCGAGGAGATGTTCTGTGAGTAGTAGCTCCCAGCAGTCAAGGGAAGGACATAGCCTTGTGCTAGCCATTAGGTGATTTTGTCGAATAGCTCTGTTATTCTTTTCTTGCCGTATCGCATATCATTCTCGTCATTTTAATGACTGTGTAACAGGCTCAACGCAGAAGGGCCCTGTAAAAAGTCATACATCAATAACAAAGTCACATGGTTGTAGATAACTAATAATTGTACGTTCATCACCGTTGATAATTTGTCAAGTAATTATTTATTAAATCATCAGTTTGTTGGTTGGCGAGTATGTTGGTCGATCAATTACTCGTAAAGCAACCTGTTGGTATGAGGACATAGTATTCAATGAATAAAAAAAGGTAAAGAGAGAGAGAGAAAACATTTTATTAAGTATACATAAGAAGAGCATGTGGGAGGTGATTCTAAGTCCGGGTTCCCTATGATGGTCTCGGTGACCAACCTTGCCCGTTGAACCGTCGGCTTGTAAAGCATGCGTATACCCTGATAGTTCTCACATGGGTAAAGGAAAAAGAGGGAGGTAGAATAAATATTAGCATGACAGGTGATTATAATATCATGTAATAAGTCAAAGCAATTGTCCATTGCGTGGATGAAAACCAAGCGCAAGAGTTTACAAAGCACGTTTCATTGTCTCGAGACAAGCACCTAAGCTTGTCCACAAGCATCTAAGCTTGTCTGAGTCAGAAACGTGAAAAAGAACTTAAAGTTACGTTCGAAATGAATAACGTCCCTCCATGCAGCTTAAAGTTTCTTTTTCTAAATGGAAGGGGAGTTCAGAAGCGATATAATGCTCTCGCAGGAGCAGCTGGGCTCTTGTGAGCTATACAATGAACCTTTAGCAGTAGCTGTGACGCACCCTATTTTTCTTTTCCATATTTTACCTTTCTTTGGCCTTTTCGCCTTACGTCTTAGGGTACCCAACCAGATATGACTATGGTTGACTAGCCTGCTTTCATTTGTCTATCTGTCTTGTACTATAAGTTGGGCATTTGCAGCCTTTGATAAGGTTTCAAAGAACACTTATATCGTCGCCATTGTTTTTGTGTAGATGGATTGCACTCGTTTCTTTGAAACCATCATGTTGGTGCAGTAGCAAGATAGAAGGCGCATCGAGTAATAATATGCTAATTATATCTTTACATGACATGTAGGTTCGTTCATTATTAACTCATAGGGGCCAGTAACTTCTCAGCAGTGTTTTTATCACTTTGGATAAAGTTTGCCGCGACGAAATAATGCTGCTTAGACGTCACCGGAGCCGCCATGTTGCAGCACCAATAAGTTAGAAAGCTACATCCATGAAGTTACACGCAAGCTATCAATATTCATCTATCCGAGCTTGCATACTCTCCAGAACCTCTGCGTTGCTCGGACGTATTGCATTTTGTCTCTAGCCGCTGATAACGAACGACGCACGAAGCACGCAGGCAACAGGCACACAAAGCGTCCATCTGTCGTGTGTAACGAATTCGCACTTTGGATCCAGGGGCTTAGTGCAATTTCGACGAGCCTATTCGACCGAGGTCTCCCGGTATGCTGTTAAGATGCCACGATCGATATCACGATGGTCCATATTGACAACGTGGTGGCCGTCCATAATCGCTTATCGCGGCCACGTAAGGATGTTCAAATATACGCCACGATAAGAACGATAACAACGCACATGCGTTTATTGTAGTGCGGCGTTAAAGCGACCAGTTCGTTGGACGGATAGCGACGCATGTTTGGAACCATGCATTGGGCGGGACATGTTTTGGAATTAGGCGACCGGTCCAATTGTCGCCTTGGCTCAGCCGCTGTTGTTTACTAAAATCACTAGATCGAACTGTGGCGGTGCGTTCTCTCAGTTCCGATGGAAAACACTGCATGTGCTTTTTTGTCCGTTTACTGACCCTTCGATGAAGTTACGTGTGACACTCACATGCGTGTCAATAGGCCGTTTACTGTGTACAATATAAACTCAAGAAAATTGCAGTGACATTTTCGCAAGAGTTTCCTGCGTCCTTGTGATTTCGCATGTCGCTGAAAATCTGATTACTACACTGTATCTGCATTACAAAAAATTATACATCTCATTCAAGTGAATCTCAGTTAAAAGTCAGAAGTGAATACGAAATTAGCGAATATTCATCGTGAGTATTGCAGAGATCTTTAAGGGGAAGGCTGGTTAAGTTCTAGAGGAAATCTCATATTTGGAACCGTGAGCGTAAACAATCTGCACAAGTACGCTGTATCAGGATTTGTGTTTGTGTGTATAACACAGAGTGTTATGGAAAGAGTGCGTTTATGAAATGGCGAAGTGGTTCGTTGCCATCGTATTAGGAATTTTCATTGACGGTGATCACGACAGCCTAAAAAAGGAGAGGGAACAGCTTTCATGGAAAGTCAGCCGAGATAAATATCTTACCACAGTCGATTCTATATATATATATATATATATATATATATATATATATATATATATATATATATTTGAAAACTAGAAACGGCAGCAAATGATGTTGTGAAGTTGAGCGTGGGATAGAATTGTAATGGAATACTTAAAATAGCTCGTGCACGATCCAAGAGAAGCCCGTGTACTGTGTGGTGTCAGTGCAAGCTAAAGAACGCCAGATGGTTGAAATTTTCACAGCGCTCCGCTATGGCGTCCTTTCATAATAATACCGCAATTTTAATACTGACTCTTGTTAAACTTTATCCACGAGTGTTAACTTGTTCGTTTATGTGTGACGAGCCTCTCGTGTTCTTATGCATGTTTGTTATGCCAAATGCAGTCTTTCGAATTTGACAAAAACTTAAAACCCAAGATAATAATATTCAAAGGGCTCTTGTAAAGGCAGGCTATAGGACGCCACCAAGGCAGACCATGTTATTGCAGACTACTGGGCGTCATAAGCACTGTTAGTGTACCACGTCTATCGTTGGTGGCTACTTGGCGCCAAATTGGCTACTTTTCGACCCGTTTGGTGACGAAAATTTACAGGTGGTGCCATAACTATTTACTGGCTACTTTTATATTTCTGGTCGCACTTATTCAAAGGTTCTATTTAATAATCAATATTGAATACTCTGTTCATAGTGTCATTCCCTTTCCATTTGGCTACAAATTTGGCAATATATTATTAAAAGGACGCTAAAGAGCAAAATTAATTTTATATTATTAGTAAAGTACAGTTTCGTTATCTCTAAAACACCGCTCTTACCGCGACACGACGCTTAGAAAATGCAGATAGCGACGCCACCTAGAGATTCCCGCACCAAACACTGTCACGTCAGAAATTTTGAAGGCATCTACTTGGTCCTACGTAGCTTTCAATTGATACAGATGAAGTAATTTGACATGTGTGGGTGCCGCATATTTAGCGCGCGAAGTTTCAGAAACATTCATCGAGCCAACGTCGCGAAAATACCAAAAATACATTTTGAAATTTATAACATCACGATTTCGGCGCGAAATTTAAAAACAACCCTTCAAGCTTGATTTTCTCCACTAATATAGAACCTATGGTAGTGAAGAATTCGTCATTACAGTGCAATTTGCCACTCTAAACCAATTCACTGTTCCCTTTTAGCGCTCCTTTAAATGACATGGCTAATTTGGCTACATTTGGCTGGAGTTCTGGCGCCTTTTCAATTCCACCCAACGGTAATCCTGACCACGTCGAGCCTCGCCAAACTATAGCGTCCTTATTTTCAGAGAGAATATGCTTAGTTCGCTAGACTGAAACACAACTGCGAGACTCAGTTAAGGGCTGCGCTACAGGCATACAGACACGCGTCTGTCTGCCGCATTGCTTGTTGCTGCCTGCCTGACATACACCGATAAATGAAAGAACGTGCAGATGCATTCGGCTGCATGCTTCAGTTACTTTTTTACGTTGAAAAAGCGGCTCGTGTCTTCTATGTGCTCAGTTACAGATGAGCAAGTACCAGTACCGTTCATGTGTGATTTGTATTTCCGGCGAGCTTTGTGTCGCTTTTTTTATTCTCTTGACTGCCTCGTGCGATTTTTGTGCGAGCTCGTGCGTGTGCATATTAGAAATTCCGCAGATACTATGTCGTGTTAACCTAAACTGAATTTCTTTTTAAAGAATGATCTTCACAGTGAACGAAGTGTTCATGTGAACGCCAAGATTTTTCGTGCGAACGTGTTGTTTGAAATTCTTTCTGTGCCTATTGTCATTTATAAATTTATTCTATTGTACTCCGATGTCAAGGTTGCAAATCAGGCTCGGCTTGGCTAGTCCTTTCATGAATTTCATTCAGCACATTTTAAATACGGAGCATTACTTAGCTAGTCTGAGGCCTTTCGTGGCATCGTCACTTAAACTCTACAGGATTTGGAATCAACAAATGTTAATATTAGCGAGGTGAAATGCAAAGTTATTAGAATGACCTTCTGTATATTGTTATGCTCAATTGGTGGTGGGTAGGCGGTCAGGGGAAAATATTCTATGCGTCACCTTCTCCGGTTGTTTTTATTACACCCAGGTGTGCAATTCAGCGATGACGAAAACCACAAAAATACTTTCAATTATTGGAGCCAACCTATTAGGAAAAAGTGATGCATATAGGCCTCGCGACACTGATTCTTATGTAGGGTTTAACGTCCTAGAACCACCATATGATTATGAGAGACGCCCTCCGGAAACTTTGACCACCTGGGTTTCTTTAACGTGCTCCGAAACTTTAGCACACGGGCCTACCACATTTTCACCTCCATCAAAAGTGCAGCCACCGTCATTGGAATTCGATCCCGTGTCCTGCGCGTCAGTAGCCGACTACCTTAGCCACTAGACCATCGCGGCGGGGCAGGCCTCGTGGTATTCGGAACCTTGGCAGCGTTTATGAAACCCTTCCTCTGTTTTATCCATGCCAGCCAGATGCGCCCCATCAAGCCGTTCACCACTCTTTCCTCTAGCCCGTCCCTGCTTTCGCCCATCACCCTTCGCGTGTGCTTTGCTGTCATGGGGGAGGGAGCCCCTCACGCAGTGCCTCACGACGGAAATCATACGAAGGTATTTTTTGTTCAGTTGTGCACAGATTCGTGGGACCGCGTCTTGCATTCCTTGTGTTCACTATGTTGGCGGTCACACTGGCTCTGTAAAAGATACGGTGTTTTGAGATAGCGCGTCACCGTTCGTGGCGCTATGCGGGCAACCCACGGAGAAGCGTCACTGTAACCCTTCTACATGCGCTGCACCGTGATGCGTGGCGAGGTTGCTTCGAGCTATTCTAAAGGGGCACGAAGGAACAAATCTGGCAGACGTATGATTTCGTAGTGAGAAACAGGTCAATTGGTCGTTGGCGGAAAGCACTCGGAAACACGTGTGACGCAAGCAGCGCTACCCCTCACGAAGCGTCGCATCACGACGACTCCCTAAATCTAAGGTGGACCAAGGGTTCTCGTTGATAAGCGTGCGTTTGCACCGGAATTTCAAGAAAGGAAGGGTTCATGAGTCGCCACGTTTATTTCTGACACATATTAAATACCTACAGCAGAAAACTCCATTCACTTCTTTTGTAGTTACACGCCGCATAACGAAATGTCTTACGCTAATGATTTCGGGTAATTTACCGCGACTGACGGCTGTCGCAATCCGTTAACCTCGAATGCCAACAAAAAAAAAGAGAGAAAAAGCTAATTGTATGCGCGTGTGATGTGACTGTTGCTCAAGGATTTAGGTGCTACGCGCGCAGTTACGTAACGCTCTGAGATGTTAACGCAATTTATTCGTTACAAGATAAAGCGGGTCCATTCAGGAAATTACGGAAACACCACTACAAGAAGGATCGCAAGATGTATCAATAACGAGCGTGACGAAACCAGCTGCGCTTCCTGAATCCCGAAACGAATATGTTGGCGAATATTGCCTGCGGCCAATGTGCACTGTGTTTTACTGCGAGGGCGGGCTACAAACTCATGTTTCGTTTGAAACAAACGTGATTCGGAGACCGTGTTTCGAAAGCTTTCGCAAAGTGCAAGCAGTTAGTAGTTGCTAAGAGTTTGGATCGAATGAAATTTTTCTTTTGGCTGTAACCTTTGTTTGACACACTCAGTGCAAGATGCGTTATTATTGCTGCAAATTTGCATGTGTTGAAACATAATAACGCATTTGTTCGTGAGTTAAAAACCCTAATTCGTCGTTACTTCTTCTCGAGGACGTGGCAGTGTGGATGAACGCTTGATATGTGCCGAACATTCTCATATGACAGATATTTTAGATACACGATACTGCCATTCAGTCAGGTAAAAACACAAATTATTCATGTGTATCACTACCACACTGATATTACTCACACCAGATTTGTTTATATATGTATTCTACGTTTTCAGTCATATGAGAACCCGCATGATTCTTGTGTATCCGTACAATATTAATGATATGTCATACCAGAGAGAGAGAGAGAAATAAATAGATAAAAGAGAAAGACAGGGAGATATGTCATACCAAAGTCGCTTATAGGAATGCTGTATTGTCAGTATTATTAGTACACGCATTGTTTAGTAGTTCGAGTTTATTGATGCTTTCCATATCAAACTTGTTGATAGGAACGCCACCGTTTTTATTAACCGGCCCACGAGGGCGAAAAATTGCGAGAATTGTAATGAGAAAAAAAAAACAACTTAAAGTAACAACAGTTCTTCTATTTTTCCCATACGTAAAACACGAGTGCATATGTTTCTGAATAATCAATAAAAATCAAATGTCAATGTTGAATTAGAAATAATGCTTTTTTGGTGCCCTGTTGCAAGCGTGAATAGCTACAGGAGAAACATGGTAGCATAGTGTGAAAGCTGGTGAGATTCATAAATAAGCGTTTTTGAAGCAAGCGAAGTAATAGCAATCACATTTCATAAACTTTGTGTGATATTTTTTTTCACCTATTTGGCGTCTTCCTTCTCACTAGAACATTAGATACGTATTCGTTTTCTTTATTATCAATAGTTACAACTATATTTTGAGGCGGGATGATCCTCTTATAAGCACTATCGCCCGTCTTGGCAACTTGGCGGATTCGGTGTCACGTTATTGAGCTGGTGGAGACGGGTTCATTTCACTACCATAGTGAGCCCGTTTCGACGGGGGTAAAAGCAAAAACGGAGAATTTCGTTTAGACATATTTACGAGCGCGCCGCTAAATCTTTATTTGCACAGGACTGGCTTTGTTTCTTGCTGCAAATCAATTGTTGCAATCAAGAAAAAAATACAGTATTACCTCACGAAATGACCCAGATACGAAAATGCAAGGCAAATATTTCTGAAGCCACCTTTTAAATAAAATTTTAGATTGAACTTTCCACATTGACATTACTTTCTCTGGGAGATTTGGCACTGAAACAATCAAACAGGGGTGTATATGAGGCTGTATTTATTTATAGGAAAGAAGCAGAAAATACGGCCATGTTAATATATATATAATTTTTTATCATTCCGTCCATTCAATTTATTATTCTTTACTCTATAAGTTATTCTAATATTTAACAATTTTGAGTTGGCATTTCATAAAGAAATTGAAATCACGGTGACATATTTGCTTCACCCTAAATAATCTCTTTTTCGCATATACCCAATTTTTTTTCTTCTCTCTCGTTTTTATTTAACAAATTCTACTACATCACGCTTTGTGACCGATTCACCGTAGTGGGTTGAGACAATGTTTTAGGATCGAACAAACCAACGTTAAGCGAGTTTGCGTGGTAAAACCTAATCTGGATTCCGTCATTACGGCGTCCCTTATTATCATATCTAGATTTTGGCTCGTGAAATCTCAGAACTTTAATCGAAGTTTTATTAAGACCTTTCTTTTTTCGTGTGCGATGTCATGTTGCCTGGGCGATCATATGACTCTAGCCGTTCACTTTAGTGAAAGCAGCACGATGTCCGAGGAGGGGTTCAACGTGTCGCGTGCCGGCGTCTATACGACAAAGTACTGCTTCTCATATGTCGAAATGAATGGGACCGAAAAATAATTGCTCACGAATATGGAGCCTAATAATTTCTTCTTGTTATGTCAAACTGGAGCATTATTCTACACAGAATATTTAAATGCTTATTCACGTGCTAGGCGAAAATAATAATAAACTCGCACAAAACAACACATTGCTTCATTTTCTTTCTTGGGATATAATGCTTTGGGAATGTGACACAATGTGTAGCAGTGCATCATAATTCGCTACTTAAGGGAATATTTCACAACGTCATATCTGTCAGTGAAGCCGTTGACAACCCTGGTATAGAATGCTTTTGTGTTAAAAAATAACAAAAGGCGCCTGCGGGGTCAATAGAGTGCAGCCGCCAAAAGTGTGCTCGTCTTACAATAACTGTTGCTCTCTTAGTTGTGGGACTAATCAGCCGTTTTCGTTGCTGGAATCTCAGCTTTTATTGTGGTGCATTGTCATTTCATATTGTTAGGTTTCATCTTTGCCTGAATATGAGTGCATGACCGTCGTTACTGCCCGTAATAACTGAAGTGTGGCGACGCTAAACACACTTGAAGCATGAAGGTACAATTACCGGCATGGAGGAAGGACACAGGAGGAAACATTCCGCAATGCGGTAGAAAGAAAGAAGGATAGAAAGTATTCTACTTCAGGTCAGAAAACGTACACTAGAAAAAACTCTGGTGCTAGTGTCTATGGGAGCTGCAACACATGCTTCGGCTAGCACGGAAATTATGCTTAGTATAGGGATTTGCCTAATTTGTGTACTTTATGCTTCGTTTGACTTCGCATGGCTTGAAGTTGCTTTGTCGCAAAACGACAGTCAGCAGATGTTCAGTAGTTGCACTTCACAACCTTAATATTATAGGCTAACAAATTCAAATAGGGTCACTTCAAGACGGCTTGTTCTTTCCTTTGAAAAAAAAAACACACACACACACTGAAGTAAGCACAGCTGCAAGCTCGTTCGATGCCCGCAAGTACGAAGTCTAGGCAAATTTATGTACTACCTATCATTTCCATGGTCGCTGAACGATCGTAGTGACAGAGTCACCTCTGGGTAATTTTAGGAATCTCTATGCTCCAGGTTGTCACCTATACTCGGCGACAACTTTCTGTGGCAGCACAGCAAAGGCTACGAAGCCCAAGCACGCCCTTTTAAGAATGAAGCTCCTCTTAATCTAACCTTTTCATGCGTCACGCGTAATAGAGAAAAGAAGAGACGAGAAAGAAAAGATGGCAGTATCTCCTGAACGGTATGATAGACGGCGCTGTCTCATAGAAGTACATACAAACTGCAGTTGAAGGGAGGATATTCTAGATGGCGCTTACCACTACTCTCCAATTGGCTGCTGCACGAGCTGTGCCTCGATATGCGGAGAACGAGTGCCTCTCTGTCTGCTGGATAGTCGCAGTGGGTGGCTAATCGTTGGTGGGTCATGGACGAAGCAGAGCGGCGGGTGCGTTGGAATGGAATGCAAAACTTTATTACAAATAGCTTTTTTCCCGGTGAAGGTGGGTGCGTTGGAGACACTTGCGCTCGCCTGCTTGGCTCGCGTCTCGCCGGTGTTACCCACGCGCCGTCTGCGTTCTCGAACGCCATCGGACGCATGAACGCGTGCATGGACGGACGTACACACGGATGGATGGATGGACGGCTGGACACTTCGCCCGACTCATCATCAATCACTCCGTGGATATGCTGCGATTTTTTTCACACACACCCACACTCACACAACCTGTGAAGTTGCAAAGCCATGTGCAGGTCTCTTTATTTTAGGGGCGAAGCTTCTTATAGCGGCACCCGTTTGTCCCTCGTAGCCGTTGTAGTAGCGTGTAACATGTATAACATTTTGACCTCCAAGGTGGTGCCGGTGAGAGATTTCTTCTGTGCGTTGTTGAACAATAAAATATAGCGCTCAATGTACATGGAAATGGCTGCTAAGGGAGAATGAGAGACATGAGAATTCGGCTTTTAGTTAACGCGCACGCTGCGAATTTTTTATTGTTCAACAACGCACAGAAGGCAATAAAGGGTTGCTACGTTATACTCGCTGGGCGTAACATCCTAGGTTTTAGAAAGGTTTAGCGAGTGTTTGGCCGCACTGCCATGAATACAGTGAACTAGTATATACCATGAATTCGAGGTAATTAAAAGTGGGAAGTAGACACGAAGCGCAAGCCGTAAGAAAGTGTGCGTGTGGCTCCTCTCATTCAACCCTTGGAGGGTCCGCTGTATGGCAGTGCTTCTATATGAGGAATATATAATGAAAACATGCGAGATGGTGGTACTTGGAGCGTTGAACAGGTGGACAAATGGACACACAGACAGATGCATGGACGGAAGCACGGATGGCTGCACGGACGGATGGACGCATGGACGGACGCAAGAGCAGATGCATGGACGAACGCAGGAACGGACGCACGAACAGACGCACAAACAGACGCACACACGGACGGGCGAATGGACGCTCGGGTGGCCACACAGACGCACGCATGGACGGACGGAAGCAAGAACGAATGAACGGACGGATGCTTCGCCCCACTATCCATCATTTACTCCGTGGAAATGCTGCCATATTTTTTTATAGTCCCTTACAGCCTAAAGAAAAACAAATCTCACGCCCACAGGACCCTGGCATGCTTCCTTTTTCCTTGTCAAAGATAGTCATGCTATCTGGTTTCCTCATGCACCGTAACTACTTTTTTCAGCTAATCTGAGCTCTATGCACTATATTGATTAAATGTTCGTCGCTACTAACCAAGACACCACGTTTGCTGGAACAGCAAAGTAGGAATTCCAGAAAAATTGAACAGTATATTCAAGTTTTTTTACTTGAAAGCAGTGACAGAAACTTGTTGGTATATGCACAAGTCAACTACCTGACACAATTTGAATCGTTTGAGAGCGAAATTGAGTGTAGTAGGCCATAGAACATAATCATGCATATTAGAGCAAATGTCTTCACTGTAACGTAGTGATGTTAGTCGTGAAATATAGATGTGCCGAAGTGTATGTGCCCTGTTACTGGAATGGTATGAAGCCTTTGTGTTTTGTACATGCTGTAAAAATTTTTTTTCTAAACAAGGACATGCACGTGGTGCTTCGCCAATTTTAGCACGCTGCGGCCTTATCAAGTTTGAAGCCCAAGGGCAGCTGTCTCTGTCTGTCTGTCTAGCCGCCTACGACTTTTAGCTCTCCTGGCCGTTACGATATTGGTATCAACACCAAACTTGGTATAGCATAGTATGACTGTATAAAGAACACATTTGACTAGTCATAACATGAAAATCATGATATGTATGTCATGATTTAGATTTCATGCTCCTGCAGCTCTTGCGGTGGTTTCGTTCACATGGCATGTTGCAAAACTGGTATGGTATGACATCATTGCATGGCGAACACAAGGGATGGACTCTAACATGAAAATTATGACATGTGTGTAATTTAACATGATTACATGCCACGCTCATGATGCGCTCGCGGCTGTTTTGCCAGCATCACTTATACCAAATCTGGTATTCCGGGACATGAATGGATGACGAAGGTATCTATTTACGGGTAACCACTGCAAGCACACTGGTTTGGTGCCCCGCCGCGTTGATCTAGTAACTAAGGTACTCGGCTAGTGACCCGCAAATCGCGGGATCAAATCCCGGCTGCGGCGGCTGAATTTCTGATGGAGGCGGAATTGTTGTAGGCCCGTGTTCTCAGATATGGGTGCACGTTTAAGAACCCCAGGTGGTCGAAATTTGCGGAGTCCTCCACTACGACGTCTCTCATAATCATATGGTCGTTTTGGGACGTTAAACCCAACATATCAATCAATCTTTTTATAACCATTACTCGTTAGTGTACACACCTGGGAGCCAGTAACTAACGGAGCTCAATGTGTAGTTTCAAGCACCATTCTATGCGTGTGCTGTCAGGCGATAAGATGTGAGCCGAGTTGCTGACTCGTCACGTGTATCCGAGAACACGCGCCGCCCAAGGGTGGCGGGTCAACAGCAACTGCGCATGCGTGTGACGGTTGACGTCACATTGTGGCACAGCTCTCGCGGTTCGGTCGAAACCGGATCTGACCACTACAGATGACGTCACAACTATTCGTTTGTGACATCCTCCCGTGACTAGTGTGAACCAGCGTATATAGTTACTACGGGCCACGAGGCAGCCCTTTGAAGATCGCAAGAGAGCAGCAAGAAGCTGACGATAGGAATTCCCAAGTCTGAGGCGGGTTTCTTAGCAGAGAGTGAATTAACGTTGAAGGAGAAACGGATAAATGAGAAGGATGGGGCGTTAAATGTCTGCATCATTTATTTTGTTAAGTCTTAGCCATTTTGGGTGACCAACCGATGGACCTCGGACTATCAGTTAATCGTTACGAACGCGTGTTGGTTGGTCCAGCCGACTGGAACGCACGTATACAAATAGAAACTTCAGCGCATTACTGACCCACATGTAAACGGAATGATAAAGGTGAGCCTTCGGCACCTAAGCGATTCAGTTTTTTTAGAGTAACTAGTGCGCCACACCATCAATTTTCTTTAACGCCACGTTTTGAGAATGTCCCGCTTGTTTTCTTGAACGCTTGACGCGTTTTTCACAAACTTATTAATTTAATATTTTGCGTGAGCCAGTGCATTCAGATTGATTGATTGATTGATATGTGGGGTTTAACGTCCCAAAACCACCGTATGATTATGAGAAAAACCGTAGTGGAGGGCTCCGGAAATTTCGACCACCTGTGGTTCTTTCACGTGCACCCAGATCTGAGCGCACGGGCCTACAGCATTTACGCCTCCATCGAAAATGCAGCCGCCGCAGCCGGGATTCGATCCTTCGACCTGCGGGTCAGCAGTCGAGTACCTTAGCCACTATACCACTGCGGCAGGGAAAATAAGTAATGATGCGTAAGGATTAGTTATCTGAGTTAATAGCTTTCTGTTATCGGCGACTTATTTTCGAAATACTTCAAAGCAGCGTATAAAGCCCGACTTTCACCCGCTTTCATATCAGTGACTTCTAAGCTGTAGTCTCTTTTGAAGATGTAACGCTGCCTTCAGGAGACTCAGCTCATGGCAAATTGCCATCTGTTCGTTGTTGCGCGCCCTCAAAACGTTGTCACCCTTCTAGCTGGCCACGGGCTTTACCATAACTTTGATTTGGGTGCACGTTAAAGAACCCCAGGTGGTCAAAATTTCCGGAGTCCTCCACTAACGGGACGTTAAACCCCACAAATCAATCAACCATAACTTTGTAGATGGTGTAACTGCTCGCGTGCTAGCGTGCGTGCGTCTGTACGCGCACGCGTACATATATGCCTGTGCGCGCGAAGGAGAGATTTGTGTGTTTATCATCGCACATATCATAATTGTCATCCCGCACCTGGCGTAGAATGTCGGTCGGATAGCCGGGCTAACGTCTCTCGCGTTTGATAAAATCATTTCTTCTTCTTTCTCTGATATCCGTCACCCTGCTGTATAATTGAAACGCCGCATCCTTATAACCTTGCCGCGAGCGTGGAATTACTTTCCCCAGTTCGGTATTGTTTTTTTGTTTCTTTTCCTTCGCCGGGAACTCCCCGCCATCGGCTGTTTGCGCCCAGACGCCCCGCTGCAAGAGGAGAGCCTCGCCGACGCCTGTCAGGCAGCTCGATTGTTCTCAAATCCCCGCGGCGGCTATCACAGCTGTCCGCCATGCGCAAAGGGCGAAGCAGCCGGCGGCTGCCACCGGTGTACGCGTTTCGTTGGCGCAGCCGTGGAGCGGTCACACCGAAAGACCGAATCCCTGCGAAGTATCGCACGTGCTGCTCGAGCTGTGCGTCGCTTCTGTGGGTTCTTGAATGTCAGCGCAATGCTTTCAACTATTAGGGCGGGAGCCTCGGAGGACACATATAACGAGAAAAGGAACCCGTCGCCAGCGTCAACGCGAGAGATGCGAAAAATCGCGCGATGACGTAGCAGGTCGTCAAAGTATGCGGCGTCGTTATGAGAAAAAGAGAGAGAGATAAAGATGCAAGGAAAGGCAGGGAGGTTAACCAGACGCACATCCGGTTTGCTACCCTGCACTGGGGAAGGGATGAAGGGAGAAAAGAGGTTGCAGAGAGATAAGAAGGTACACACAATCACGAGCACTCTCGGGGAAGCACACACAGTCTACAGGCGGTCACTCAGGTTTGTTGATTTTAAGTAAAGTAGGAGTGCTTTAGTCGCTTTCTGCGCAACTAAGGCAGATGCCCAAGGTACTAGAATCTTCTGCACACAAAATTGTCTGGAGTCAAGTTGATTAAAACCATTCAGAGCTGGCATCGCTGTGTGTCGTAGCAAGCGCAGCTGCACAACACGTGTTGAATGGTCTCTTCAGCTCCGCAGTAGTCGCATGTAGAACGTCTGCCATACCAATGCGAAAGGAGTACACCTTTGTGAATGCAACACCCAACCAAAGGCGGCATAACAGTGTCGCAAAGGAGCGGGAAAGTTGTGATGGCAGCTTTATCTCGAGTGAAGGATCCAGTTCATATAATTGACACCTTTGGAAGCTGGTAGACGACCAGAACGTGCGTGTAAGATCTCGAGCCAGCAGGTAAAGTTGTGTTGCTGCATCATTCCTTGATAGAGGAATTGGGATCATGGGCTAAGCGGGCTGCATCATCGGCTAACTGATTTCCGGTAATACCGATATGTCCAGGCAGCCATTGATATATAGTATCATATGACGTAACATGAAATGTCACCACGTGAAATCGTCACTTGGTCAAATAGCCGATCACGAGTGCAGTGCGAAACCGACGGAGCTCCATAAGGATTGCAGTGCTCCCAATTGATGGAAGAACTGCAAGACTGCGCTGTAGGCTTGGAAAAGTTTGAAGGGAGTGGGGAGAGGGGAAGGTTGGGAAGGATGTACGCATCGCCTTATCGAGTCGTTTTAGGGGATTGCGTAGGGAAACTTATTAGCTTTCTTGTGACTAAATTCATCAGAATTGTGCGGAACCTGCTTCTAGGGTGAAATATATATATATATATATATATATATATATATATATATATATATATATATATATATGTATATATATATGGTGCTAGTTCTATCGATAACAGGCAGCGTGGGTCAGCGATACACATACAAAAAATGGGGATGGTCCTGTGGCTTTCTCTCTCTATCTCTACCCCTCTCTCTATGTGCCGTACAGTATTTTCTTCATGAAGGAGGTGCTGCCAACTGGGCACTCGTGGTGAAAAGGATTTGGCGCCAGGAGCGAACAGTAGTACTCCACTATATTGCTGCATTGATTGCTCATGCCAACATGGAAACCAATGCTTTCCTCACGAAGAGTTCATTTCCACGTTTATTCATCTATGCATTTATTCTTCTATCGCAAGCTATCATGCTAGGTGATTTGCACGTACCCGTTCTATCAAGCATGCGCTTACTACATGAAAAACGTTCGCTTGACTGGAGCGTAAGTCGAAGCCCTTCATGAGACTTACGCATACAACCTAATTGAATTTGTCGCTACGAAAGCCACAAACTGCGGGGAAAAGGAGAGGTACAGAGGGAAAAGATATGTGTACACGTTCGACAGATCGTTGGGTGAACTTCATTAGACGTCATCCGACCCTGGGAACTGGCCTTTTGATTTGCCGTGCACACACATCTGTGGGGTCCGTTGTGTCACAAAAATTCAAGGCTCCGCAACGCAACATGGCCGCTCCGTCTTTGCCGGTGCACGCTCGATTGATTCGATGATCAGATTGAATTAGTGGAGCTATCAGTAGATGTCAGTCATTTTCGCGAAGTACGCGTACAATCAATACCCGGTACAGTGTACAAAAACACACTGTGTGCGCACGCCGTAGTGTGACAGCTCATTGTTCAAGAATTTTGAAATAATCGCTTCATCAATTTATCTGCACGTTCAAAAAAGAGAGGGTTTGATTGTAGGCTCTAGGCAACAAAATACTACTCTCATCCCGGCTGCGGCGGCTGCATTTTCGATGGAGGCGGAAATGTTGTAGGCCCGTGTGCTCAGATTCGGGTGCACGTTAAATAACCCCAGGTTGTCGAAACCTCCGGAGCCCTCCACTACGGCGTCTCTCATAATCATATGGTGGTTTTGGGACGTTAATCCCCTCATGTCAAAATATTAGTCTCCAAATTTTTATATGAGCCCTGCTTTGCCTATAACCTTCGATAAAAATGCACGTTAACTGTCTTTGGGACAGTCGGGCCTCCCACTACTATCGAAAGAAAGCGTGAAATATCTCTAAAAGAAAGTTGACGTGCATGTTTCACGGAAATTGCATACGGGGCAAGTTGTAGCCCGCAAAAAAAAAACAGCTTGTGTTTTGCTTCTTAGAATGTTCAATCTGTTTGGTCTTTTATGGCACTACCATCACTCGTAGCGATCTGTTATTTGTTTACTTTCGACACGAAAAAAATGTTCGAAAGAGCCGAAAGGAGGGGACTTGCAAAGCGCCTGTGCTGGTACATATTCACCCAATTGTTACTTCTACTGACCGCACATTCATTTAATGCGAACACGTTGTATTTAGAGTTTCTTACTTTGGTACTTTCATAAATACATCATTCTTTGCCTAAAGCTGAGCAATAAGTGTTCGCAATCTTTGTCGTGAGATTAAAGTCGCCACGTCATTAGCCCCGTGTGACGCAGCGTGACAAATAAAAAGCTGACATGTTTCTTTATGCAATAACAATGGTTGACAGAAAGATGAAAATCATCTGCTTTTTCCTCTCAGCCATTGTACTGAGTGATACTGCCCCGCTACCTTTTGAAAGCTGTCTGAATCTGACGTGGTTTCGCACTGCCTGCAAGATCGGAAGCACCTAAAGCTTGTTTTGCGTAGCCTCTGTGATCAGACCACCTTTCACCAAGTCACGACGTCATGTGATAACGCAGTTACGTGCCGTCGTCATGACGTCACGTTCTGACGTTCTGTGACGTCATGTTGACTTCATGAATACTTGACATGTTCTCACATTCTGTGACGCCATGCTGACGTCCCAGGTGGCGTCAACACGGGGCAATTTTTTGTTTCATCGCTCGTTCACGACGCCGCTGGGCACGGACGTCTGGTCAAAGTTTGTGTTTGATGAGACGTTCGATGCTTTAGCTATAATAAGATATCGATCGATTTTCCTCTACCTTCAGCGTTCCACCAGGCACGCAAAGTGATTTCAGCGGACGCACAAGCTATCTCACTACAACACAAACACCAACTGCGTACGTATAGTGCGCAGATATACGAAACTACGGACTTGAAGAGGCATGTCGTTAATTCGCAAGTTTCATCGCCTATCGGGAGCACAGGGTGGTTCAATATGACGCTCACAGAGAGTATCGGTCAAGATCGAAGTCGCTGAGCACATCTGCGGCCTGCACTGTTTCTTTTTTCACTTTGCGATGGTTTTACCCTTTTTGCAGTCGCATATTATGCGCGCCTTAGACGCTTCAGAAACTCTGATACGATGCCTCGAAGAGGTCCTGAATTCCAAACACATGACTTGTTGTGGCGTAAAGGTCTGTAGCTGATATTTTTGACGCATTTTTGAAAAACGTCGCAGCTTTGCTGCAAAGGTGAAGCAATGAACGCGATAGCAACAAATCAGAAGGTCAGTGCCGAATGGCAAGCAGACCAAAACGTACCCGGCGTTTCTCACGCAAAATGAGGCACGAAACTTACTCGCAGATACAGATGAACGCAAACAAGCGTCTCAGTAGTTACTTCGCTGTGTTTTTTTTTAAAACACACTATTTTTGCAAACGAAGACTGTGCAACGACTGCAGTGACCTTTGTGCATCCAGTAACTACACAACAGAAACGCTCAAGTGAAAGCGCAACTCCAGCCAAGACGTACATGCACATGCTATAAACGCCGCTGCATCACCGCTACTCCAATACTCTTTGAAAAAATTACTCTGGCGGCCGCGGAGCGGCGTGACAGTCTACGGAACTTGCGAATACGCGAATGAAAGCAAGTGCGATGGGGCAACAAGATAGACGTACCCCACTGACAAATTAGTAAAGCTGTGAGGACTGTCTGCAGGACGTGTTGGTAATTGATAGCCGGCAGGACGGCACTACAGCAAGAGAGACGTGGAATGTGAACGAAGCTACACATAGACACATGCATACAAGACTGCAACTCTTATAGCCGAACGTTATCGCATTCCACGTGCTGCTACTGCAACATGAGTGTCCCATTAAGTGAGCGGAGCTTGGCATATCGATGCAATAATAATATGAGCTCGTGTGTGTGTGTGTGACGCAATTAAGTTCCATTCTTCCTATGTCTTTTTTGCTGGGTGGACGTGTCATTTTGTCGCATGCGCGTAGCACAAGTTTGCGTATCAGCGTTTGAGCGTTTCATGCATGTAAAATTGCTTGTTGAGACTGTAACACCGCTTAGTTGACTTGCTAGAGCTTCAACTCGGGTTCATCAAGCGGATGATTGAAGCCATGAAATAACAAGTTACGCGCTAGGAACGCTGATACAGACGTTAGGGTGGTGATCTTAGAAGATATCTTTCTTACGTGTGGGCTGGTTTTCTTGTTAATCTATGCCGTTTATGTCGGTTGCTCCCGTGGTTCCTTACCCAGGCACCGCTGACTAAGGCCGTAAATGGAAATTATTGCTCGTTTTGTTAGGTTACGTTGCGTTTACTCAGTGGACTGGCAGCACTGGCAACGACACCTTGATTTTATGGCCCAGCTGGCTCAGCTGGAACAGCCCTTCTTCATCACTGATGATTCATCTTCCGAAAGTGGCCGCGCAGTGATACGTAAGAACCGATTTGAAGCAAACTCCGTGAGACTATGAGAAACGAGTCATCCAGGCTCAACTTCACGAGTGCTGCGGTTTCTTGTTGATTCCTTCGAATGTTTAAGTTTTATTTCTAGACGCACGATTGCTTTATTGGCGTAGCTGGGAGCGCACATTTGTTACAGAAAAGGGGCGTGTGAATATTCGAAAACCGTGAATAACCGATTGAATGGTGCTCTCTACTTGCCCCGGTACTCGAATCGAAGAGCACTAACTAGAAGTGCCAAACGTTTTTGAAATGCTGCTTGACTGGTGAGCGCATAGTTTAAAGCCCCAATAATCAACACACTGGCAAATCTCGGTGGCTACTTCGATTTTTGATGATTGGATGACTGATATAGGCGCCACTCATTCTTTTATTGGACTGTGGTGGGTATACTAATCACAGAAGAAGGTTCATTTACATAAAAAATTCGTGTGTCGCTGAAGCCAAAGCGTCCTGAGTTTTCTGTGCTCATCATGACATTATGTGATTTTCATACACTCAATTATGATTAATTTTTATGCCTGTTTTATTTAAATAGTAGTGCGAACGTTTCACCTCACATTTTGTCGTAAGTGGTGCATATCAGCGTGCACTCCTGGAGTATCTCTCAGACTGTCACTGCTAAGGCGAGCTTACGGGAATTCGTAAAACTGCATTTTTGTGGGTTAAAGTTATTCACAATGTCCCTTTGTTAATGTCTGTGCCCATTTGTTCCCACTACAATACTGTTGAAGTCTGGACCTGCTTTGATAACGGTTGCCCTATTACTCGAAAACATTTAGGATAACATTCAGTTTGTATTAGCATTCGACTACTTATCATGACTATTAAATTCACATGCGATTCTGTTCCAAAATTTACTATACTCAAGGCTCCGCTAGAGTGACAACAAGTTTTTCGTCATGAGTGCGTCTACGAAATTTTAGCAAAAATTTTTGGACAGCCGTGTTTCGTTTTGAATGCTAAAATAGAGTGGTTTTAATGCTACCTTTGTTTCTGTGTTGCAACAAAAGCTAAACATTGAAGTGACCCTCATGTCAGTACACCCTTTTTCATAGCAGCTAAGTGCTTTCGCGTGTAAATGTAGGTTACATCTCAGTCCGGGTGTAAACGGAGGCAGCCAAGTTACAAAAAGCAAATACCGTATTTTAGACAGCCGTGGCGAAGCAGCAAACAAAGACGGGGAAAAGCTACCTCGTCACATGTGGTTTCAGTTTTTAAAAAGATAGTCCCCGTTGAAACGTTCCGTGTACCATTCGCATAGTTCCGTTTGTTATCGTACGGAATCCATTAGAGTCCATATGTTTGCCATACGTTTGGCATGTATTTCAGTAAAAGGCTGAAACGTACAGAGTTAGCGGAACGACACAGAAAGGTTTGATTTTAGTTCTACGCAAATGTGGAATCAAATTACCAGAAATAACGCCCTCAACTTTAGTTGGCCTACTTCGTTTCCTATAGACTGCTGAAGTTAGGCCATTGAAAAGCTGTCATTTGTTAGAAAAGTTTGCCTACTACGAGTTCTTTTCGGGAAAACTCTTTCTGGCACTTCTTGCTGCTACTCAGATTTAGGAAGGAAGCGGCGTTGCTAATGGCTTTATTACGTCTAGAAAATGTACCTGAGAAAACGGCAATGGTGACGATGAAGGCTGAAAAACGCCAGCGCCAACGTTGCCACCAGCGTAAGCGTTAGCGGGCACTACTTTGATTCCACGCATGGTTTTCTTCTGTGGTAGACGGCATAATTTTTGAAAAATCTGGAAAAAAAACACAAGGTACTAAACTTATTCTCTAACGAGGTTGCTTTGAGAGCGTGCGCAGCTGTCACAGTATCCAGCGACTCAATATCAATACAGTTCCTTGAATGAACAGCTCTGTTGCTCATTTTCGCTGAGCTGGTAACCCTTGCACATGTCGATGCTATATAGCCGACGGAGATGTGTTCTATCGGATTCCATTCACGTTTGGGGTTGTGGCCCAGCAGTTTCTGCCGGTTTCGAAATGTTATATCGAACTGCTTTTTTTAGTGATTGGGCTTGTGCATGCTTCGTGAAGTGGGTCAAAATAATATTGCCGTGGATATCGGCTTATATCCACCACTATACGGTGTTTTCGAATATGTGGTTGGCGTAAATGCATGTTTTTCGTAAAAAAAACTGCCTTTTTTTTGGGGGGGGAGAGGGGGGTATACGAATATGCCTGAATCTATGTACGATGTGTTGCTGCACACTGCCTTATCATTCGAAGTTATCTGCATTGTGATAATCAAAATGCTGATCCAGGATGATCCAGGGATCACAAGAAGAAGCTGATGCAGTTTCGATCGAGAGGTAAACAGATTTTGGTCCCAAGAGTTGCATCCGGGTACATTTTTTTTTTCGAATCTGTATATGCGAAGACGAATAAAGCCCGAGAAGTCGATATAAGAGTAACACTTGTGCCAGGTGGATTGTCGCCGTCATCAAAAAAAGACAGCACACGGTATTAGAGGTACTATAAATACTAATGTAGGATCGATCAGATGAATTGATGCAGTGATATTGCAGCGTTGATGAAGTGTTTATTAGCTGATGATGCAGTGGTATTGCTACATTGTATTATTTTTTTTGATTCAGCACAAATCGATAATAACTGTTGCTACAGTTCTGGTGTATAAAAGCAACAGCTCGGTACATAATGTAACCGTATCTAGAAGAAATAGGACAAAACATAGTTTGCCACCCCGTCCTGGTGGTCTAGTGGCTAAGGTACTCGGCTGCTGACCAACAGGTCGCGGGATCGAATGCCGGCTGCGGCGGTTGCATTTTCGACAGGGGCGTAAATGCTGCAGGCCCGTGTGCTCAGATTTGGGGGTGCGTTGAAAAACCCCAGAAGGTCTTAATTTCCAGAGCCCTTCACCATGACGTCTGTCATAATCATATGGTGGTTTTGTGACGTTAAACCTCATATATCAATCAACATATAACTTTCCAAGGGGCCGATGCCGAAATTATTAGTTGAAAATAATATAGAGAGAGGCAAACATTGACAGTGTTTGGAAAAGCTTATGCAAACTGATACTTTCGATTGTATTCACCGATATATTATCAAGCTATAGAGTATACAAGCGTATACAGTTAATTTAAATCTTCATTCAGATTTTTAAGCTTCATACATTCGGCAGTGTATATTCTTCACTGAGCGCTAAGCAGTTCGCTGATAAATAAGTGATGACCACGTAATATTTTTCTACTATTGACCACCGTGTGGACCCCATGAAGAAATATAGCGCATAATGGCGGACACTTTAAATTGACACCATCTTTTACATTGTGCAGAAGATGGACTTAATTCTTTCTCATGACTCATAATATGGAGATCATTTGGAAAATATGATCTCCATAATATGGAGATCATAAAAGATCATTTGGAAAAGATGTCAGGTCAGCTACCTTGACTTAATTTTATTGAAAAAAAACATTTTTGTTTCCATTCTTGGCGCTCGTAATTATTATATCGCTTGTTCGATCCAAAAAGGACAAGTCACTGGCGCCGGTCTGTGTTCTTGACAGACAAGTCTTGTCACTGTGACAACAACTACGTTTTCGGAACACCGGATGTAAAGAGTTTTCACATTCATCATGTCATTTTGCATGAAGACGAATGCGGGAATTATTCGTCATTTATGCAAGTGCTCGCGCAGTTTGAAAATTTTTGCTATTGTAATGTGAATATTCTGAATATTGTGCATATTTTCGCCTACTATACCATTTGTAGTATTTCTATATTTACAACATATGAAGAAATCGGGGCACGCTTGTGTTTTTCTCCACATTAAGCCCACTCCCGTAATAAGGAGTTGTTTGGTGGACAGGGTCACTAAAAAAACAGTATTGCTATACGTAATTCGCTGCGAACAGTCAAATAGAAGAAAAGGTGCATCGGTGATAAAAAACTTGAATAATTTACCTCACAAGTAATTTTCACAGTGAATAATTAAGCGCAGGAAATTTTAACAAACACTGCCGCTTATACCACATTTCTTACAGTTTCCTTGGACAATGGTGGACGTGCTAGGGCGCATGATCGGGGCCTGTTATTGCGACCCGACTGACGTCACACTCCTCCGTTTCTCGTGACGCAGCATTGCGACTTGTGACGCGGATTGGTTCTACCGTCTCATTTGTCAACCTCTCGGATTGGTGGCGCTCGCAACATGTGCCGCGAGCTGCGTCAGAGTTTATAGGCGTCATCGTACTTGCGTCTTCACAGAGTCTTATCGTGTTTCACAGCTGATAAGCGTTGCCAGCTTCGCTTTGTTGAATGGACAGGGTGAAAAGTGGCTCAGAATTTGCGATAATAACGCATTAAAGAAAATAATGGCAGAGGGGCAGTGACATTGTCGACGTGATCCGTTGAGAGCTGAGGGAAGTGTGGTGCTGATCACGGCAGCTCTCGCATAATCGCCCAGATGTCTTGAAAGAGTAAATGTATTTATCAATTTGTATTGACAGGCTGTGGGTCATGTTTTTCCGCAGCAACATGTAGCAGAACAAAACAACAACAACAAAAAAGAGCTTCGCTGTGTCCTGTTTCCTGTAGCGCTTTGTTGCCCTAAAAGTTACTATAGCAACATATTGATGCTTAGAAGCCGCCACAATGTGGCAACACTGTAGGAAACGACAACGCGGTTCTTCATTTAGGACATTGCCATGTTTACCGTTCTTGGTAATAGATCACAATAGGAAGGAAGGAAAATAGAATGAAAAGAACGGCAGGGAGGTTAACCAACCTATACGCAGCCGGTTTGCTACCCTGCGCATGGGAGGGGGATGGGGGAGATCACAATATATTGTTTATAAACCTACGCCTAATCTACACACAATATTACATTTTCTTGACCGTAAGGTGCTGCTCCTTTCAATCCAGAACATGTTCGATGCGTTGAGTAAGCGTTTTCTGGTGGATGAATTAAAGAGAGGACAGTGTTGATGATGATGATGATGATGATGAAGAAGGCAGTGGTAATTGTGTTAATTTGACTCCTCGCTGAAGAGCATCAGAAATCACAGAAACATAACTGTTTGGTTCCAAGACGTGCCAAATATTGCAGTCCACGGCCGTGGTGGTCACATTTTGATGGAGGCGTAATGGTAATGGCCCGTGTACTTTATGATGTCAGTGTACGTAAAACACCTGATGTTCGAACATCCGGAGCGCTCCACTATGGCGTCCCTCATAATCATATCGGGCTTTTGGGACGCAAAACTAATTTTTAAATTATGTATGGGGGTAGTATTCTTGCCGTTATTGATTATTTAAATTCGACGCAGCTCTTCGACTCACGTGTGTAACGTCGTACGTGCGTGCATCCGTACGAACGTCCCACAAACGTGTTCTACTCTCGGCAGGTGTGGGAGCGGTGCCAAGTAGACTATGCTGCAGCTGCGCGTTGACATCAAGCTCCCCTCACACACTTCCCTCGCAGGTGCGCGCTGACGTTACTCTCTCCCTCACTCACAGCTTGCTTGTCGCAGCGCCCGCAACTGCCAACTCTTCCGCCCGCCATGCTCGACCGCACGTCCAGTGGAAACACTGTTTCTGGATCGTTTATTTGCGATGAAAATTACATGAAACCCATCCCGCCTTCCGTGTCTTCGTTTCAAACAACGTTTACTCGAGTAAACGCTACACTGAGTTTCGCTTCAAACCATTCTTCCAGCATCCGCGTCAACTTCCGTTTCAACCGAGTCAACGCCGTGAACTCTGCTGCTGCTTCCCATCCCACCAGGCTTCTCTTCAGGGAGATGATTTCTATTCAAAGTCTTGTTGAAGCAAAGGCAAAGGTTCTTCCTAGCGTTAGATAGGAAGACTGACAATTTTAGCTGCTGCATTTCACATACGTAGCCAATAACCTAATATCCTTTTTTTTCATTTGGTATCGCTATTTCTGTGACACACTCTCACTTGCTATGCTGTAATGAATCTAATTCTTCATTGTGGTTGCATTGTTCTTTCATTAGTATTCATCATTATTGAAGCTCAGTCTACCAGTCTATTCCATAGTCTTTCGTTAAAAACTTATTTTTTAACACCATTTACTAAATCCATGCATTTTGAATACTAGATCTCATGATTGATGGACGCTTCCCACGTATTTGCGGTTGGATATTCTAGTGTTACACTGAACTGTGTTGAGCAGTTTCACAAGTTCTTCTGCGGCAATTGAGTGCCTCATTTTCTTTCGCATATCTTGTCAATTGTCAATACAGGAGTACAGTGCCACTGGAAGACTCATGTGAAATAGTTGGGACCAGATTAGCAGGATTTTCACGTCCAGTGAAGACGTCGAAAAGTCGATATCTAAGGTTACAATAAAGGATAAAAAATAAAATTGCAGATTATGTTTTGAATACAACGTGGTCGTTAAGTTCTTGCGAGATGCACTTAAACTTTCGATTCTAGTGTTCATTGTTTCTTCAAGACGTATCTATGTGCCAACACTGCAGTGATACTTCCTTGATTTTTTGGCGTATTTCTGGTCGGCGATTGCTGCCTTGAAAACACTGCCGAGAGGTTGCTTATACTTCAAGTAAACGTTGTAACAGCTGTGGAAGCGGCAAATCTTAGGAAACATCAGGTTACCAGGTTTGTTCAACCAAATGTGAGCCTCTGAGAGGGTCGAAGACCGCAGCAAGTAGCAACGAACCTACCTTTGATCGCCGGCCCAATCGCAGCATTTTCTCTAAGACGGGTTGTTGAACCTCAAGTTCAGAAAACACCCTGGAAAGATCTGTTACATGTGAAGATGCAGTACTCATGATGATGGTTAGATGATATTTTTGCTTTAAACACAATGTTTTATCAAATAGTCTTATTTCATAATAAGCGAGGCGAAATGTATCACGTCCATGCTAACTGCCGAAAATTTTCCTGTGCAGGCTGCGGAGCAGTGTTATTAGGGTTTCGAGGCTTACATTCAACACCACACCTGGCTATTTCACAGTGAATAGTCACATTCGCTTAGGCATAAATATATGATTCATATATTGTTGTGTTTATAAAATTGGTCAGCCAGTACAGCAACCACAATTGATGTTGCACGAACGCTAAGGTCTATTTGAAAAGTATATCTGAGGCCTGGCTTGGCTCTGTGGTAGAATACTTCATTGCCACGCAGAATGCTAGGGCTCGATTTCTGCTGGGACACTGAAATTTATTGTTTGCATTCGTATGGTCAACGCTGCCTACAGGATCTTTTTCTTAACGCTCAAGCATTAAGGTTACCCATGCGATAGATAGATAGATAGATAGATAGATAGATAGATAGATAGATAGATAGATAGATAGATAGATAGATAGATAGATAGATAGATAGATAGATAGATAGATAGATAGATAGATAGATAGATAGATAGATAGATAGATAGATAGATAGATAGATAGATAGATAGATAGATAGATAGATAGATAGATAGATAGATAGATAGATAGATAGATAGATAGATAGATAGATAGATAGATAGATAGATAGATAGATAGATAGATAGATAGATAGATAGATAGATAGATAGATACGCACTCTCTACACGCCTGCAATGCCAAATAAATGCCTCGCATTTCATAACGATAACTTTACTGCTGCCAAACTCTCATTACAGCGTGTTCTGTGTGTTCTAGTTGGCAGTTATAACGCGTTCGAGAAGGTTGTTTACTCTCTTGGTACAGTGCAAGAAATCGATGTTTTCTTGACTTTCGGCGTGAAACGTCAACAAAAGCTACAGCAGCAGGTGCTGTAGTGCTCAACAAGAATAACATTCCCAATGCTTTAGCTGACGAGCAAAACGGGAACATCAAGAAAAAAAAAGACAAAGAAATAAGTGGTTCAATGAAACGATGGGTCTTTGCCGAAGTTACAATAACGAAGGCCAGTTAAAGAAGCACGACTTAAAAAAATAGCAGTGAAAAAAATGGTAAATTTTTGTTTCGAGTTGTCTTTTTTACTGTCGCAATTATCGGTAGTTTTCAAGCATTTTTTGTCGCGCGGTCAGTGTAGAGCAGATGTATATGGTAATTGGTTTTTCAAGAGCGTAGCGCCATTATACGGCAATATAATTAGAGAACGCTAGGTGATAGTAGCGAGCAGTCAGCAGCATCCATTAACACATGTTAACACTATTCCAAGCTGGCAATTGTTTCCTCTGTGCCTGTAGATGAAACAGTCTTTGGACTAATTTGACGCACTTTTCAAATAAATATACTTATGTGTCGTGGAATCGAATCCCGGCCGCGGCGGCGGCATTTTCGATGGAGGTGAAAGGGCTCGACGTCCTTGTACCTAAATTTAGGTGCGCGCTAAAGAACCCCAGCCTGTCAAAATTTCCGAAGCCCTCCACTACGGCGTCTCTCATAATCACATGGTAGTTTTCGAAAGTTAGTCCCTAATATTATTTATACTTTATAAATAACGTTTTCTGCTTATTACGTCTTAACTATAGCGTCGTGTGATAGTTTCCGCAATAAAGTTTAGTTGGGCTAACTTGGCACATATTGGTTTGGAGGTGGCAACCTCAGAGCGAACCGAAACTAACCACGAAGAATTGAAAAGACATGCATTGGCGCTGACAGTGCCACATCTTATTTCATCTGCCATGTGTGGTTCGGCTCGATTAGCGCTGATTTTTTCACCTGGGATAGTTGGCACATGTTCAATACACGGCGTTACTAGAGTTGTCTCGCCCTAAGTATAACGGGAAAAAACAAGGTCGTATTTTTCGTTCCTAGCCCCCCCCCCCCCCCAAAAAAACGGCCTCCGAATCCTCGAGTTTACTCAATTCTGCACGGAACGCTTCACACGAGGGAAACATAGAAAAAAGAAATATGGCGTCCTTCGCCTTGTGCACCCGCTTGTTTTCGCGTCTGTTCGAGGGTCTGCCATCAATCAGCCGTGCGAACGAAAATAACTGTAAGCAGAAAGGGGGCAAAAAGAAAAAAAAAGACGGATAAACACGAGCAAACGCACACGGGGGCGAGGCTAGCGAAAACAAACAGCGGAATAAAAGAGAAAGGGAAACGGGGGAAAAGGGCGCTTCTGTTAGCGGTCGCCATAATCGGTCGGCTTATCCAGGAGCCGACGACGCTGGCGGATCGTTGACGCCAAACAAACACTCCACGCCTGCCTCTAAAGCACACACGCATTCAGCGATTCTTGCGCCTCGCATGGAAACGAAATGCCACCGGCTGGCTTAATTAGCTCTGTTCGGTTGAGCTTATTCAGTTTATCCGTCAAAAATACAAAGTACGCAGGTTGAAAGTATGCAGAGGAGGGTCCCCAAGTCATGCGACTGCAGTGGGACCCTCGGTTAATAATAAAATAAATGGAATAATTATAATAATATGTAATATTGCGCAACGTAAGTATAAGTTAACAGTAGAAATACCAGAGAACTACAACGAAGAAGCAAAAGAACAAAAAAAAACAAGCCCAGTGCGATACAAGTACATAACGATCAGTTTTACGAGAGGAATAAGCAGGCTATAGAAGAAAACCCAGCCTGAAATTTCTGATTACTTACACTTTTACTATATAAAGTATTATTGTTGTCAGTATAGTTATGCAAGATGAAATTTTGAAGTTCATATTTGAATGCATGTAACGATGACAATGAATTTAGTGTGTAAAGCATATAATTCTAAAATGTTATCACCACAAAGAAGGCTGTCGTTATGCCATAGTTGGTGTTACATTTAGGTAAAAAGAAATAGTGCCGTTGGTGTTAGTAAGTAATCTAGCATCGATTAAATCAAACACAAGCTGCTAGTTCAGTTGTTTAAATGCCATAAAGATTAGTTGAAAATGAAATAAGCCAGATACAGAAAGAACGCGGTTATTCTGAAGGAGTTGGGCGGCATTGTAATAAAATGAACCGCTGGTAATAATGGGAATGGCTTGATTATGAGTACGGACGGAAGATGAGTGTTATAGGTATTTTTACACGAAGTAATGCCATAGGTAACGTGACTATTTATGAAGGCAAACTATAAACACAATAAGGCTCGAAGTGAAAAAAAATAGACGAGATTTATTGAGCGATTTCATACCAAATGCTGTTTTTTGTTCACCACAAAATCATGATTTCGGAACTTCAAAGAAGGGTCTAATTTTATGCCCAGAAAACACACACAGTCAGAAGCAGGAATGAAGTGATGGCCAATAGAGACTCGTGGTACAGAAGGAAGCAATTGTTTGAGAGTTTTTGAAAATTATAAACTCGGCTTTTAGAGGGTTTAAAATTAACTTCTTCAAACGGCATCATTTAACAACATTGGTCAGCTCGTGGTTCAGCTCAATGATCAGAGTAGTTAATGATTCATGCGACATAGAACTAATCGTACCATGAACGTAAAGAATTACGTTAAAATTATTAGGCACTTAGGCAATTCGTTATATTTATACAAAGGAGTTAGACATAACGCGTAGGGGTCGTGAACTCAACCCTATTCATTCATTCATTTATTTTACCCTCAATCGCACATAGATTTACAGAGGGGAGTGGGGTACAAGAGAATAATAAACTATGAACAAGAGAAACATAGTGACATCAAAATGATAAAGATTACAAGACATGTAAATTTGATGTTAGGCAATACACTGGATGTATGTGTAAGTACATAGGTTCACATATCCTAGGGACGGGGTGCTGCGACGATAATACAGAAGGCTAGATTAGCTTAGCCTTGATTAGGTTAAGTCAGGCTGCGGTATCTTAGGTTACGTGAGCGAGGCTTCAGTAAGCGGTCACCTGGATAAGCATTCCCACCTCGACGTTACAGAAGCGAAGAAAGCGACGCGTGCGCTTTCGGTTAGCGACATAGTCACCCCCCTCCTCCGCTCTCTAATGATGCGTATTGTTTTCGCTCCTGTTTCGCAGCACTTCCTGGTAAAAGGCCACTTCTCTCTCTCTCTCTCGCTTCTGTCCGCACCCTCACGCTTTCCGTGTTTCTCTTTACGGCTGGGCGAAAGAAGTGGGTAGAGAGGAGAGAACGTCGCTCCTCGGCGCCTTGTCTTTCCCGTTTGGCAGGAATATTGTATATCAGCGCGGAACGCTGAATTATATTCCAAGGCTCAGCGTGTAATAATTTTTCCCGAGTGCACCAGCTTGTTTCTGATATATATATATATATATATATATATATATATCAGAAAAGGTAAAGTTGTGTATACTTAAGGGCTCGTTTTTCCGCTTTTTGACGCAGTAATAATGAGATCAAACAAACAATAACGCCAAATGCTAAGGAAAGCTATATATATATATATATATATATATATATATATATATATATATATATATATATATATATATATATATATATATATATATATATATATATAAAAGGTAAAGTTGTGTATACTTAAGGGCTCGTTTTTTCCGCGTTTTGACGCAGTAATAATGAGATCAAACAAACAATAACGCCAAATGCCAAGGAAAGCTATCAGACTGTATAGAAAAAAAGGGGAGGTGAAAAGATAACTTGCCGTGGGCAGAAACCGAACCTGCAATTTGTATATATATATATATATATATATATATATATATATATATATATATATATATATATATATATATATATATATATATATATATATATATATATATATATATATATATATATAAGTTTAACAAACAAACGCAGCAGATACTATAGATACTATTTCAGCTAACATGGCGGTAGGACCGCTTGCCAAGACGTTAATTATGACTTATCGAAGGTTTTTGTTTCTTGTTCTGTCAATGAACGTGTGCGGTGGGGGTGCGACACCCTCTGGCTAAAAAAATGATGTTCCACATTCGCCTCATGGGCTGTGAGTGGCGCTGGCTAACACTCCTAGGTATTGTGCACACATAAATATCCTATTAATAGGTTTATGAGGGAGTTCGTTGTTCGAATGGTAGAACATCAGACGTGTCATTCGAAGGTTGTCAGTTTATATAGCACCGATGGAGATTAGTGTTTTCTTGTCCACATTAATGTCTTTCAAATTTTGCGTGAGAATCATTGCACTACAGTTACGTAACCACAAATAATGTTGCCTACGACATGTTTGCCTTATATGTCCGTTAGTTTTATTGGATTTGCGTAATACACTGGTAGTTGCACACAGTTGTTCATTGAATTGGTGTATACGACACATAACGTTTGCGACTAATGTAAAACAATCAAATATCAGTGATAAAAACGCGCATACAATCAGGTTTAAAGCAGTCAAAGGAGTACTTTGGCTGGAGGTCCAAATTTCCCCAAGAATCTGCAAAGGAGTGAACTTTGCTTTACAAAGATGTAAGTACGCAGATTCACTCACATCTCTTCGGCCAAGTATTTGTTCGAAGGGCGTCGCGTCTCCGTATAGAAAAAAAAAGGTCACCTATCTTACACCAAAATCAATGCACAACTCAGACGCCCCCGATTTACCTACGTGTGTAATTAATCAGGCGTCTTTGCGTTCAAGCGTATCACTGTGGGCAAGGTACGAAGACGAAAGCATAATTATTAACGATAATGAGTGTAATTATTCACGGGTGTTTGAAGTCGGCCTTATCGCTACCTGATATTTTTGTAGCCCAAAACATGAGGGGGTTAAAGACAAACATGAGGGGGTTAAAGATAAGCATAAACAGTGACACACACTTTGTATTTGTAAGTATGGGACAGGTATAATATATCCCGTAAGGAAAGGACAGAGTAGCAACTCGACCACTTTCGAGAATTTCCCGAATGAGGATGATAATGTGAGGCTGACCCCTTGCATCGGCCGGACTAAACTAACACGCCATAGCTAATCAATAAATAAATAAAGTAAAACACACTGCGCGCACGTGAACACACGTACCCGAGTTCTGCTCCTTGCAATGCCATCTATCGGGTACAACAAACCACGCTCATTAGTCAAACGCCGGGCTTCGTTAGGTAAACGTCTTGGCTCGGCTCGTTGTCTCTCTGTACGACAGTTCCAGCTCTTCGAGTCTTTCAGCTGCTGATTGTATTTGGTGGACTGAGGGCTCTTCACTTCGGCGTCCTTGTACGTGGAGTGTCCATCTCGGACGACAGATAGCGGGAGCCGGCTTGTTTTGCAAAGTGAGGCCGCGCGCGACTCGTTCCCGTGGGACTCCCGAGATTGCACGAGACTTGTTGAGACGCGTTGCTGGGTGCCCTATTTTCTCTCGGATCATTTGCATGTGTTCTGGTGTGCCTATCTTCTTCGTTTCTGTAGCTCCCGTGTCTTATCTTTCCAACGTTTTTTTTTTCTCTCTTCTTTATCATATTCAAGTGGTGTCTATGGTGTCGGCAATTGAACACTCGGACAGTCTTCCTTGATTCGGTCGTTCTAGAGCCCGACCCAGCAAAATTCAGAGTGTTGCTGTCGTCTGTTTCTAGCGAACCCTCGCACCCAACCACTTCCGCCGCAAAGCTTCTTGTTTACGATACCATGTTAATACGATGTAGATACGATGTAATGTTACTTTTTTTTTGCTGCGGTTTCCATCAAAGGAACATGTGCGCCATCACGCAGAGTAAGAATTACAAACTATATAATTTGTAATCTTACGTTCCACAACGTCTATACCATTATGACTGACGCCATTATGAAAGGCACTCGAGTTTTCAAGCATTTAGTATTTTGAAACGTGCACTATATAGCATCGCACAACACACGGAACTCCACCATTTTTGCCTCCACCAAAACGGTACCACCATGGCCAGCATCAAAGCCGCTCCCTCCACGTCAGCAGCAGAGCAACGTAGTCATAGATCCACCATGGGAGAGAGCTGAGAAAGAGGGATCATGTGAAACACAGAGGTGGGCAAACATGCGTTTTCTTGACAACAGAACCAACTTAGACTGCCGTACTGATGCGGCGCGTAGGGTCTCCTTTTCTCTCGGCTGCATATCACTGCTTTCAGGCATGATAGACAAGTCGCGATTAATTAAGCATACACGACATTAACTGGAACATTCACGACCCGTGTTTCGTTGCACGTTTGCTATTTGGAAACGCATAGGAATATATGATGAACGTGTAGTTTTGCTGAGACACGAGGGCCAATCATGAAATACGATGGACGAATAATGTCAGGAGCCGTCCCCCCAATTCTTTTTTTATCACATTGCACAATACTCTCTCCCAAAGTTTTCGTTGCTCTATATGCTGGGAATCAGACCTTCATCCACGCGCTTAACAGCACGACACTTCGCTTGCTACAATCATACGTTCCTGGCAACAATTTGATTTTGCAACGTGAGAAGACAAGTCAATTAAATAGAATATGTGATTGCCATAGCAAGAGCACCTGGCCACTGGCTGGTCTACGATCGGTAGAGCCCCGGTTATTGGAAACTAGCGCTTACAATTGCGCATGTTTCCATGGCGCGCTTTCGATGTCATATATCTGTGTTTTAACTTGATAGCGTTAAAGAGTTCGTTTCGCAGAAATTCCGGCGTCGGCGTCGTCGGTTGTGAGTTACATGTAGCCGTAGGTGAAAGCTTCAGAGACTGTCACAGGTCCCGTTAATTCGGGAGGCTATCGCCGGGCTAATTCCAAGGGCCGAAGTATCGGTTCCCCGAACCGCACCACGAAAGCGTGGACAATTTAGAAGTGGTCCTTTTTGCCGCGCCAGCGGACGCCGTCTGTGGCCCAAAGAACAAGTCAGGCCGAGAGTTGATAAACAACCAAAATTATATTCTCAATGATGGCAGATCGAAAACAATACACAAGAATGCACACTCCACAATAGTTGCATACAGTATGTCACCAATCAAACAACGTACTACACAGTACAATCAGCCCCACTCGAAACAACGGACACAGACAACAATACGCACTACAATGCAGTCGCATGCATTGAACAACCAAGACACTTAAAGACTAAAGAGATAGAAAACCTATTCAGCCCAAATTTCTTGGAACAAAAGTCTGGATGATACTCTTCTGAGAATCACTCACTCAAAGTCCAGCGTTGTTGTCGTTCCACTGCCCCTGAAGTTTCTCTTCCAGGAAACCTCGCCGAAGTTTCTCTTCCAGGAAACCTCGCGTCTTCAATTGGCCGCTCTCCAAGCTTCAAACCTCTTCGCCGGACACATCGGCTTCACACACGCTGCTGGTGCCACGCGTCTTCGCTCGATAGCGGTAAACACACACTCTTGCCTGTAGCTCGAGTCGTCACCCCTCAGGTGGAAATCATCTTCTTCTCCTGCTTCGTCTCCACGGACAAAACCTTCGCCGACTACACGGCGCAATCCCTACGCACTCTGGCGCTAACTTCCGTCTTCTCCTCCTCTCTCGTCTCGGCCGCTCGATTAAATACCTTCCGCGCGAGATTCCAGAAAGTTCTCATCATTTCGTTGGCGCGATGTGCAGCGAAGGCTGGGGGAAAGGTCGAGACGATACGAGGGCCGTCCGCGACGGATGACTCAACCCGGCATCACCACGCCTCTTTCCATCGAGAAATTTCGAGTGCTTGCTCGGCTGCCGATGTGGGGTGAGGAGGTTCGTCGGCGAAGCCACGCTTTCGAGGGGAGAGGCGCGCGCCCGGGAGTCTTTGGTTGTTTGTTTTCATTTTCTTTTTTTTATCGTTGACCTCGCGGCGTCACTCGGGCGCTTCATCGCGAGACTTTGGCGGCGCGCCCTTTTTGAGCGCTCGTTCTGTGACACTGCCCCCCACTTTAAGAATATTATCTCATAATATTCAAAACGACACAAACGTGCGCGAACAGTCACCACACACTCTCACAGACTGTAACACAATCCGTCGCTCATGACACTTCACATTCACAATAGATCGCTCAATACAATTGTACATTGTAATTCAATTCCACAACGCTTGAAATATAGCCACAGGTACATGAATACAACACTCCATCACATATTCCAGACAATACAAATGTACAAAGTTCTCTCATTACAACAATTACTATAGTCACATCATTACTATACATCACATCGCCGTAACAAACATTTTGACTCACTCGACATACAGTTGTGGCACAGGAAAACAATCACATTAACTTAACATATAGCACTGTCAAAGACCTTCCGAATCGACCTGGACACCTATCCTGTGCATTTCGAGCGGCGCTTGCGCCCTTTCTTGCGGTGCTCTCTCGATCCCTTCTTATTGTTTTTCCTCGTTTTGTTCCGGCGAGCCCCTTCCAACGACGGTATCTGAGGCGGCGTCTCAGCCATCGTTGTCATTTCCGACACTGCTAACTGGTCATGACGCTCAACCGATCCTGCCCGGTTATTCCCCCGCTTGTTCATGTCCCGACATTTGGCCTGGCTGGCCGACTCCGTCATCTTTACACTGTCGCTCGGTTGAGGTCGTGCCGACGTAAGTCCAGATGCCCGGCCGGTGAACTCATTCAACACGATCATCTTCTCATTCACTGTCTCTTGCGCCGCGGCTTCACCTTGGGCTCTAGTGAGATCCGTCACGGGCTGCTCCTCCACTGTATCTCGCGGTCGCTGGGTTGGCGAGGGCTCTATCTTAGGGTCTTCTCCCAAACGTTCTGGTTCGTTCAGCCCTCGCGCCCCGTCGATGTTTCCGATGACGAGGTCGTACAGGGGGGTCGTCATGCATAGAGCGTTAACCTTCCCGCTGAAGTACGGGGTTTTCACCTCAATCTCTGCTTCGGGAAGCATCCGAACCGTACTGTCAATTAGGCAAACTGGTTTCGTTTTGCCTGTTAACTCACTTTCTCGTACTAAATTTCTCCGCACGATAACAGTGGAGCTGCCGGTATCTCTTAACACCGTAACCTTCTTGCCCACTGTCACAGAACGAGCGCTGAAAACGGGCGCGGAAAACGCCGCGAGGTCAAAAGAAAAAAAAGAAAGCAAACGTCCAAGGCTCCCCGGGCGCGCGCTCTCCCCGCGGAAGCGTGGCTTCGCAGACGAACCTTCTCACCCCACATCGGCGGCCCAGCAAGCCCGCGATTTTTCGGTGACGGCATTATCATCGGATTTCGGTGCTGCTAGCACACAGGACACCTGTTGAGTTTGACTCGCTCCGTTTCGACATGCGTCTGCTTTGTGCCCAGTCTGACCACACTTGAAACATTTTACATACGTGGGGCTCGTGAAGCAAGTTAAGCAGTTTTTAGCACGATGACCCACTCGGTTACACAGAAAACATCGCGGAATGCTCTCCGGTGCACGCTTCTTTTCTTCGGGAGCCGATTTCTTCGAATTTTCAGGACACTCCTTCTTGACCCTGGCCAAATTAGTTCCACCTTGCGCTTCCAAGAATCAATCAGCCAATTCGAGCATGCCTTCAAGTGATTCAGCTTTCCTCTCTTTCAAGTACAGCGACAGGCTTGGGTGGCAACTAGTAAGAAATTGTTCTCTAATTAGGAGCTCTCTAAGTTCATCGTACTCCTGCGCTGTCCCTGAAAGTTCAATCCTGCTGTCGAAATAATGGCAAACTCGGGCGGCATACTGCGTAGCCGTCTCACCATCAGCTGGCTTTCCTGTTCGAAATCGGTCCCGGAATCCTTCCACAGTAAATCTAAATCGCTTCAGCAAAGCAGCTTTCACTTTTGCATAGCTGGCTGCATCGGTCGGCGTCGGCCTACCGTACACACTGAGCGCTTCACCACTCAAGCCCATTGATGTTCCGGCCAATTCTGGCTCCTCGCAATCGTCTCAAATCGGTGAAGGTACGCGTCAAGGTCGTCCTACCTTTCATCAAACGCTACGAGCAGCTTGCTTGGGTTCAAGCGGAAGCCGTGGTCTTCCCGTTCGCTGCTTTCAACTCTAGCTTGGACCGAAGTTTCACTTCGCTGTAGCAAACGGAGCCGCTCGAGTTCCATCTCGTGCTGCCGCTGCCGTTCCCTTTCAGCCATCTCCGCTTCTCTTTCTTCTTTCAGCTGTCGCTCCTTTGCCTCTCTTTCTTCTTTCAGCTGTCGCTCCTTTGCTTCTCTTTCTTCTCTCGCCCTTTCAGCTGACAACTTTTCTCTCTCCAGCTCCAACTTCAACTGCTGCTCTCTTTCTTCTTTCAGCTGTCGCTCCTTTGCCTCTCTTTCTTCTCTCGCCCTTTCGGCTGCCAACTTCTCTCTCTCCAACTCCAACTTCAATTTTTGCTCTCTTTCTTCCTTTGCCCTTTCAGAGGGGCCAGCCTTTCTCTCTCCAACTCAGCTGCTTTTTCTTCCTTGGCCCTCTCAGCTGCCAACCTCTCTCGTTCCAACTCAGCTGCTTTTTCTTCCCTGGCCCTTTCAGCTGCCAACCTCTCTCGTTCTAACTCAGCTGCTTTTTCTTCCTTGGCTCTCTCTGCTGCCAACCTCTCTCTCTCCACCGCCTCTTTCTCCTTCTAGCTTACCCACTTCCGTAGTTCGGCGCCAGAAAGACCCATCTTCTCACCAAGAGCAACTAACTTTTCGACATCCTTGGTGTCTCGCAAATAAAGTCTTGCCGCGTGTAAAAAGTATCTGCCTAAATCTGTCTATCGAAACACTCCACTGCACTCGTTAACGAGAACACTGCGCAACACACAAAATCGTTCCGATAGCAGTATCAACTCGAGGCTCTTTCTCACTACCTTGGACACACTGTGTACCAAAAGGTCCTGTCGCGGACGCCAGATTAATTTTCACACAGGTCCCGTTAATTCGGGAGGCGATCGCCGGGCTAATTCCAAGGGCCGAAGTATCGGCCCCCCGAACCGCACCACGAAAGCGTGGACAATCTAGAAGTGGTCCTTTTTGGCGCGCCAGCGGACGCCGGCTGTGGCCCAAAGAACAAGTCAGAGCCGAGAGTTGATAAACAACCAAAATTATATTCTCAATAATGGGAGATCGAAAACGATACACAAGAATGCACACTCCACAACAGTTGCATACAATATGTCACCAATCAAACAACGTACTACACAGTACAATCAGCCACACTCGAAACAACAGACACAGACAACAATACGCACTACAATGCAGTCGCACGCATTGAACAACCAAGACACTTAAAGACTAAAGAGATAGAAAACCTATTCAGTCCAAAGTTCTTGGAACAAAAGTCTGGATGATACTCTTCCGAGAATCACTCACTCAAAGTCCAGCGTTGTTGTCGTTCCTCTGCCCCTGAAGTTTCTCTTCCAGGAAACCTCGCCGAAGTTTCTCTTCCAGGAAACCTCGCGTCTTCAATTGGCCACTCTTCAAGCTTCAAACTTCTTCGCCGGAAACACGTCGGCTTCACACACACAGCTTGTCCACGCGTCTTCGTTCGATAGCGGTAAACACACACTCTTGCCTGTAGCTCGAGTCTTCACCCCTCAGGTGGAAATCATCTTCTTCTCCTGCTTTGTCTCCACGGACAAAACCTTCGCCGACTACACGGCGGAATCCCTACGCACTCTGGCGCTAACTTCCGTCTTCTCCTCCTTTCTCGTCTCAGCTGCTCGATTAAATACCTTCCGCGCGAGATTCCAGAAAGTTCTCATCATTTCGTCGGCGCGATGTGCAGCGAAGGCTGGGGGAAAGGTCGAGACGATACGAGGGCCGTCCGCGACGGATGACTTAACCCGGCATCACCACGCCTCTTTCCATCGAGAAATTTCGAGTGCTTGCTCGGCCGCCGATGTGGGGTGAGGAGGTTGTCGGCGAAGCCACGCTTCCGAGGGGAGAGGCGCGCGCCCGGGGGTCTTGGGATGTTTGTTTTCATTTTCTTTTTTTTACCGTTGACCTCGCGGCGTCACTCTGGCGCTTCATCGCGAGACTTTGGCGGCGCGCCCTTTTTGAGTGCTCGTTCTGTGACAGTGACACATGCCACTTTCAACTTTATCGATTACGTTGTAGTCCTCCGCTATTTAACATTTTTGAGTACCATCATACAATAAAAAAATGCGCCAAATGGTTAAAGTACGCACTAGGGACGTTGTATCGCTATCGCGTTCAACTCTGAAACGCGAAGCTTAAGGATAATCCAAGTTTTTCCTGTACGTTGCCACGGCCATAATATTGATAGTAAGCTTCAGTTTTAAGGGACACTGAAGAGAAACAATTAGTTGTTTTTAGATTGATAAACTGCACTCCGAGAACTCTGATTTCATAAATTTCACTCTCGTTAGTACATTATTAGCGGAGAAAATCAAAGTTGAAGTTCAATTTATAAATTTCGCGCCGTAATCTCCGTGCGCCACGTAAGAAATTCCACAACGTATTTTTCAGATTATCGCAACATCGGCTCGATGAAATTTTTCAAATTTTTGTATGCTAAGTGTGTGGCACACACTGATGACAGTGTACTTCAATGTCATCAATGAGAGGGTACGTAGGACTCAGTAGATTTCTTCTAAAATTATGACGTCACAGTGTCTGGATCGGGAACCTCAAGGTGTCGTCTCCACCAGCACGTTCTTTTTGCGCGTTTCCTCGCTTACAAAGTGTCGTGTCACAATAAGGATGGTGTTTTCTACGACAAAAAGCGTTTTGGTCTTTCGTGTCTCTTGATAACGTTGCTATCTCTTGAGTCTTCGCATATAAATGGTAGTGGCATTGCGTGCTTGAAAAACCCTTCGGCTAACTTTGATTGATATCTGGGGGTTAACATCCCAAAACCACCATATGATTACGCGAGATGCCGTATTGGAGAGCTCCGGAAATCAGGACCACCTGGGGTTCTTTAACGTCCAGTCAAATCTCTTCGGCTAGCTTCCGTAAAGGAGAAATTAAATGCTGAGACAGTCGTATCTCGCGCAGACCCACAGAGGTGCCTGATTAACAGATGGAGCTGGCATTCTCGAGCGCACGCACATAGATAAGTTTTGTTTCTTATCTCTCCCCTGTCCCTTGCCCCGCCTGAGTGCATCCCTCCAGTTGATTGCTGGCGCATGTGTTCTCCGGTTATCTCGCGTACCTGTTTCGCGTAGCGACGTACCTCATTTCGTGAAACAGAAATCTCGTTTGACGATTTTTCAGACGCGACCGAACGTACTGCAACGACTGAGGGAATTTGTTCTTTTGCGACACATGTGTTCAACACTCGGCAGCTCTCTTCTGCGATGAACCGTGTTGCTTGCGAAATGGCTTTACGGGCTTTAAAAAAAATGAAACAATAAGCGAGTCATTGCTCGCGATTGCGGAACGCAAAGGTGACAACAGCTGCTGCAGGCTGTACACCCCGTATGGACGGCACCTTGAGCCCCTTGTTATGGAAGCCCATGAGTCGACGAGAGCAAATGTCACGATTGAGTGAGCTTGTGTTTGTTAACCGTGTTTTCTCTTTCTGTTTTGTTGCTGAATTGATGTTGTGCGATGGTGTTCTAAAGGGTGCGCATGAGAAGGCCGAAATATATTAAGAAGAGTATACCTATGTGTAGGCGAGGAGACTTCATAAAAATATTCAGGAGCCCTTGTGCTACGTATAATGCGCGCAAGTGAAGCTTGGCACGTGCGTGACTGCCACGCCTTTCTATCTATCTATCTATCTATCTATCTATCTATCTATCTATCTATCTATCTATCTATCTATCTATCTATCTATCTATCTATCTATCTATCTATCTATCTATCTATCTATCTATCTGTCTATCTGTCTGTCTGTCTGTCTGTCTGTCTGTCTGTCTATCTATCTATCTATCTATCTATCTATCTATCTATCTATCTATCTATCTATCTATCTATCTATCTATCTATCTATCTATCTATCTATCTATCTATCTATCTATCTATCAAGTTTTAATGTGGTCAAGCATCAGTTATTGTTTCAAGCTTCAGTTGTTGGAAAACGGTGCATACATCTACGCATGTGAGTGGTGCACCTTCGAAAGCCGCATTTGTTTATATGCAGCGAAAATACTGACTACATGTGCAGGTCTGCTGTTTAAAGCTTTCAATGGCGAAGCTGTTTATGCCTGCCGTAATCTGTCTAATGCAAAAAAATGGTGTCACGATGACGTCAACACGCGTTGCCTAGCAACCGACAGCAGATCTGTGCGCGTGCTTCGCTACCCATACGCTGTTCCACAACCAGCGCGCCTACCTGGACACTGCGCGCAAACCGCTCAGTCACATGAGTCGTGACGTCACGACCAGCTGAGCATATGCTTCCTAGTTCTTTATGAAGACGGTGCTTTGGGGCGGCGCGCTTTGGAAGTGGCTTACATAGGCATGCTCAAGAAGTTTCGTATTGCTGGTGAGAAAGCCGCTTACCGGGAAAATGCAGGACGCTGCGAGGCGAGACTGCTGTGCTCAACTCGTTTAATGTAGTGCACGACGCAGTACAGCCTAAATGATGAGAGGTGGCTGTGCTAGATTCGGCGGCTGGAACTTGGCATCACTTGGGATCTCTCCGTGTGGGCAAGCAAGACGATCTAAGAACCAACGCCTGATTGACAGGCTCCGCTCAGCTTTTAGCTTTGCGTGAGTAGAGAAGGCTACGCCGTTTTTTTTTGGCCTTTAATGCGTTAATAAAATAGACAAATAGTGCATCAATGCAAGTAGTGCATCGATGTCATACTCCTATACCTAATACACTCTCATAAAGCGCAACTTTTTCAGTGAAGCGAACTTTTCTAGACCTATTTTCCTGGGCTTTGTGGCCCAGTAGTGTCAAATAATTTTGACCATCTGGGTGTTCTGTAACCTGCACTTACATCGCAGAATAGATAGGCCTCTGCGATTTCGCCTCTTTTGAAATTCGACTGTTGCGGCCAAGATTGAACCATTGAATTTCGGGTGAGCAGGCGAGCACTCTAGCCACTGATCCACCGAGGTGGACTGGTGGGCACATTTCCGCTTCTCTTGCTAACCATCTTTACAGAATGCATGGGCGGTCATTCAGCGTGGCATGGTTTATGACGAATATAATTTTTTTCTAAGATACGAAGCAAACCTCCTCCATCAGTAGCTCTGCTGTGAAATTCCTATAGCTCGTATGTTCCAAAGAAATAGGGTAAATCCTGCTATGCTTGATGTTATTGTTCGCAGTTCAGGCCATTTCAATCGCGTGCCAATTAACAATGTGTTAACAAAACGCATGCTGCAGTTAACAAAAATTAAGACTTGGAACAGGCTCTGATCTGTAATCATTATGTCTGCGAAATTTCGTAGGGTCATGAAACAATATTGTTTTTTGGAGCCTGTTGAAGGTTGAGCAAATTATAAATACCTTGCTAGTTCTGTACAAATGGATCTTTTACTGCTCATTCTGTAGAAGTATTGTCACACGATAGTGATCTAGTGCTGTGAAAAAAAGAAACAATATTATTGTTTTTTTCACTATGTACGCATTTTTTTTCAGGTTAGATCAGTTTATTAGACATAAATGGTCAGCTCAATAAAGTTTGGTGAATATTCCTGCAGTCCATTTTCTCCGTCATGTCACTGTATTTTTCAACGCATTTTTGTGTTTCCCCTACTTGTGCTTCGGTAATCAAATGTTTAAGATAATGGTTAATTTAATTGCTGTCTATTGATTTCACAAATTAACATTGACAGTTTTGCTTATTTTACAGCCGCCGTTTCATTTTTTTCTCTATTTACCGCTCTGCTTGGATTTTCTATGCATTCTTTGTTATTGGATCTTGCGCTAGCGTTTGGCTGCAGGTCCGACAAGTGTTTTTTATCTGCGTATGTACTAACAAATAAAGAAAACTTTTCAAGCGATCAAATAGAATGATTGGGCTGTGGTCAAGGGCGTGTGGGCTTGTGATTATGATAATTCCCTATCTAGGACACACAGGCAACTTCGAACATAACAGCATGGCTGTAAAAATTGGTGTCCGACTGTAACCTGAGAATATATACGAGCTTTTCCCGCCTACATATCGGTCTTGTACAGAGAGACTTTGCTTGTCTGATTTGGTCACGTTTGTTCATTTCCTGTTGGTGTTGTCTTACAGACACACGTTCGTGTCGCCACTGACTATACGGAACCCAAAGTTTGAACGTATTGTAGAATTTCATCAGAGATTCTAGCATCACTGCTTTACCGAAGGTCATACCTTAAGTATGAAAAGAACAAAGCAATATTATTTTTTTCATTCGCATGCCTTTTAGATCAGGGCAGAAAAAAGTAGTAATAGTTCAAAAGGAAAGCAGCTTACGCAACTGTCTTACATGGACGATTCACAAGCGTGTCGGGGTCATGGCGGTGAAGCTTGCAATTGTTCTGATGTTCTAATTAAGTGAATATAAGTTGGATAAACGGCCACTGTCATTAGCACAAGCTTGCAATTGTTCTGATGTTCTAATTAAGTGAATATAGGTTGGATAAACGGCCACTGTCATTAGCACCATCACTGGGCCAATTGCAGACAGAAACTTTTTAGACTATCGCGTCGCGTGCATTAGTAAAGTTGTTGGAGGAATGAGAAGTATCAGATTAATACTAAATCTGGTGAAAAGTTATTGTTTGCGTTGTAAGATTTGAATTTATATTTCTCGTTACGCCTTTCCATGTTTTCGTGTAGACAAAATGTGAAAATTGAAAGGCTCGCTTTTATTTTTACGTGAAACACCTTGCATATGCAAAGGAGGCAGACGTTCACGAGAAGTTTGATGCTTGCAGAGATGAAAAATAATTCCGACAGATGATTTTTAAGAATATTCAGTTCACTCCGTATATCTCTTCGTACAGTGGGGAGCAATATGAAAAGGAACACACAACGACCTTGCAGTGTCGAAAAGCTGTCAAGCCCGAAAATTCTCAAACAGGCATGTGCCCAAAATCCTATAGCAAAAACGTACCTTTTGAATATAAATACGGCTGCTTCATAGTATTACATCACGAGTAACTTGATTAAACAAATAAACAAAAATGCAGTATTCCACTTTATGTCGCGAACTCCAGAAAAAGGAAGGGAGGGGGGGGGTTGCCTGATATCTTTAGATCACATGTGACGTCATGGTCTCCGCTTCATAACGTGCTGGTTCACCAACGTGAGGCCATGGTGACGTAAAGGCAGCACAATCACATCGCGTTTAACCTACTTCAACATGTAACGAGGGGATCGGAATTCTGGCCCCGCCGCGGTGGTCTAGTGGCTAAGGTACTCGGCTGCTGACCCGCAGGTCGCGGGTTCGAATCCCGGCTGTGGAGGCTGCATTTCCGGTGGAGGCGGAAATGTTGTAGGCCCGTGTGCTCAGATTTGGATGCACGTTAAAGTACCCCAGGTGGTCGAAATTTCAGGAGCCCTCCACTACGGTGTCTCTCATAATCATATGGTGGTTTTGGGACGTTAAACCCCACAAATGAATCAAATCAGAATTCTGTAGGTCTCTGTGCATCAATAACCGTCAATAACAAGAGACCTTGCAAGTATGTAAGAATAATATTGACACTCAGCGTTACAAAATTGGCTCACGCCATGCGGTTCACCTATTTAGGTGACGTCAATACAAGCCATCTATACGTACGGCAACCCAAACGCTGGCGCATCTTTTAAATGAAAGCTGCCGCAAGCCAAGGAGGAAGGTGTATTCTTTCCTCCCGCTATTGCCTCGGCAACCGACGCACGAGCCACCACATGTCTCTAAGGTAATTGTCAACATTGCGTAAGTTAATCACACTCTAAGGACTCCGCCGCCGCCACCGTGAACCTCCCCCCCCCCCTTTCGCAGTACCCCCCTCAGCTTCAGACGAGAAAAAGAAGAAAAAAGCTACGTACGAGCAGCTGAAAACCAGTATGGGAGGGGCGGGTTCACATGCCGCAGCCGTTGCGTAGCAATGACGTTTCGCCGTCGTTTTAATGAAAGCGGTGAAGCAGACGATGTCGCGGAGCCAGAAGACGTCGAGAACGACAAATTTATGGCTTTTGTATGGACGACCATTAACTCCAAAGAGGCGAAAAAAAAAAAACTTGGTGCGTAGCCAACAGCGTGAGTTCGTAGAAAAGCGTCTGTCGCTTTAGAAAGTTTTGAAAGACATCGCCCTTTTAAGGATTGCCCGTTCACACACTTACTAGAGGCGGCGCCTTAATGTTTTTACGCGTTGTCACTTACTGCTTGAGAGTTGCTGGAGGCAGGGGGGGGGGGGGATGGCGTACTTACAATTTGTGTTTTGACACCCCCTCCCCCCTTTGGAGGGGGTGGTGGACAACGAAACAAGCGAAATATCAAAAGAAGTCCTCCTTCCTTGCTCTCCTCCCTACTTGACACACAGGAGCAGCAGCTTCCGCACCGTAACTGGATGCGATGAGCAGTTCTGACTGATCTATCATATTGGAACGACACAGCTATATGGCCTAGTTTTAATTGGTTAGTGTTTAGGAAGTGCGCCAAAAATATACAGGGACAAAGCAGAGAGAATACGCACAAGACAGACCCTCACAGCTATTATCATATTTATCAAGTAAGAAATATCACATTTATTATTATCCCACTAACGTAAGCAAGCACTTGCTCACGTTGCCTATAGATAATCCTAAAACGAGGGCTAGTACAAGTTGGTTGAAGGTGGCCAAACGTTTAATGCTGGCTATAACAAGACAGAATGTTGGGCGAGTTTGTCCTGATTCCCAACCTATGGAATTGTACAGCGCAGAACACAGCAAGAAACGTTTGAAGAGGCACACGTGGACAGCGCTGACTCTCGAATGTGTCGTATCTAATAAACCTCAGTGGGATTCAGCGCTGTTCGTGAGTGCGTCTTCAAGTATTTTGTGCTGTGTTACACGCTGCACGATTCCATGAGTTTTGCTGGCTAGAGTTGTCCGACTATCGATTGATGTTCGCAAATAAATTGAAATATTGGCAAAATTATGCGTGGCTTAATTGTGGATTAGACTGGCTGATGTTCGCTATCCGCTATTATCACCACAGCAGAGGAATAATGAAGTCTGAATGCAGTAATTATGATGATTGCTCTAACCCGAACTGGGGACTAGAACCGAGAGGCGGATAAGGACGAGACCTTCATTTCCTAGCCCTCAGTCAGGGCTGGGCCATATCAAAGATACAAATATCTGAGATACCATCTTAGATACTCTTTGAGTGTGTCGTACCTTTATAGTGACACCTCTCGGAATATGTTTCTCAGTATCTGTATTTCCGATTTATTTTAAAAAATCTATCGCGTATTTGAAGATACAAGATTCATCAGGTCCAACACCATCATAGGGAATAATGAACACTGACTGCACTATGCATATGAAGGTGATACTGCGTCACTAAGAGACCTGAATAAGACTAACAGCAATGGAAAATAAATCTCGCTAGAGTCATTCAGAGAGGATAAGCAATGAGATTTGTGCGTCTCAAATTGTGGAGGGAAGTCATGTGGTGGCGCTTGGTCCATGTTTGAAAATGCGACCATGAAAAGGTCTACGCCCAGTGACCTTTTGTTTTGTCAGTTTTATTTTTTCTTTGTTGTTCCGCTACCATGAAGCTTCCTCTTAGCTCCAGTGCCCTGCCGTGCAAAGCCCAATCCGTCAATTCTGATGGCGCTATAGTGTGGCTATGAAAGTTCCTCCTGCAGGGTGCACCCTTATGCAGTGTTAAATATTTAATAACAGGGTTACTGTACACCTCGTTACTTTCAGGCTTCATTGACTTGAAGCATCTCGTGATCGAGCCTTAGCGCTAGCCCCGCCGCGGTGGTCTAGTGACCAGGTACTCGGCTGTGGACCCACAGGTTGCAGGATCGAATCTCGGCTGTGGCGGCTGGATTTGTGATGGAGGCGGAAATGTTGTGGGACCGTGTGCTCAGATTTGTGTGCTTGTTGAAGAACCCCAAGTGGTCGAAATATCGGAGCCCTCCACTACGGCGTCTCTCATAATCATATAGTGGTTTTGGGACGTTAAACCCCACATATCAATCATACCTTAGCGCTACGAGACTGAATTAAATGCATATGATGACCTAGCATTTATAGCACCAACGGAAGCGATGTTACATCTATCTATGTTAACAACTTAAAAGCACAAATCTTGGCTACCACACGTTTTTAATCCTGCTATATTCGGAAAGTTCTTGAAAACCTGATTTGACTGTTACCAAAGGGAGCTCTTTCTTAGCTGCCCTTGTACACCACACGTGCCACCTAAGTTTCCGTATTGTTTTTTTTTTCTGGTGCTTTTCCTGAAAATTTTCATATATAACGCGCTGCCAAAATACGCTTCCGCCTTTATTCGAATAACTAACTGTTGGTGTAATTTCGGTTGCCATTTACACATTCACGTTCCACTTCAGTTTTCTGTTATGTCAAGGTGATGTCGAGAACGAATACATAATGATTTGGACGTGTCTGGAGTGCAACGGAAATTCCGCTTAGTGCTTAGTAAAGTAGCGAAATTCAGTTTGCATTATAATATTGCAAATTATTAGCTGCCAGCTTATATGTGTTACAAAGGTATTTCGAGAAACGTTGCTCCACCAAAATCTTTCTCTGCCTTTCTCATAGGTGTCCCAACGAATGTTTTAGTCTCTTTTGCATACGCACTAAATTCTCTTTTGTTTTACCTAGTGGTACTTTGTGATCGCTATATTTGATAAAAGTCCGCCTGCATCACATTTTTATTCTTATTCACTGTGATTCTTCGATACTGAACACTCTTTCCATTTCACTTAGATGTGTTTTTTTTTTGAAAGCATCTTTAATTGTTTTCACTTTGAGTAACCACCAGGTGAACGGAGCTATAAACGGTGCAGTGCTAATAAGGTTAATTGCCGGCGACACCTTATGCGACTATGCAGTGCGTCTGAGACGTTTATGGGCTGCGCATGGTCTTACGTACGAGAAAAAAGTGTAAACACATTGTGTATTAGTGAGCATGTCGCTAACGAATGCTTCACTCTAGCAGGCAAACATGATATGAAAGTTCCTGCAGATTTGTATCCTATACGGTATTTGTAATAGAGATACAAGATACTACCGCAATTATTGTATGCAATACAATCCCTTCCAAATGTATTTTATACGTTGGATGAATTCACTAATATCCAAACAGGATGTGAAAGTCACTGCATCTTTACATCCTCTACAAGTATGTATGATACAGATGCAAAATGCAACCGCAAATGTTCTATGCGATACGATACCTTCCAAATGTATCTTAAGATACATTGAATACATTCACTAGTTTGTTATAGTTGATGAATGTAAAGTAGAAGGAAACACGTGTGCATATAAATATTTGTTCTAAAATATATTAACTTCAACTATGCGTGTTTTACTTGAATTAAATGTTGTTCTGCAACTCAAAAATTTTGTATATCTTATTAATCACCAATCAACTAATTGCGATGACCTTAAGGACACCAATATTAGTTGATTTTAGGTGAAACAATTCGGGCTGCTTAGTATGAGAGCTCTTTACACGTTCCATTACAAAATGTGGCATTATTACTGGCCAGGTAATTCAGTACTGCATGAAGGAAAACGCATTCACACACGAGGTAACCTCTGAGTAATAGGCCAATCGTTCGGGGGATTCTTATTGTAGTTTTTTAATTAAATTGTAACCAGCTGAATCGCAGCCACTCACTAACAGCGACAAGCGAAAGTACCTGGCGGTCATCTGTATAAAACGTTCTCTTGCTAAACCTCTTAAGGACACGTTAGTAAGTTGGTTCGGGGTGAAACGGATACCGTTTGAGTAAAGTATAGAAAATATTTCAGTTGTTAACATACATTTTCTTTAAGTGAAACTAAGATGCTCGCACTTAATGAATAAAAAGCGAACATTCCGAAGCTACGTGTTTGATGATACATTATATATATATATATATATATATATATATATATATATATATATATATATATATATATATATATATATACATTTATAATAACAAATTACTGAATGTATCCAATGTATCTCGAGATACATTTGAGAGGTATTGTATCAGATACAATATATGCAGTAGTATCTTGTATCTGTATCACAGATACTTGCTGCCCGAGTACCTTGAAGGGTATGCCGATATAATTTTCGAAGTATATTTGCCTAGCCCTGTTTTCAGTTTGTGCTTCGGTAATCTAGACATACCAACTAACTGAAGAGGCGATGCTGTAGTTCTGTTGTCTATCAATATTTCATAACTGGCAAATATTATACAGAAACACCATGAGCTGGTTTATTGTTTGAGTAAGTTCTTTATAGAAATATACCATCTGCGTTCTCGTAGTGTGGGCTACGGGTGCACAGAGTGTGTGCCAACATTTGTGAAACAAGTGTGAGCAATAAAATTCCGATTCCAATATTGACTGTCAGCACCATTCTCTCGGGCATGCGGTACCACACTATGCACATATTTTATGACGCCTTTCTTTCTTAGCTTCAGCATTTTAGTATGCCAAGCAGCAATGAATATCTGGTGCTGTTTTTTTTCTTCTTGCAGCTGTTTTTCGCCTATTTCATCATGTCAGTAAACAAAAGAGAACCACGTGACTGGCATCTCGTTTTCGACGAGCATCGGCGAGATCGCTGACTGCGCACCCCTGTCACGCCGCGAAAAACGACTTGTACTGTCGTGGGCTCGCCTCGCGACGACAAAACAATAAACGAAAGAGAGAAATGGGAGAATGCGAAAATCGAATTCGTCGGGATCGAAAGGAGAAACACGCAATAGAAAAGGCGAAAGGAACAAAAAACCACGATCGACTGGTCTGCCCGTAAGCTTGCGTGAGCATTTTTGCTTTGACGACGAGGAGCCCCCAGAAAGGAAAAAGGTGAATCGCTATGTTTTGTCGACTATGCACACGTGACACGTCAACGTAGTGCGGGAATATTTATTTCTTTTTTTTTTCTGTTTCGCTCTTTTCAATTTGTGGCGTGACACATCGCAAGCGAACTTACGAGGTCGTTTTTGTTTTAGTTTTTTGTTGCTGGTATGCCAAGCGCTCGGGTTGGTCGACGATTTGTCCCTTCACGCGGCTCGAAAGACTGTTGATCTTCGAATGATTGTTGCACAACCTGTTGGTTGCCAAAAGAGTAATACAGCAATAAAGCCACGGTGTTTCATCAAGAACACAGAATATACGTGGCGATGATGTCATGTAATCTATGGCGGCGCTAGGGCCTAGAGCGTACTTGTGGGTGCAGTGACACCCTTAATATTGTTATGTTTTTGATTGCATATGAAGTTTCCTGCACTGTTTTACAGTGCACATGCAATGTTGCTAAGTAATGACGTTCCGACATTACACTTGACTTTCCGTTATCGAAGGTCGGTGATCGTGGCAGCGTCCTTACTTCTACTGACAATATTTTAAAGCAGCTGCACCATTTCTGCTGGATGCAATCTGTACATAGGTTCTGAGTAATTCTGAGATCCAGTTCTTGCTGAAGTCTGTGCTTTATCACACCCGTTCTCTTCTTTTTCATCTAAGGTAGATCACTCCAAGCATGCTGTCCGACTGACTTTCCCTGACTTCAATAAACTTTCCTGGTTTTGTGAGGGGGCGACTCAGTCGCTAAGAGGTCAGCTAGATGATTTCCAGGTACTTAGTGGGACTATGAACTTTTGTAGTGACATTTTGAGGCTTGGAAATCAAGCAAGACAACATACACTAGCACGTGTACAGGAGCCTTCAGTGTGGCATCCTTTAATGACACAAGGTTCTAAGACAAGGAAGAGAAATGCACGAAGCTTTTATTCATAAGTCATCCATGATTCGCTACATGTCTTCGCATAATATATGTATGCTGTCATGATTTACGACAATCATGACGAAGGAAGGAAGGAGCAGAAGAGAAAGGAACAAGACAAAATAGAAAGGCAGGGATGTTTACAAGTTTAGAAGGATCGGGATAGATTTAAACGCAAGGAGGTAAACCGAACGCCCTTCTGCATGGTTTGCTGCCCTCAACTGGGATCAGAGTGGCGATGCGTGGTTGTTGGTCGGTCATGATTTTTGGATGTGGGCGCAAAAAAGGCGAGGACTGAGAGAGAGAGCACGCAAACACAATGACGCTCAGCGTGTGTGTACTTTATTGTCTTCGTCCTTGTCTTTTCTAGCCAGCGTTCAACAAGCCTAGACTGGGAAGAAGGGATGAAGGATTTAGAGGAAGGAATGTAAGAAGAGCAAAGAAAGTGCCACCAGTGTACTGGTACGCCTGTCCATTGTACACATGTATACGAACGGTCGCTACACCTGGTTTATGCTAAAACAAAGCAGCAGCAATTTTCGTGTCGGTTTGCTGTCCTTCGACGCGTGAAACCACGATCCAGGGATCGTTTTTTTCGGAAATTTGTTTGCTCTCTAGTTTGTTCAGTGCATTGCGTAGAAACGTTTTCTTACCAAGACGACAAAAAAGGTTCTAAACTCTAGGCCGTAGCAATGTTTTCTCGGTCCTATATATATATATATATATATATATATATATATATATATATATATATATATATATATATATATATATATATAATATATATATATATATATATATATATACAAATTACGGCCTTCGAATAACGCGTTCGATGCTCAAAGCGTTATTCGAAGGTCGTAGGTTCGATTCCTGCTCACGGCTGTTTATTTTTTCATCCACTTTTCTTTCTTCTTATATACATTCCATTGGTTCTAATAACTTCCCCTGTACATTCCTTGGCATTACTGTCTGTTAGATCTCGTTATTATATATATATATATATATATATATACGTGCGAATAATAAAAAATACTTGCCGCTATATGCGTCGGAATTGAATTTTAACGTTGGCATAAAATAGCTCCAGAGTCAAGCTCAAAATTTTGTCATCAGAAAGGGCCGTGAAGTAGGCAATCCGGAGCTGAGTTCAGGGTTGCCATCATACTAGAAGTTCGTGTATCATGGTGTCATGATGGCCACTTCATAGAGACGTTAGTTTAGCTTTTCAACTTCAATTCACTGGGACTAAACAATCGGAATATGCAGTGCACTTGAGCGGCTCTTGCTCATCTTGCTGTAAAGAAACCACTTGCCGGATTGATGATGAATAAGCAGCACGCTTGCTTTCTCTGCAAAATTTTCTTGGTGCAACGCCATGCGGAAAGGAACTATTGAACCTCGTTCCTTGATTGTCGAGCCTTAGTTGCAAATAAAACAAATAGTGACGGATAAAATTGACTAAAAAACAGTGGAGGAAAAAATGCGAAGAAAAATAAATGCATAAAAATATAGAAGCTTTAACGAAGCTTGTCTCAGCTTAAACTAGTGGGTTTTTTTTTTTCGATTGGGTCCCAGGTTGCCTGGCTCTGCTTCGAGATCCGATTCCCAATTATCTTGGCGAATAGCGCGCGCTTATATATCCGGAAAAGAAGGCGCCAATTTGGATAGACAGCCAATCAAGGTATTTCAAAAACTGCAGTGCCGGTATTTTTTAGAAGAATTCCATATAGACACTGTAGCTATCGTTACATTTACATGGCTGGAAAAATGAATTTCTGTTATTGGAAAGAATGGCGTGCAGGAAGAATTGGTTTACTGCATTTGCGAAAAAGAAGTCGTTCAGTGTTCTGGAAAATTTGATGCATCGTAGGTGAAATCTTTATCTGCAACTTTTTATGACCCTACAGTCATGTAAAAAAGTATGTCGACAGTTTTGTTAAAGTAATTAACTTTCATGCGTCCTTGAGAGATGCAGTGAGAGATAAGGCTAACTTGCCGCGTTTTTTTGTTTATTTGGATGGACATTATAGCACAATCTGCTGATGCGTTGAAATTGCAATAGTTGTTAATTTTCACAGAACTTGGCGTAATGCCATGCATGTATAGATCGATATTTTTTCACACAATGTAGTTGCGAAAAAAAAAAAAAGAAAGATTGGCCCCGTATCTGCATATTTCACTGCAAATGTCGTCGAAAGACGATAGTCTTGAGAGATTGAACAAAACGTTTATTTGATGTTCCGTGCGAGAAAATTGGTGAATTGTATTCTGGAGGCGCTGCGCTAGAGTCTCGATCCGTACAGCGAGGGCGAATGAGCGCATCGAGGCACGTCAGACACGAGCGCTATCTGGCAGTTATCTTCAAACACGAAGGAAGGCGTGCACGCCTGTCTCGGAGGCGTTGGAAACCCTTGCCTTTTTGAGCATCTCGTTTCATTGTCAGTGCAGCGTGATTAGCGCTACGGTCCTTAAATTTACTTATGTATGCTTTCTCTAGTATAAAGACACACATACAAAATATTGACGTGTTGGTATGGTGCCTCAAATATGAGCAATAATTGCTTTTTAATTTACAATCGCATAAGTATGAACGCTAAAACTTCAGCAATATTGGTGGGCGCTGCCGATGGGGTTGGCTGTTTAGGGTATTGTTTGGGGCCATTTGGGGTATTGTTACGGCGGTCAAACAGACAGACCACAACTTTTGCGTCGCGGTACCCCAAGAAAGACTATCATCTTTGAAAGCGTAGCCTGAGAAGCTTTGTATAAACAATGATTTTGAAGACGGCAAGATTGTGTGAACACCTCTGGCGTGCGGTGCAGTTCCACACGCTGAAGTGACTTCACGGCCTATCTCTCTCTTTACCCCTTATCTTCCGTCAACTCTCTCATATTTCTATTCTCCTTCTCTTGCGTTTAGCTACACTAGCGTGCGATAAATGAAGTTCAACAAAGAGAAAACGAACGTTAGTTGGTTCTTCATGTATATTAAAAGCGGATAAGGTGCGAAAAGTGAGGGTGTCAAAAGGCCTCGCGAAATAGCGTTACTAGTGCTTTTTTTTACCTGCTGTGCGTCTTCGAAAAGTTGCGCACTTTCCAGCTGGAATAATTTTATCGCTTGTTACCTGAACCAACGCACACTCGTGGGTGTCATTTTGAGTCGGTGTGCCACATTCGCTAGTGGCATTGCAAGTTCATGTTCCTCTTTGTCGTATGCTTGACTACGTTGTTCAAATATTTCGCATGTGTGTGTTTCGGGGCTGGGACTTTAGGACACCACAGTGTTCTGTGAAGTAATTGATTTCGTAAACGGGTGAGGTTATTGCGGTTAGTGGTAGTCGGTGTCTTGAACAAAGAAAGGAATTCTCATGTTTGCAAACATCTTTACTTGTTTTGAAATTGGAACGCGGCTGTTATCTGTTTTTTTTTTTTCGTCCTCGACATCGAAGCACAGTTGCCCTCAATATACTATTTTGTAGACACGACATTTTACACGGCCCGGTCTATTCAAATGTTCTTTCTTAGTTCGCACTGTAATCGATTAGAAGTATTCTTCGTTGCCCTGCGCTGTATTTTGATATTTTCAAATGTTATTTTCATTCCTTATAATGACGTTGTTTTTCGTTTTACAAGAAAATGCTTCTACTTGTTTAGGTTTGCCGCATTGAATATAGAACAGACGCTCACTCACTCACTCACTCACTCACTCACTCACTCACTCACTCACTCACTCAATCAATCAACCACTCACTCACTCAAGAGGGCTCAAAATCCTGTGAGAGAAAAAGAGACCGCTCCTTGTTTTGATCGTGTTTTTACCGTACATGCTGCTCAGAAATATAGAAGGCAGCGAGGGCTGCGAAAGGCCCCAGAAAACGTAGTCTACAACAAATAAAAAAAAGAAGGTTAAAGTAAAATGACAACACCTCGTACCTTCACTCTTTCGCTCAGGAAAGGAGCGATGGGAAGCCTAATGAACTCGAGAAGCAGCCTGTAGCTGCTCTCTTGCCGTGTCCGATGAGGGTAGGCTCTCGCGTCAGAGTTCTTATATACATCCAGCCTTCCATTAACGTTCAGCGCCGAAGCCCTTCTGTGTTCGACCGACCGTCGCGAAGCGATAAGATAGGGCTGTCCGGTTGTTCCTTTCCTCTTTTTTTTTTCGTGTTGCTCTTTTTGTCAACTTCTTTCCTCGCTCTTAACACCCTTACGTACTTGGCTGTTTCGCGGCAAAACGCCTCCCATGACCAATAAATATGAACGAAACAATGTAGAGAGGTATCTACCGACGAGTTTCACCGGAAGCAAGTACTCGATTGCGCATCTCACATCAAGCCTGTCAGAGATTAGCCTCATCGTCTCGACCCTTACAAAACGCACTTGAATGGCCGTGAGTCAGTGCATACCGGCGTTGGTGAACTCCAGCTTTTTTTTTTTAATCTAAGAACGTCCTTCTTCCAGCGAGTGACGTCCGACTTCATGGCTAATATTTCCCATTTACCGTGAAAACATTTTGTAGCTAACAGATTTAGTTGGTGGAGTCGTGGAAGAAGATACGATCGCTGGTGTGCGTACATAAATGTCGTGTTCGAATGTGTGCCAGTGATGTGAATATTTGTAGGCGCAGTTTTTCAATATTTGATGCTCTTTCGATCGCAGAATTGACAATAATCAGACGTTTCTGACATTGCGGTACGTGAATGATACGTGAATGAATGTCCAATACTCGGTATTGAGAAGGAGGAGTGTTAGCAGGGAGCATTGCACTATGGTATTGCAATGAAGAAGGCTGTAAGGAAATTAGGAAGAGTAACACGCTCCAAGCTTCGCCTGGCACCCATATCCCAGATAGCGGAAGAGGTCTCAAAATTTTCGGGCACTGCTTAACGGGTTTGATTCTCGGATTGTCCGAAACATTCCAGGGCACTCCCGTACATTGCAGGTTGCCATACTTCGTGATTTCCCTGAATTGCCGAGATTGCTCACGTAGGTCGCTTGCTGAAAGGGTCTGGTTTTACGGCAAAGCTTGGTTTTACGGCAAACTGGCTGTTTAAGATTGAAATTGGTGACTGTAACCTGTTTTTGCAAAGTCAGATCGCAGGTTCTACCCATGGTAACGGGATCTGAAAAAAAAAAATTAGTAAAAGACACTGTTAGCACAAGAACCATATGCAGCGCATCGCGGATTGAAAATTTGACCGGTGCTCGTCTCCGTGTGAGTTGAATACGACTGACATTGCGTCGTTTTTGTGTTCCATACTGGCAACGCTGTGCTAGCTCTCGTAGTTTGTCACCCGAACAACGAAACAGAATACAATAGTTCCTTCCAGGAATGCATTCCGACTTCTGTGAAGGCAAGGCCTGGACTTACGCGTTCTACTCAGGCCCTCCGCGATAAGCCTGACGTCGTCTGTTTGTCGTGAGATTATTGATCGCGATGAGCTCTGTCTTTGCTGCTTAATGAAGGAGTCTAAGAGGGGCAACCGTTAATTACGCACATGCATCTTTTCTGCTAACGCCTTCCACCTCATTTGCAATGTTTGAGAGAGGGCTCTTGGGTGCTGCATAGGTTGGCGGCTGGGTGGTGCATCCTCGTCATAATGATGCTTTGTGTCGTACTGTGGGTCACGGTCCGCCACTAATGAACCGCGCTGGCCATAATGTCGAATGCGGTGACATCTGTATCACAAATTACGAAGCTGAGGGCCGTACTGTCCGAGTTTACAGTTACAAGCGAACTATTTGCCCTGTCGAAGCTAACACGTGAGAGATCCGCTTCAGACAGCGTAGAGTTTCGACAATTTTTTTTTTATTCTCGCACTGCAAGCGCCGCGAGACGGAATGCCAACTTCTTCCTTGACTGGCGCCGCGTGCCGAAGTGCTACATTCATAAAGAATACAAATAGTCTTTTGTCAAATGGTCAAACGAATTTTTGAATACCGTCTTGTCACGTCATCAGTTGCACGGTGGCGCCCAATATGAGTTGCGGGATTTGTCCGTTGCGGCGCAGGGTGCCTCCGAAACGGCGTGGTCTACGTACGATTTTAGATTGATGAGGCCATCCTGGTCCAGAATGTTTGTGTGAAAAATATTCGATGAACCTCACTATGATGGCCTCAGGGAGTCAAGAAGGACTTCTTTTTGGGTGCTATGGTCCTCACATTGCGTATGTTCTCCATACTGCGGCGCAAACAGATTTCGTGAAAAAGAGAGGGTGAAGAGAAAAGAAGACAGTGCTTCACTTTTTTTTCTCTTCACCCCATTTTTTTCACGAAATGTATTTTGCGCAGCAGTCGGGTGTAACTAATCAATGACCTGGGATGGTGCAGTTTCCGCTGCGGTGATCCAGTGGTTATTGTGATCGACTGATTACCCGAAGGTCATGGGACCGAATCCTGGTCGGGGCGACCGGAATTGGGAGCCGGAAGGAAAAACGCCAAGGGTCTGTGTACTATATATAAGTGCACATTAAAAAAAGCCCAGGTAGTAGAAGTTTCCGAAAACCTCCAACACGGCGGTCTCGGGATCGTGTTGTGGTTTTGCGACGTTAGACCCCTACAGTTATTATCAGTAATCAGATAGTAGGGTAAAACGAAAGAAGATATTCCTCATTTTCGATGACACCCAGCGTTGGAACTGCTGTGATTTGCGATGAGTGTGCCCTTCGAAGCGCAGGGCCATTCTGCCTTCCACGAAGCCGAAAATTACGGCCTACTTGATATCAAAGATAATAAAGTCGATGAACAATACTGCAACTATCCTCGAGGGACAAGAAAGAATACTACACCAACGTGGGAATAAAGCCTCCCAAATCTCACTCTTGTCGGTGGATGTAACTGAAAGCGAAAAAGTTGTGATCCAAATCACTGAGGATAGAAGGGCCACCCAGTAGCAGGAAGCATCAGCCTAACTCGGTTTTACGGCAACAAGCGTCGTCAAGTCATTGACCGACGGACCCGCGCGAAACCCGACACGGTCGCTAGCACACTGCCAGGGACTAGCGGCGCTGTAAAATCCCCGAAGACGGTATTGTGATTCCCTCCGGGACCGGCGTAGGCGCCGTGCCGAGACGAAGCGATGCCACTCCAGTGGCAAGCGTCCCGCAGCAGTCGGCGTCTTCGAGTCAGTGGTTGTAACCCGAGCGCATTCACTCCTGAAACCCACCCGCTACACCAAGCCCCGTACAATCTTCCGCAGCTTTCTCCGTTGCTTTTTTCATCGGTGAACTACGAGCACTTTGTGTTTACTCCCGCAGCCTTGCAGGAGGTCTTCTCGGTTCCGCCTGCCGGCCCCGGTCGATCGGGCTTCTTGGATTTCCCGAGGCGCGCACTTGATATTGCCACCACGGTGTCCATAGAGGTTGCCACAGTGGGAGCGATCACGGCTGCACTTTAGGTACCCGATCGGTTCCCCCACGAATGCAGTCACCGCTTGGCTCGTATGGAATGTCGTCTAAATTATTGAGTGATCTAATGATAGCGCTTACATTGTAGAGTATGCTTTTCAAAGTTTATCTCGGGAAGGCTCTTCAATTAGGGAGATCAGAACTGGAACTTGGAGATGAGTGTTTTGATACAGACGAGATATATGGGCTTTGAAGTCGGTAATAGGAAATGCATAATGCTGTGTCCGAGTGTTCGAGTGTGTTGCAAACACCGCGAGAAAAAAATATGTAACTGCAGCTCCATTTTTAGCCCATATCAATATTTCTATGTTTATACTGTGGTGTGCTAGTTCTGTTATGACTTTTTATCGAGAAGTTTGGTATTATCCTGCACTGTACTCTAATCTATACCAAACAGGCGTTCGGTGGAACGTAGAGACTCAAAGGCAGTAGAAGAGGTTCATCCAGACGTACGGTTATAGAACCAAAGGGCACTTGTTTCTGACAGGGTCGATAATATACAAGTCTCCTAATGACAGCAAGTTTTCCGGTGGAGACGTTTGCTACAGTGACATATTCCTTGCTGTTCAAAAGGTGGGCTTCGCCAAAAAAGGCAAAGGCAAGCCCACCTTTCAAGCAATGCTAATCAGGATACATCTCTTGGCTAAATCACACACACGGACAAGTGTTCAGATCAACGAGAGGCATGCTGTCGAAACGTTCATTCTAGTGACATATCCTGTGTTCGACGACAATAACAAACATGTCCTCTTCAGTATCGCTGAAGACAAGATTTTTTTGTCGCATCGGTAGCTCCAGCGTCATATTCATTAACGACGACAGGGGGACATCGCTTTTTCAGAACAGCGGAGGGCTACACGATTAAAGATGTGCTCTGACGAACAATAGTCTCTTTGTTTAAACATAACCTTCAGCGGCATATTTCCTGTTTGATGAAGACAAAGATATTTGCAATAGTGCATGTAAAGACAAATTCTTCGACGTAGGCAGCTCTTCTCCTTCAAACGCTGGCGCATGTGATGTTTATTGTCTACCGATTCTCAGCAATGTGCTATACTTTTCTGCAAATGCCAGTATACGCGAAACCCTTGTTTGATGTGAGTGACAAGGTCACCGTTTCTCTGTGCTGCACAGAAACTCCGGTAAGCTGCATGTGGACTACGAAAGCTGCCCCGCTTGTTGATACCACGGAACAGAGCACGGTACTGCCCCGCTTGTTGATACCACGGAACAGAGCACGGTATGACGTACGCGAGCCGTGACGTCATGGAATGTGGGTGTAAGGCTACGCGGACTGTCTGTGACCGATCGTGTTGCCGCAGCTAGGCTTCTTATACGCTTGACGTAACTCGCGGGGAGGGTAGCCGTGCACTGCCGACGACCGCACGACACTCCCCTTGTCCCTGCGGAAAAAAAAATTGCAACGACGAGTGTATTCCGTAAGCGCAATCAATTCGTACTTTATCACTGATCGTCGTCCAAGTTACAAGTGCCATTGTCAACGTATTTCGAGTTTAGTGCGGGGATGATGCCCTACAGATCGTGCGCGTTTATATTTTAAACCTGAGCCAAGCCGACCATTCACTGGAACTTTTTCAAAACAACATAATACTTGATTGATTGATTGATTGATTGATTGATTGATTGATTGATTGATTGATATGTGGGGTTTAACGTCCCGAAACCATTATATGATTATGAGAGACGCCGTAGTGGAGGGCTGCAGAAATTTAGACCACCTGGGGTTCTTTAACGTGCACCCAAATCTGAACACACGGGCCTACAACATTTCCGCCTCCATTGGAAATGCAGCCGCCGCAGCCGGGATGCGAACCCGCGACCTGCGGGTCAGCAGCCGAGTACCTTAGCCATTAGACCACCGTGGCGGGGGACAACATAATACTTCATTTGATTTCTTGGAATGCAATGTGACGTCTACTAAATTACGTAGTGTCAATTCTAATTTATTTATTTTTATTTATTTATTTATTTAATGCATACTGCAGACCTTCACAGGTCCAAGCAGGTGGGCACGGTACAAGTAGTAAGTACATGTTAGGCACTCAAGTGACATAGAAAAGGAAAAACAAAAGAATTCAACATACAAATACCGGTTTACACTCCTAACACACAGTTTACACACAGTAAATCAACGAAATTGAATCTTTATACAGAGTTTAGAAGGTTCCATTCTTCCACTGTTCGTGGAAAAAAAGAAAATTTAAATACATCTGTCCGTGCAAAATAAGGTGTTAGGGTTCCGGGGTGATGGTGTCTCGTATGCCTTGTCGATATGGGTGTCAGGTACTGTGTAGGGTCTAGTGCTGTTTGTCTTTGAAGAAGTTGGGAAAGAAAATTAAGCCTAAATGTCTTCCGTCGTGACTCAAGAAGTTCAATGCCATTAGCTCTAATTAACTCAGAAGGTGAATCAGTGTGACGAAACTTAGAGTATATATACCTTACAGCTTTCCTTTGGATTCTTTCTAGTTTGTTGACGTTTTTCTGTGTGAACGGGTCCCATATTATACATGCATACTCTAACTTTGGTCGGATTATTGATTGGTAGGCCAGGAGTTTGACATCAGGAGGAGCGTTTTTTAATTTGTGTCGTAAGAAAGACAGTTTACGGAAGGCGGAAGCGGAGATATTGTCAATATGTTGATTCCAAGATAAATTACTTGTGAGTGTTACTCCTAAATATTTGAACTCAGAAACTTGCTGTAGAGGTGACTCATTTAATGTATAAGTATACTGAAGTGGATTTTTCTTCCGGGTTATACGCATGCATACAGTCTTATCTAAGTTCAAAGCCATCCCCCAGCGATTGCACCATTGAAAAACATTAAACAAACTGTGATTAAGGTCATGTTGATTTTCCGGGCAAGTAATTTCATTATATAAGACACAATCGTCTGCGAACAGACGAATTTGCACAGATGAACATACCACACTTACAATGTCATTTATATACAGCAGGAACAGTAGGGGTCCCAAGACACTCCCCTGCGGTACTCCAGAGGCGACAGGAAGACAACCCGATCGCTGATCCCCAATTTCTACGTACTGAATTCGGTTTTTTAAGTAATCAATAACCCAGAAAACTAAGATGCGAGGAAGACCAATATTGTTCAATTGATGAGAACCAACTGACGAGAACCAACTAATGAGAACCAACTGACAATAAAGCGAAAGAAATTGATTGTCGGCAGGTTCTGATTAAGGTTTGCTGAAATATAAAAACAAGTAATGAAATTCCCATGTCTTCGTTGTGCGAATTCAGCACATTTACAGACAGTTCGCCATAACTCACTTCAGAAGAGGCTATTCTATTTTGCGTAGAATATCTCGGATTCTTGTTCAACCTGTTTTGAAGAAGTCCGCCCACCCATTCGCTTTCCTTTAGTACAAAAGAATAAAGGAAGACTGGGTCTGTTTTTGTTGTTGTTGCTCTCACAGCGAGGTACACATGCCACGCGAAGCGTTGCCAGCGGTTGATTAGCGAAGCCCTTTCACCGCGATGACCGGCCACGTTGCGTGACGAAGGCAATAAGATTGGCACCCCGCGTCGGGCACGTCCTCCACATTCACGCCTGCCACGCCAGGAGCCAAGAGCAGCGCTGAAGAGGTGAATAAGTGGAGGAGGGCCACCGCCTTGCGTGACGCTACAAAGGTTCCACCGCCACCGAGGAGTGTTTGTGATAGGCAGTCCGGGGCGGCGGAATCATCTTCTGTTGACTTCGGTTATAATAAACTTCTTGTTATATATTGAACAGTCGAGTTAGTTCGCAGTGCGAAACAGGAGGCAAACAGCAGAGAAAGTGGTATACCTTGAGGTACTTACAATTTCATCTATAATACACATTCAAGCCGTCACCTTGCGCTATTGAACGAATGTGGTCTTGTTATTTTTGAATTTCGCGACGTTATTCAATAACGGCACGAACTCTGTAATGCACCAACTAACCTGTTTATATGTTTATGCGTCTTCCGTAGCAGTGTTCGTTCAATTGTTAAATATCATGATTAAATAAAACAGCAGTGTTAACAGTCCGGTGCGGCATCACGCAAATCCGCCCGTAAAATAGTCTATGAATCGCAGAGTAAACTGGTTAAGATGCGTGAAATCAACTTTAAAAAATGATTCGCTGCAATATAGGAGCCTTAAAACTGTCTTTAAATAATTTACTCCTTCATTACCCTATTCATATAATATCTGTGGCGGGAAGAGAGCCGTGTTGTCATCACTAGTGCAGGTTGTTCTCCGCAAAATACGTGATAACGAACGGGCAGTGGAAGATGGAGCCACAATTAGGGCAAGTTGTTTCTGATTACTCAATGTTTGTATACTTGATTGGGTTTTAAAAAGTCAGCACTTGATTGGGTTTTACAAAGTTAGCATTTGCGTGGAGTTCTTCTGCTCAGTTTCCTTTAGACATGAATTGAAAACGGAATCGATCGTTATGTAAGCAGTCCAGATGCACCAGTTGCTTAAGTAATCCTCCTCGCTATCTAACGAGATTTCACTCGGAGCAATCCCCAGCAGCGCCGCTGTGTTAACATCGCTTCTTCGATGAACTGGCAGCCGACTTATGGCATTCCTAAATACTCGCTCTAAATTGAAACAGAAGCGTTCAGAATGATCCAGATTAGATGCTGACGCATAGTCCTACTGTTCAGGGCCCGTTTGGTTTCATGCAATAATTTGTTCCACAAATGTTGATCCCGATTTTCATTGTTGGTTTGTTTACAAAGTTTTACGCACCGACGTCACTCAGCCTATTAAAGACGCCCTAGCGTTGGGCTTTGGATAGTTTCGACCCTTTTAGATTTTAACTTTCGAATGTACTGAAATCGCAGTACACTGGTGTACTGTGGCTCAGAGGTGTACTCTTTCCTAGCGTTAATACGCATTCTTTTACTGAGACATTTATTGGGACTTCTACTGATACATTCACGCTCCTGTTCTTTATTGAGGCCTTTTTCTATATGTATGTCGGCGTATAAAGGGTTTTTCTGCTCGTTTGCTGATACAGCCTTTTTTGGATGTATGTACACAAAACGAAAGCGATTTTAAAGGTCTTTCGAAAGTTCTTCGCATGCCGTTTTTAAGCGGACGATTCACCAGGATGCACCGAGAGTGGTGCGGTCTAGCAAATTGATTTCCCATTGAAAGAAGGCATATATACAGCGCCTAAGAAAGCAAAATTACGTAGCATACGCGCGTGGAGCCATTTAGAAACCTACAGTTATTGACGTTCTAGGCGTTATCAGTCTTAAGGAGTTCGCAAGCCGCATTGGATGGAGGCCTCCTCTGGAGGTGCATTGAAGAGTTTTTTTTTTATTTCTCATTTCATCGCGTGGTCAGAATGGAAGAAAGACTGCTCGCTTGGCTGCAGGCTCTCAGCACTAAGGACTGCCGCTTCCGCTCATGGAGCTTCTTGAATGCAGGCGGGCATGTCTTGCCGTTATGTTCGATGAGGACAATATCGAGCACTACAAAATCGAAAAATGTCACGAGAAGGAGAGAGTGAGGGGGATAATGAGAAACAATGTAAAGTGAGGTGAACTTCTATGGTGCCTCGATTGCTGCCATTCTAGTGTAATGCTGTCTTCGTCCCATTTTAGATGGAGGTTCCATTCATTCGGATGCTTCTCATTTCTGCTGTGGCTCTGATACAGGCGCCGTATGGGCTGCGGGAAATAGCACTGCATTACTCTACTTAACCACGAAAAATTCTCCTGCAGCATCAGGTTTGCTACCTTGCGAAGCAAAACTAAAGCGGTTCATAGGTGACATGAAGGAGAAGACAGCCTACGCACAGCTACTGGTCTACGAAGAGCCTCATGTGGTCGGATAGTTCAACAAGTTGAAGCCATAGGTCTGCGTTCCTCTAATTGTCATCGTTGATTCAAGACGGCCCAATCTGTGTTTATGTATATGGTCTATGATGTGCAGCCACTTCGCCAGAGTCCCAAGAGCGTACCTCTAGATGCTTGACAACGATACCGAAGTACAAACGGGTGTGTCTATGGTTACGTCTTTACGACTGCCCGCGCAACACAGGGACGGGCGTGTGGGACATTTAGATAAGGTCTCCTTGATTTACAGCGGGAACGACTATGCTGTCCAATTTGTTGTGGACACTGCGCTGTATCGTCCGCAATTTAAGACTGGAATGGAAAAAAACTTACAGGGTTTCTTATGCATCCGCCTAAGACGACCAGAAGATGAAACCAAGGTTCTTTTTCTAGTCAGTCGATTGACTGACCCGCTACTCCTCTACCCCATTCCGAAAGAGAGAGAGAGAGAGATAAAGATGCAAGGAAAGGCAGGGAGGAAAGCTTTCAGCATATAGTTACCGGCTGTTTTTCACCATTAAACGTTGTTCTAGGGCCGGAGCCTCTTAAGAGTGCCAATGACCGTAAGCCTCCATCCGGCGTCTACAGCAGATAGAGCCCAGGTGCATGTGAACAAACAGGAACACTTGTGAACTACAAAAAAAAATATCAAAAGGCTGTTGAAAAGGACAAACAAAATAAAAGGCCACAAAACCGTAAAAACATTGGAATTTAACTACCCAACAATTAAAAATATGACAAAACGAAATACTAACAAGAACAAAAGAAAAGGCGACCAACCAGAACAAATTATAAGGCCAAAATTTACCATACGACATGCACTTCTTGCCAATCATTGACATTCACTTCGCAAATAAGGTAGAATTTTACATCAGCCTAACTACGTCCACTGCAGGACAAAGGCCTCTCCCATGTTCCGCCGGTTAACCCGGTCCTGTGCTTGCTGCTGCCAATTTATACCCGCAAACTCCTTAATCTCATCTGCCCACCTAACTTTCTGTCTCCCCCTAGCTTTGTCTATTGGATTTTGTCTATGGCAGCGTCATTTTTGTGAACACGACCTCATAAGAGCTGAGGGCCATAGGACGGCCATATTATCTCTCATAGCAGAGTACCTGGTACTATAAATCGTTACCCACGTTTTTGTCGCGAAGCTCCCTATGCCACGGGTCTTGCGTCCGCAATGTATGTATGTAGTAGTAGTAGTAATAGTACTAGTAGTAGGTAGCCTCCTCCACGGTCAGACTAGAGGAGAGGAGCGCACGCGCCCTTTCCAACCGAGGAGGAAACCGCGCACGTTATTTATAAATAAAATGATAGTTGTTTCTGATAAGATAACTGACGGAGACGAGTATTGGCGACTTAATTTCTAATAAAATTTGCCTTGAATTAGACGCTTACTAAAAAAACTAGTATAAAAATGGGTGGATATCCACTGGGTGAATGATGGAGAGTGGGGCGAAGCATCCGTCCGTCCATTCGTTCTTGCTTCCGTCCGTCCATGCATCCGTCTGTGTGACCATCCTCGCGTCCATCCGCCCGTCCGTGCGTGCGTCTGTTCGTGCGTCCGCACTTCCATCCATGCGTCAGTCCCTGCGTTCGTCCATGCGTCCAACCCTGCGCCCGTCCATGCGTCTATTCGTCCGTGCAGCCATCCGCGCGTCCATCCATGCATCTGTCTGTGTGTCCGTTTTTTCATCTAGTCAACACCCCAAGTACCACAATCTCGCATCTTTTCATCATGTATGCGTCTCCGTCTGTGTGACTGTCCGTTCGTCCATCAGCCTGTCCGTGCGTGCGTCTGTTCGTGCGTCCACACGTCGATTCGTGCGTCCGTCCCTGCGTTCGTCCATGCATCCGCCCAGGCGTTCGTCTATGCGTCCATCCGTCCGTGCAGCCATCTGTGCGTCCGTCCATGCATCTGTCGGTGTGTGCGTTCGTCCATCTAGTCAACACTCTAAGTACCACCATCTCGCATCCTTTCATCATATATTCCGCATATAGAAGCACCGCCATCCAGCGGACACTTCAAGGACTAAACGAGAGGTGGCACACGCACACTTTCTTACGCCTTGCGCTTCTTGTCTACTTCCCACCTTTAACCACCTCCAATTCATGGTATATACTAGTTCACTATACTCATGGCATTGCGGCCAAACGCTTGCTAAACCTTTCTAAAACCAAGGAGGTTACGCCCAGCGAGTATAACCTAGCAACCCTTTCTTGTCAGATTGTGCTCAATGTACATGCTAATGGCAGATAATTGGGAATGAGAGACAGCAGAATTCGGCTTTTACTTAACGCGCACGCTGCGAATTTTTTATTGTTCAACAACGCACAGGAGAAATCTCCTACCGGCACCACTTTGCAGGTCAAAGCGTAAGACTGGTTACGCATTACGACTACGACGAGGGATGAACGAGTGCCGCTATAAGGAGCTTCGCTTCTAAAATACGCACTTGAAGCACTATCTGACCAGAAAGGGTTGCCACATTAAACTCGCTGGGTGTAGACTCTTTGGTTTTAGCCACGTGTAGTGAGGGTTCCGCCGCAGTGACATTAATATAGTGAACTAGTATATAGCCTTGACTAGAGGCGGTGAATAGAGGGAAGTAGACACGAAGCGCAGGTCATAAAGAAGTGCGTGAATGCCACCTACCCTTTATTCCTTGAAATGTACGCTGGATGGCGCTACTTCTATATGCTGAATATATGGTGAAAAGATGCAAGATGATGGTACTTGGGGTGTTCACTGGATGGACGGATGAATGGACGGACGCACAGTTGGACGCACGGATGGACGAACGAACGAACGCACGAACGAACGGACGCACAAATGAACGCACAGACGGACGGATGGTTGACTCACAGATGGCTGAATGGACGCTTCGCCCCACTCATCATCATGCACTCCGTGGATATGCTGTGATTTTTTTCTAAACACATGCTTCAGCAACCGTGGTAGTGACATTATGTGGACTTGCTTTCCATAGCGTGTTGGTTTATGTAGACTATTAGACCATTACGCTTTCACAGATTACTCCGTGCTGACGTCACAAATTTCGTGATCTGTGACATCATCGCGTGATTTCTTTTTTCGCCACTCACATGGACGTCACCTATACCGACGGTCAATTTTCACGTTTGGTGGAGCATCTAGCGTTTTCTTTTGAAAGAATGCACGAACATCGCTTTTCAGAATTCGCGAAGGGAAACAATGGGCTGCATACATCAACTGAGACAAATGACATGATCGCGAAACAGACAAGAATCTTGCGCACTAGGAAGCTTCTATTGAATCACTTCCGCTCGTCAAATATATTACACAGGTAATGAAAATGAGCGTGTTGATACAGGATAGGGTAAAAATTCATTATAGAAGTGTGACGCACGATGTCTTTGTTCATTTCTGTTCATGTGTCATTCGTCTCAGTTGATCTATGCAAAGCATCGCTTCACTTCGCAATGCCATACTAACTAGCCCCAGAGGAAGCACTACAGAATAATTTCCGAAGAAGCCAGAGGTTATAGTGAACTATACCTGAGGTACAGAAACGGTGGTGTCAATATATGTGTGCATCTTATCAGCTTGTAGATTTCGCTTCCGTCGACTTTCGATTCGCTACGCTGCTCTCCGGAGAGATTCTGTGTCGCGATGCGGGCATAGGGGTTGGCCTGCTAGCAGAGCCCAGGCGAGTGAAGGAAGAGCAAGGGACTGAGTGAGGAGAAGGACGAGGTACCGGTCAATACCGCACCTAATTTGGCACGCGCCCCCAGCGACTATTCGCGACGGTTTCTCAGAGTGGCGATTTGTGTGTGGGCTGCTGACGCGGTTCAGCCGACGAGGAGGCGTAGTTTGCAAACGACGGTGGTGACATGGCAGTTAGAACGTCGCCGTCGCCCGGCAGTAGCTAGCGGAAAAGTGATCGATGAATTCTCCGAATAACTTGAGAGTTCTCGTCGCCTGGGAGTGTATCTGCATATTTTCTCGTTAGCCTAATTGTTACTGGGTGATTCGTAAGGGCATGAAAGACACGCTGTCTCTGTTGGCTCAGTGAATGACAGTGGTAAGAACTGCCTCTTTCATGAAGGACCATCGTGAATGTTGGCGGTGAACTTTCGCAGTTATGTTCTATGAAGATGGCAGTGAGCACTACAAAACCGAACAGTGTAATATGAAGAAGAAACTGGGTATTGAAAGAGATAGGAAAAATTGGGAGACCCTTAATCTTCGTCTTTAGGAGTTGAACCTGATAGGGATATGCTGTTCCTAGGGCGTACTTTAAACAGATAATATATTAAATCTATTCGAACTTGTTATGCGCGCACTATGTGGCCTCAAGAGTGCCGTATCATGTGTGCCTGTTGTGGTGGGTCGCTCGCTTTGAACGATGAAGCCATTGTGATAATCTCATTTTCATACACCTGATGGCAATGTAAGCTTGTAGCTCTCATTAGTATGGCAATATATTTGATGCTGTATTGTGAAGCATGCGTACATGACGCGTGTATTTGTAAAACATAAAGTTACTTTCACGGCATTTCAAAGCAGAAAAAGTAATTTTCACTGTATTCACAGGCATAGGCGTGTATGTATGGCACAACACCCGCTTGCCACGGAAACGACCTGGCTTTTATACAAATTCAGACCCAGAATTTTTAATATTTGCTTCCTTTGCGTCGCTATCAACTCTTCGGTTAAGGAAAATCATGAATGTATCTATCTATCTATCTATCTATCTATCTATCTATCTATCTATCTATCTATCTATCTATCTATCTATATATCTGTCTGTCTGTCTGTCTGGCTGTCTGTCTGTCTGTCTGTCTGTCTGTCTGTCTGTCTGTCTCTTGAGTAAAATGTGGCTCCCCTGCATACATACATACATACACCCATACATACATACATACATACATACATACATACATACATACATACATACATACATACATACATACATACATACATACATACATACATACATACATACATACATACATACATACATACATACATACATACATACATACATACATACATACATACATACATACATACATACATACATACATACATACATACATACATACATACATACATACATACATACATACATACATACATGCTGTCGTTAACTTGCATTTCTGTTGCGAGTTGGCACTCTTAAACGGTGTACTATGGAATAATATCGAGCATCGGCAGTATTCCTTGTACCCTGCGACGTCACTTTTCAGGCGGCGTGTTATGGAGCTCTGAAGAATACCTTGTGCCCTGTGTTTTATCTCGCAGCAAGACTTTTCTCCGCTGACATTTCATAAGGGCGCCCCATGAAGCGTATTATAATGTAGACGTGGGCGCGCACATTTTGCACAAGTTTCGCGAGACTCTACACTGTTCTTTTCTTGTTACTTTCCCCCAACTTGCACACAGTGGCGCCCTTTTTGCGCAACGAACTTTTTCCTCGATTCATCGGCGCCTGCATGAAAGCCGCCATTGTCGGATCTCGTACGACCAAATGTGGCCGAAAAGGTTTTTCACGGGCCGGTGCGAAACGTCGGAAACAAAAAGAGAGATCTCACACGGCTCTGACATGACGTGCGAAGCATTGTTGCTTAACGCATAACTAAAGAGGAGCACGACCTATAAAGCTTTTGCATTGGCGTTCGAAAAAAAAAAAGCTATTACAATGCGGGTATATAGATGTTTATATAATGGTGTTGAACAGCCGGTCGTGTAGACAGGGCGTTGCGGAACAGCAGCGTAGCCTTCGCCGTCAACGCATTGCGCCAGTACGAGAGCTACTCAGCTCTCTATCTATAGCCGCGTGTGTAACACCCGTTCGTAATTACCGTCCGATTGTTTTACGGTGCCGCGCGCTCCCCTTTTCGTCAATGGCGAAGCAGACGCACCCATTGGCCGCTTTGTTCGAACGGGATTGCAGAGAACATTCCTCCCACAGTGGAGGCAAAAGTAAAAGTGATGCTAACGCTGGGCGTGCCTTGCTGTGACGACGCAATTTTGCCTGCTGGAAGACGCGTAAAAGTAATGTAGTGGAAATAAGTGCGCTGAGCTACAGGCTTTCTAAGTTGCTCTCTGAGCTAGAATCGAGCATCAGTATTGAGTGCTACGCCGAAAATGAACGAAGAAACGAACAAATGCGGGAACGGCAGGAGAACTGAGGCAACGGGCAAAAATGTTAGCTCCACTTCAGTGGCAGAACTTCATAATCGCCAATGAAAGAATATAAAAGACAAAAAAAAGAAGAGACTTCACTGATGTTTTCTTTTTCTAGAGTATATGTTGTTCCGAAACAGCCCTATTGAAAATCCCAGAATTTTCATCGTAAAGTAGGTGACAAACATACTGGAAATTTAGTTGGGTACGATATAAAATGTGGATGTACTTTATTCTGGGAAAAATGGTGAACCTCGTGGAGCGCTGCATAGATATATGCAGTGGTGGACGCTCAGTGAGTAAAATCGGTGGATGCTGGGAAATCTACTGGACATGTGCCCGTCATGCAATATACGCCACACATTTGCCCATCATCTGCCCATCTTCCAGAGTCCACCCATAATCTACCCTTTACGCAATATTCGTTCGTCATCTGCTTGTTGTCGTGAACCATCAGGATTCTTTAAGAGGATGGCGGGCATGGTTAGAAATATTAGTGTCACTGGCATTTCAACGGCACATTGGAAAGGACAGAAGAAGTGCCCTACAATAAAGCTTTTCTGCAGTATATAATATTCTAAAACAGAGATCCTAGCATTGCCCATCATTATATTTGTGGAGGAAATGCTACAATTATAGCAAGGAGTTATCAGAGGTGTGCTTGAAATAATGGCGGGCGTTGCAGGTGTGCAAAGTGGATGTTGGGTCAGTTGGTCTTTTGGTGAACACTATGAGTACAAGGGCGGTGAGACATACGGGTGGTGGCTGCTGGTGCATCCACCCGCGTCTGCTCTTTACCCAAGATAAATAAACCCAGAATGTGCCTATCACCCAACGCCTACCCATCATTTGCCATCATTTTCCTCTCTCATCTCCGTTGCGCCCATCATACGCCCATCATCCACTGCCTACCCATTATATTTATTTATTTATTTTTATTTACAGTACCCTACAGAGCCCTCGAGAGGCATTGTGTATGGGGGACGGTACAGATAATATGTTAGAAAAATATATATACATAATATCTTCACATACATTGGCAAATAATGAATATAATAAAAAATGCAGTTCAACTTATGAACATATAAGCAAAATACATAATAGTAAAAGGAGTTACAGTATGTGAAGGTGAAATACAAAAAAACTATTATGACAGTAACTACAACCTAGCAATAGTGCAAAAACATCGGCAACAGTCCTACAAACACTGATGATTACGAAGATGCGATAGAGTAGTTTTTGGTGCATAAGTATTTTTTAAGAGTATGATAGAACTTTGTGTGGCCTTGTTCTGACGCAAGATCATCTGGCAAATCATTCCATAAACGAATAGCTCGTGGAAGAGCCGACTGGTTGAAAGCGTTAGTATTGCCGTACAAGCGTGATAAGCTAAACGTGTTATGCTCATCGTCGTAATCCACTACGGCGGGTGGTGGGTCCCATCATGCTGATCGACATTGGGCAAATTTTCAATAAATAGGCACCTGCGAAAAAATAAATTTCACGCTGAAGAGGCGTCAGCTTGAAACTTTATAAACTTACTTCGAGAGTGATATCTGGCAATATTGTTTTTCGATGAGTCACCATAGGCTTAAATGCTCTTCCGTCAGATAGTGCATATCAGGGTCCAATGATCAGTGCTCCCATGCTTAAGTATTAGGATTGAGTAGAAGTTTGTGCAGATGTTTATAACACCTTTTAGGCTTGATGTCTTATAAAGGTGCTGCAGTTATCAAATAAAAAAATAAAAAAAATCTAGCAGGACTACGTCTTTGCCCGTAAAAATACACTGAATATAACGTCAACTGAGACCTAATAAACAGTTATAGCGTGCAAGCTGGCATGGTTTCATCGCGGTAGGAGGTGCCCAACTTTGCAACGAGAGCACGAAAGAAGATGAAGAAGCGCTTACTTCCAGTAAGCGTTTATTGCAAAACGTCGGAGTATATAGGGACTTTGTTTTTTCGCAGGTGTGGTTGATTAAAACGGATGGGTATTGCGTGGCATGACACGTTGCCTTTTGGTTGTGTGTTCTTCACTTTTATTTTCTTTCTTCTTTTCTTTCCCATCTATATATTCTGATGTTTCGAAAAAAAAAAACGCTTAGTTGAAGTTAATCGCATGTGTCTCTTCTTTTCCGTCCTCCTGTAAAAGTTGTGGACGAGACAAGTGGTAGTTGAGCGTCTAGAAGCTTCCATTAATCGCTTCTCCTATCGGTGGCTGAACGTCCACTTCTGCTCCTTAGTTCGGAGATAAAATCCAGTGGTACTTTTCACTGATGAATTATCTATGCACCGACTAATCATGCTGCGTCGTGTTGAAAATCAGTGTGACAATTATGATAGTGCTAAGCTTTCTACTACTGTTTCATTCCGTATGAGGAGTCAAAATTAAAAAAAAATCGCAAAGTGTGTCAGAAGTTGGATGCAATCCTTTGCACGGATGACTGCAATGTTATCTTACGCAGTGCCTTGTGCTGCTCGGTCGTCCCACCTGGATTTCTTTATTTGGTGAAAAGATTATTGATAACTTTGTTCAAGCAAACCTTTCTTTTTGAAGCTTTTCTACTTATTGCAACCAGTGTTAACGACGAAGCCGTGAAGGAGCTTCTCTGTAACCAGGTAACAAGAATGCCTGTTGTACTTGCTGCAGTTTTGCTATATTCGATTCTTCACGTGGCACATGACTTAGCAGAGACAAGGAAAGGCATGCGAATTCAATATGCAACTGCTATGAGTATGGCACGCAATATTTAAACTTTGTCTTAATATTCATAATCACGTTGAACACTCTGTCCATCCATGAGATTCGGCCTACGGTTAGCATGTAGCTGAGAAAAAAGGTCATCTTTAATACCTCTAACCCTATCTAATAAACAAACTCTGAAGCAATAAAAACAAGTAAGTAGGTCTACCGTATATTATGGTGCACGAGGATTAAGCGTGCGTTTTTGCGTGGTTAATTTATATGGTCGTGATTGAAAGCTCTGACAGCTATTTTCGCTGTTTGCTGCTCTAAAAACTATGAATTGTTCTGTAATTACGGGGCCATGACACTAGAATGAACTAATTCTTAATACATGACACCATGACACCTCTGGTCCAAGTCACCTGCTTCGTACATTTGTGTCTTAGGTAATAACATCCCAATATCAGTAAAAACACGTAGTCACAGGGCTTGCGACGAGGAAGTAAAATTCCAGTAGAAGAATTCGCACCAAAAAAAAAACAATAAGATTGACAAACGCTTTGAAGCCATCTACGTAAAAGCTTTTGCGGGTGAACTCAATAAGTGCGACATTTTATGTTGGAGAAGGATTTTGAAGAATGACGACGGCAATGATTCTAACATAATATGACATTAACATTTTCAAGACTGGAAGAAGTGCAAATTGAAGGACCTGCTTTGTTGTTACATATTATTGAACACTAACAGACAATGATTTCCACTACGATTTCTTAATGGCAGGCACCATAATAGGTGAAAGATCTTTATAGCTTCAGTTATAGCAGGGTTGAAAATGATTTGGTTGTAGTGTCAACCAACTTGTACTGTCATCAGTTTCGCAAGCTTTTCGACGTGGTCTCCATTCGTTTACGCAGATTTCGAGACACGGTGAAACGTAAAGAAAAGCAAGTCATATAGCGAAGGCCAGCACACTAACTGCCTACGAATTTTTTCTGGCTTCAAAGCAAACTTTACTGTTTCACTGACATCATTTTGCAATTAGAAGATCCCTGCAGCCGTACAAAGAGTTGGGTCACGACTCGCAACGCTCCAGTTGGTAACTACCGTCCCATTCCCGGCACCCTCGTGGTGTTAGGCTGCCACTGTCATTGTTTACGCTGGTCCTTGTTGCAATCGAGTGCTTTCGCCATACGCGTGCAGATTCAGGAAGGAACCTCGCTGCCTTAGTTCAATAAGCAGCTCGTTTGAAATGCTCGCCCCCCGGGCATCGCATCAACGCTGGGTAGTGCATAAAGCTTCCAGCGTACGGGTACGCAATCGACTCGCCTAAGCCAACGTACGCGCCACTGTGATTTGTATTTGACTTTGTGTCTCTCTCTTTCTGAAAGAGAAAAGGCTGGAAAACCTTTACGTAGAGGCGTCGTCGTGCAGGCCTTAGCGTTATCACCGACACGGTGATGTTTGGTCGTTCCACTGTGCGAACGAAGAAGCGGGGAAAGATTCCCTCCAACACCACTCCTAAGACTTCGGATTCTTTTTTTGTTCTTTTTTTCTGAGTGTCGCGTCTATAGTCCCATCTTTCCACTACCACCGGAAATGAGAATCCCCGTGAAATATCACGCGTGTCAGTGGTGGAAAAGGCCCCCGGAAACATTCAAGAACTCTTTCTACCCTTTCTTGCCTCTTCCACTTCAGACCGAATCCTTTAAAAGAGTGACGCTCCTTTTCAATTTGAGAGACATACGCTTGTATACTGACAGTGTCTGCGACAGGGTCTCCCTTCGTACAGATGGTCATGTCATAGGGGAGCTCCGAAGGAGAAAACGGCTGCACCTACCTTGTTTTCAAACTTGGTTGTCCTAAGCCTAACTTGACGTTTCAAACCTAACTATAACCAAGTTACCAAGCTTGTACTACTTATAGTGGAAGTAGCAGAGCACGCAGCCGAAAAGGTACCGCGCGTTGGAAGATATATAGCGTGTGAACGTATACGCACCAAAACAACCGCGTTCTATAGTTTGCACTTTTGAGAATGTTATAGAACGAAAATTCAATACAAAATACAAGTGATACAAAGCGAACGTCTAGCAGGACGACGAAAGCGATAGAGAAGCTTAACGTGTTAGGTGTTGCACTGCTAAGCTCGGGGTGCGTGGGTTGGATTCCTAGCCGTGGCGACCGTATTGCCATATACTGGGGGAAAGGAGGTACAAAATGAAAGTAACACTCTTGTGCCTATAGATTTTCGTGCACATCAAAGAACCCGACGTGGTGTAAATCGATCCGGAGTTATCCACTACATGACGTGTCTCTCAATTACGCTTCTGGCACGTGAAACCTCATCAATTACTGCTATTACACGCGTACAACAGATCAAGCGAAACCGGCCACAGGGTATGGCATTTTGTACAACCACTTCGTCGTTGGTAACAGCTTATGATTGGTATTTGAAATGTTTAGTCATACCGCGGAGCGGTCACAGCTTAGAACGTGACCGAGTGCCGTGGGCCAGAGCTTATTTTACGCTCTGGAGTGTTTCTTGACGACGTCATGTGTGAGTGGTAGTGGATGTTATGATACACCTCGAACCAGATTCGTGAGTGGCGTAAGCTGACCCTGAGATTCCTAGACGTAGAACACGTGCACGTACTGAGAAACGCGAGAAAGTTAATGAAGCAAGAGAAAGAAAGCTGTCGCCATTGCTCGGAATGTACATAATCGCACTTCCAGTGTCACACAGCTCGCATCCCTTATTGTACTGCTGGCATTTAGTCATTTCTCTTGCGTCCTCATCGGTGAGATTTCCTGGAAAGTACTTCTTAGTATCGTCATATCTGTTTCTTCCTTATCTTTACCTGTTAAGTGAACTAACACGCAATTTCGTCATTGCTCTCACTAGCCTCAATTTACTATGTGTCGGCATATTTGCTAGAATAACAAAGAGTCAAGCTCCTCCATAACTATTACTCTCTACGATGGTCACAGACAGTGCTGAAGCAAAACTAATTATTTGGTAAAACATGGGATTCGAATAACGAGCTTAAGTCTATACCACATAAATCGCTTTTGTCAGCTAATATCTAATTAATAGTTATTACAACAAAAAAGGAGAATGGCGACGTGGACACGTTGGTTAATGCTAAATTAGTTTGGAGCGCAAGCACGCTGGTAGTAAACGAAAAGCGGCACAGGTAAGGAGGCTCTGTGCGCCACTTTTTGCTTTCCGTACTTCACTCGGTTGTTTTCTTTTTCACCATTGTCGGCAACTGTGCTATCTACAACGCACGTAGCAAATTACTCGAAGTCGCTCTAGGTCGCATAAATCACAGTCTGATGGCGGCAGAAATCATTCTGGAATGTTGTTCTAAGAGGTGAAGGTCGTGACGGCAGTGCTCAAGTTGTCGAAAACATTGTAGTTACAGCTGTGGTAATAGACTAATGGCGTTAAGGTAGCTGTTAGGTGTGTTACTGTGTGCACGCGTGATATATCTCTCTATCTTTCTCCATCTTTAAAACTTCTTCATCTTTTTCGCCAGTGTAGGGCGCCATAGCAGTCCTTCTAGAATCGCTAACATTTCTGCTTTTACCTTCTTTCGTGTTCCTTCCTTCCAGTTCTTTAAACGCTTACGTGATTCCGCTGCGAACTCTTTAAAATGGCATTAGAAAAACCTGTAGCTTCGGTTGTTACACTCTAACCTCACTGGTTACAGTTATTCAATAACTAATTGATTGATATGCAGAGTTTCACGTCCCAAAACAACCATGTGATTATGAGAGACGCCGTAGTGGAGGGCTCCGAAATTTTCGACCACCTGGGTTTCTTTAACGGTTATCCATTAACTAAAGGGGCACAAAACGAGGCAATACTAATCCGCGTTTAGAGTTGGGTATGTTAGTGCATTGTTTAGCGAAATATACCCCGCCGTGGTGGTCCAGTGGCTAAGATACTCGGCTGTGGACCCACAGGTCGCGGGATCGAATCCCGGCTGTGACGGCTGCATTTTCGATAGAGGCGAAAATGTTGTAGACATGTGTGCTCAGATTTGGGTGTAATTTAAAAAATCCCAGGTGGTCGAAATTTCCGGAGCCTTCCGCTACGGCGTCTTTCATAATCATATGGTGGTGTTGGGATGTTAAACCCCATATATCAATATCGATAACCATATATTTTGAGGTTGCGTCATGTCGGGCGTGAGTGCTAGAGTGCTTCAAAACGAGAGCTCGAACGGTGACAGGGTCACCTCACAGTTGTGTCTCGATTGCTCATCTTATCAATGGCCTCGTCCAAGTACGCCTACTATCGTTTCCCCATCAGCTTCACGCTGCTATGCACATTACTTCTGCAGCGTACGTCTGAGCGCGTCATGTCTTCAGTGGGTTGCAATTTTCATTTGCTCCATCACTTGGATTCTAGTATACCTTAAAACAGTGCATCATTGTGACCCCCTCGTTGTCGGCTACCCCGTAGGAAACTTACTTGCGTGCTAGATCTTGCCTGCGATCTTTTCTTGCAGTGTTTACCATTCCACAGTTGATACGCCCTGGAAAGAGGCTGGTGAAGGACTTGCCGTGCTGTGCGAGCATGGAAAGTCTTTCGGTGGTGAGCGTAATAGGATTGCCCACTAAATTCCTGGCCATAAATTTCAATTCCGTGTCACCCTAGATTCTCCTCTTTGCTTTCTTTCCAGGACGGGGTCTTGTGACGATAGCCACTCCTTCTTTCTCGCGTTTCAACATGCGTTTTGCACCAAATAAACCTGTGTGGGCATTTTAATGCAGAGTTGTGTATGGTTAAGGCACCGTGAGCACACCTCCACATTTACATAACTGTATGAGTCAGACAAATTGAGCGACACCCCACCACTCACTCACCTTCTTCGAGAAACGAAGCAGGAAACACACGGACAGTGAACAGCAGTTTAGGTTTTGCATTGAGCGCCAAGCGCGTGCGGCGAACCAGACCACGTCGCGAAGCAGATAATACGGGAAAAAAAAAACAGCATCTCCTTCTGCGAGTCAGAAGATTTTGGGCGTGCACGAAATCGAATAATGTTCAAACGGGGCTTGAAGTATAGCTTGTAAGGAAGTGTAACGACTGCCACCAGAACATGCGCGCTACGCGGAAACTTCAAACTCAATATCGAAGATTTTCTAACCCTTATGGAGGCGCAGAGCAGGCATGATTAGCCCGCTACTTGTTTGAGGCAGGCTAAACCTGCCTCAAACAAGTAGGCCCTACCTCAGTGAACTAAAGCGACTTTTGTTGCTGTTGGGATTCTCAGATACATTTTGCTCTGTCGATTTCTTTTATCTATTTAAAAAAGCCGACGACAGGCTCAGAGTTGTATGGCAAGTGGAACAGGCTTTTTTGCTGACCGATTAATTATACGAGTACTTGCCTCTGAGTGGGCACTGCGGGGAAACAACGGCACAAGCGGAATATTTGATCGGCAATATCCATAGGGGTCGCAGAGAAAGGCTCGTTTCAACAAAAGCCCGCAGTCTTAGATTTATGCGCAGGAAGCGGGATCTTATATCACCCTCGTTGGCAAAAGCGGAAGCATCAATATCCGAGCCCCTCGACAGTTTAAAAGGAAAAGCTTCCTTTCAATGCTTGGGCCATTTTCAGCACCTTATCAATCACTCTACGGAAATGTGCTCCGAAGGCTTGCACGCCCACACAATCAAGCCCACACAATCAAGCCCACAAGTACCCGCAGGCACAAACGCAGACGCACACCCACTCATGCATCGGACTTGGGTCAAAGTTTAAAAACTAGAAATAGGGATAAGTTACGTGTTCTTTCAAACTTTGATCCCTTCCACCCAACCGCGGTCGATCAAGTTGTTGGCGTTAGCTCTGGGGCACTGCTCGAGACTGTAATGATTGGGAAACACCAATTCACAATACTTGCAATATTTCCGTGGCCTCAGTAGGTGACTTTGTCGGGACAGGGAGGTCTGCATTTGGTGTGAAAACATCGACGTCATAAATGACGCCAATCGTGGTGTCGTTATCCGGTGGGATGTATAAGTACTGATACTGATGCCTCCAAGCTCAGTGACATTTCGCAAGGTAAGTAGCGCAACACCTATGGCCAAGATATTCCTACGTAGGCAGAGCCTAATATCTTGTATCCCATTTGCCACAATAGCTTCGAGGCGTGTCGATATCACTTGTCTGTTTATATTCTTCAGGTTTACTGAAGAGTCAGCAGGAACACAACGTATGGCGTTTAGAACTGCACGCAGTCGGCTGAATTCACTTCGTTTATTGCGTTCCCAACTGCGCAGTCAGAGATAACAGCTTATGGGAAATGGCTATATTCAGATAGGCTCAAAGTTTCGCGTTCATTTTGTCAATGTTTTTAATGAAAAAAATCTGTGGCAAGGAGAGGATACCATCTGTAGACAGGGCAGTGAAGGCGAGTGGTGAGAAATAAACCACGCGAACTTGGAGTGGTTTAGCGGTCGTTATGATCACAAATTCCTACCATCTCCTTCACTTATTCCCGCTCAATCTTAGCGCTCGCGCATTCCCCATTATGCACGGATCTACAGTTCGAACATTCGTCGATGCCGGAGGCGTTCGTTAAGCTTTGATTAAAACTGGTTGTGGGATTAAAGGTAAGCTCCTTAGATGGAAGCGCCACATTTCGGTGAACGTCAAGCTTCGTGGTACTAGTCAGCTTAAAAGCTTGAAACGATTCTTTGGGGGGAACTTCATTTAAGTATGGCAAATAAAACGGCAAAAGAGGCTTTCGTTTATGCAAATACTTGGCCGTTCTATCCCGGGTAAAACGTACAATGCGTCGCCACGCATTAGCGATGGCCAGCCGTATTAATTAACGTTTCTTGTCAAAGAACCTGACTACAGAAATGCACGCCAACTAAACAACTCCGTTTTGATGCCGTTGCTATAAAAACTTTTAAGCTGTCCTGCAACTAAGAGGGGATGGGGGGAGTTTATAATATTCACTACATCTAAAACACCTTTAGTTAACTTCAGGGAATCCACCGAATTTTTTTGTGTGCGGTTACGTAGTAAATACTTGCGCTTGCAGTGTGACTCACTTTTTTAAGTTATGGAAGTTTATGGAAATTTTAAAATTTATGAAGCTTTGCAACACTGCTGCACTGACAAGGATCAGCAAGAAGCTCACCAACTGACGCCGCAGCCTGTTCCTCAATATGGAGCCTTTGAAAAAGATGTAGAAGCACTTGCCCAATCGGAAGGAAAGTAGAAGCAAGCGCACCTTACTTGGTGTGTATCTATCTATCTATCTATCTATCTATCTATCTATCTATCTATCTATCTATCTATCTATCTATCTATCTATCTATCTATCTATCTATCTATCTATCTATCTATCTATCTATCTATCTATCTATCTATCTATCTATCTATCTATCTATCTATCTATCTATCTGACATCGTCAGCGTTTGTTAGGTTACCACGATATCAGTACGACACTTTCGTGACGCCACATGAAGACGTCATCACATCACATTGTCGCCCTGTCAGTGGTGAGCGGATCTCAGAGGCAGTGCAAAACCAGGTCAGGTGCGGAAAACATGCGATGCCTTCGATCTTGGAGACAATGCCTACGGGAGATGCACAAGGCTTTGAGGAAAGGGAATTAGAGGACGAATACATCAACTGCGAAGAAATGAAGCTAGATGGTTTTCGTTTTATTTGTTTTATTTCGTTTTATTTGTGATGTCCCGGTCCCTCATCCTCAGTGCAGTGTAGTAAACTAAACGTTTGTTCGGTTTAAATTTATTGTTTTTTTTGTTGCTCTTTCTTCCTCGGGTACTCTCTGCTGTCATTCTGGTAAATTATCCGACTTCCTCTTTCAAGACTTTATGACTTTCTCTTGCGGCTGCTTTCCTGCGTGCAAATGCATATTTGCGTTCACAGCGTTCTTTTTCTTCACTTCCCCCTTCCGTTGCGTAGTGTAGCGAACCAGATGCAACCTGGTTAACCTCTCTGCCTTTCCTTTGCCTTTCGTTTCCTCTCACTCTACTCTCGCTCACCTGAAATTGCCCTAAACAAGAGAGTTCAGATACGATAGAGTGCTTTCTTTCTCGCTTTCGCCTTTTTACAGGAGCTATCTCCTACTTTTCCCGATATTTACTCCAAAACACCTAGATCAGGTCGGTACTAAACGTAGACTTTATACTAGCATTTGACCCTGTTTTGGCTTGGTGCTGTTGGCACCGCGCTCAAACGAAGACGCACAAAGCAAAGGGTAATCAGTTGATCCCACGCGATAATCATGCGAGGAAAGGCAGAATGGATACGCGACTTCACGGGGTAGTACGGTAGGAGACGATTGACAACTGCTTTATCCCTTGTATGTGGAATAATCAGAGAATAGCGCGGTGGTTCTTTGTACTTTCAGGGGTTGTTCACGGGCCCTTTAATGTTCTTGATTACTTCAATGACATCGAATAAGGCCCAATGCGCTTGCTTGTCAAACAGCGACAGGTGTTTCGCAACGAGGTCTTTCGTTTTACGACTCATCACGTTTCTCTGCCGTTACACAAGCCTCCAAAGGCCATTTCTGCGCAAAGTGTCGTCAACGACTGTCGTGTAATTGGAGCGGGGTCGTAAAATTTCTGGAATGTTAGGCTACTGTGCCACATGTCCAGCAAAAACATGTTAGAAAAAAAAAAGAGGTGCACTAAGGATAGTAAGAAACACTGCTACATAACCATTGCTGCAACAATCCGTTATATTGCCTCGATAGATTACTACGCGTTCTCGACTGAAACAGGGAAAGTAAAAAAAAAAAACAGGAGCCCTCTCTTGTTGTAGAAATGGGAGGAAGTGAACCTTGGCACGTGCTTCTTTCTTTTATTTCTTCCTTTTTTCTATTGAAACTCGGTGCGTCCCTGCTATTCTATCTATCTATCTATCTATCTATCTATCTATCTATCTATCTATCTATCTATCTATCTATCTATCTATCTATCGTGATATGCTGTGCCCCCTCCTAACTCTTTTTTTCCCCCTGTCGGGAATTGAACCTTCAGTCGCGTGCTCTTTGCTGCGCAACAATTTTGCTGCTACAGGCAAAAAAGATGGTTATATTTCAAACGATGAAGAGAAACAATGAAAGGCACCAATTATATTTGGCAGCGTGATTTTGTATGTGACTTTGACTGAAGATTCGATTTTCTTATGAGAAAAAATGTGAGCAAAGAGAAGCCCATGTTCAATAGAGCATCATTGATTGAAGGACGATGTATACAAATATCTTCCCTATGACGTTTTGTAGGGCAAATTCGTACTTAGTTCTTGGTAAGGGAACGCCATCAGCACAAAAAGAAAGCAGAGGAAACATAGACCACAGGAGAAAAAAAATGAACACAAAGGATGCTAGACCTGGACCAGCATCCATCCTGTTCCTGGTTTCCTTTTTTTCTTGTCTCGATTTCTTGTACTTTCTTTGGTGCTGCTGGCATCACATTACCAAGCGTACAAGTACACTTGTGTCATTGTGACCGGCACACTTTCGATGAGCATTCGCATGCGGACCGAATTCCGAATGCTGTGAATGACTTTCTCGCCCGCTTCTCCGCTGTGTCGTTCATTTGATGCCGTGTCATGACCCCACCACGGTTGTCTAGTGGCTAAGGTACTCGGCTGTTGTCCCGGAGGTCGTGGGATCGAATTCCGGCTGTGGCGGCTGCATTTCTGAAGGAGGCGGAAATCTTGTAGGCCCATGTTCTGAGACAAGGGCGCACGTTAAAGAACCCCAGGTGGTCGAAATTTCCGGAGCCCTCTACTACGGCGTCTCTCATAATCTTGTTGTGTTTTTGGACGGTAAACCCCACATATCTATTTATGCCGTGTCATATTAAGGTATACGAGCAGGATAATAAATTTTCTGTGGTCGAGGAACATGTATACGTGTCCAAAAATAGCCGTTCGCTGCTGTTTTCCTGACTGTCATACGTTTCACAAGAGCTCGGCGGTGAGTGCGGCAGTGATAATACCTATAACGCTCATAATAGCAATGCCAATTTTAACTTCAGTGCATAGCACTTGTCACATCTGTGAAACAAAAATATCGTTGTTAAGGCTTGCACTTAACACTAAGACGCGAAGGCCTAGAAACATGAAGCTGGACAATTCCGAATGCTATATGGTTGCCTCTATTTCGTTTCCAGGGCTTTGCTGATGTTTACTTGTAGGTTGCTTCTAGGTGAATTCTAGGATTCAGCTAGGCTAGGCTAGGTTGCTACTGCGCTAATTTTCACCGCAGAAATGTGCGACCTAAACCACACGGAGTCACGGACACGACAAGGATGTTCAAACTCCACAGACAGAACTTCCCGATGAAACCAAGTGTTGGCGCTTCTTACAGATCTACGGCCACGTCGCCGTTGGCGTCGGCTTTTCATCACTTCGGCATCTCCTCGCGACCGCCGTTGGCTTTTTCCATTCTCTAGTGTTGACCTGATTGCTGCGTTTGTCAGATTTAGTGAACCAGTGGTGAGTAGTGGGACTAATCCAATTTCTGTGGCTTGTGTGAATCTGTACGTTGGGTTAACTTTCGCCTTCTTTGTTTTTTGGTGGACCAGTGGTGATCCACTTGATATTATTAACAGGGCATACGCATTGCGGCAGCTTAAAAAGTTTTGCCGCAAAAAGCAAATAAAAGCAAGTATGCCTGCTTTATAACCCAGCCTAAAAAGATGGAAGAGTGGAACGACAATGGCAGCACGGATTACGAGATTCAACAATGTCAACAACAACAACGACGACGACAACGACGACGACGATGACAACGACGACAACAACAACAACAATAATAATAATAATAATATTAATAATAACAAAATGCTGGCCCTCTGCATGTGGCGAGGTGTATATCACCCATTACCACGGCTGGCCATGCACATCTCGGCTATCGGCCACCTCCAAACACGTACCATTCATAAGGTCGGACACAGGAAGACGCAACAGGGATCCTTTTACGATCACTTCTTTTCCCCGTCTCCCCACACATAATCGAATCGCCTCCCTAAGCCTTCCATTGGCGTCATGCCTATACAGCGATTTCAATATTCGTTTGCTTGTTGACCACGTATCGCATCGATCCTCTGACTCCTACGCGCGGCACTGTCGTTTAGTTCATTACTGCTTCGCCACCCAAATCGCATTCGCGTCATCGTCAGCAGCGAATGCTATTTTTTCCCCAGGCGGAATACTCGCAAAGCTGGAAAAAGCGCTGATGAAGGCAAGTCTTTTTTACTGTATATGGCTGGTTCTTTTGTAGTGACACTTATTTGCTTGGCGGTGGCCCCTTTGATGACAGCGTCTGTGACAAAAAAGGAAGCGAGGAGGGTGGTTTTGATCAATGTTGTCGCACCGTGTGATTAACGATCGGACTTTTGTTACCCTGACTATATATATGGGGGGTCGCTGGCCCCGTCACCAGAGCAGCCGCTAAGCTCCTAGCGTCAGTCGAAGGTTTGTGGTGGGGGGATGATTAACAGCGGCGTACTGCACCTCCTAGTTAGGAAATGGGTATAAGGGTGATTGCGTTGAGTTAGCAGCCGTATAGTCATGGTCGGGGAAGTAATCGTTCATGTTTATTGGCACGTCTTCTGTTGTTGCTTCTTTTCTCTGAGGACTCAGCTCTGTAATTTTTTTATTGAGACACAAACTTTCCACTAAGGCATTATAATTTGTGCGTGCAGTCACGCTCGATATCATTTGGAACATAGGAGTGCCTGGATTCACGAGATTAAAGGCAATGCATGGCTTTAACCTGGCATGGTTTACACAAGTAAATGACGTTATCAAATTTGGCACCATCCTCGAATGATATATAGTGTTTATGTGTAAGGGTTCGTAGAAGGCAGGTGTGATGCTGAAGTTCTTGAGGTCGTGTGCTCCCGTATTGCTAGTCATACTGACTGACTGTACATGGGTACATGTGTAGTAGATGAGGGTCTGTAAGACTGGTGTTTATGTAAAGATATAGTTTCATGTGGAATCAGTGATCAACTGATTATACATTCAGTTCGTTGTGTCGCTGTAGTGAAGACCGGCTTGCGGGAGGAGACTGGAGCATACCTATTACCAGACTTGTAGCGATATTATCTGGGTTGTTACGTCCCAAAACCAGATATAATTATGAGGCATTCCGTATATAGTGTAGGGCTATGAAAACGTCGACTATCTGATGCTTTTTTAACGTGCGCTGTCATCGTACGGTAGACTGGCCTCAACTTTTCGCCTCTCCTGAATTGTGACAGCCATTGCCTGGATCGAATCCGCGACCCTCGTATCAGCAGCCGAGCGCCATGGCCGCTGATCCACTGTGATGGATTTAAACCTTGTCATGAGCATTGTTCGACAAAGTAGTTTGTGCCTTGCATTTTCAATTGAGCAATACGAAGAAAGTTGGGTAATGTTGACGTAGTACTTAGCCAAGCATTTTAAAAGAAAAAGCGCTGGCATCTAAAAGTCAAGTGGCTTTTAGACCTGTCTTTTTCACCTCCTGGTGTCAGATGTACAGTTTATTTGAACGCTGGTCGCATGCTTCTATTGTTTTAAAGACGTTCACTAATGTTAGCTGTTATGTCGGGTAATCTGGGATAATCGTGGCTGATCACGGCCGCTATTGAAAAGGGTTGACTGTCAAGAAAACTGAAGAAATAGACATGAAAAAGGCTGTGCGCAGGGCTGTTCACCGGTATAGAATAGCTGGCGTGTTACCCTACACTAGGAAAAAGGACAGGGCAGGCTGAAAACTGGAAGTTTACAAAAATCAAGAGAGATAATACACAAAGTTACACTACCCAGAGTCACAATTTCATTATTGGCCTGTATTTGTCCATGTATGCTTGTCGTCTTCAAAAATTTTAAATGGCTTTGGCGCCTTCATTTGTCATGACTTCTCAGAATGCCATACTGAAGCGGTTTAATATAATTGAACGTAATTTATAGTGGTGCTAACTTATATTTACTTCCGAAATTGTACCTAAATTTTTTCTACAATTTTCACACTTCTTGCTCTCATTTGTTAAGTTTTTTTTTCGTTCTCTCTTTGTTCTACCCTTAGAGCTAGACAGCACACCGTGAGCTCCTCTTCCAGTCAACCTTCATACTTATACCAACCCATTCATTTCTAAATTTCGTGTGATATTCAGCCCTGGGGCTCTAAAGGTAATTCCGTCCTGTGCTGTTTCCGATGAACTTTTTATTTTCTCTTATATAAGCCACCAGTGTTGCGGTGGATCCTCCGTTGTAAGTGAGTGCCAAGTAAAGGCACAAGCGTGCACGTAAGCAACGGCTGCCAGATCCAAGTGCTAGCGTTTCTTTGGTATGTGTGATGAGTGCCTCGTTACATCTGTCGGCTCTAGTGGGATGGAGCACCTGCAGGGTAGACCGGTAAGTGACGTTGAGGACATTTTAGGAGTGAAGCTCTCTAAGCCGTTAGTCGTACGTCCGCGATGTATTTAGTAGTAGTAGTAGTAGTAGTAGTTCTTGTTGTTGTCATTCTTGTTTTCGAAGTAGTAATAGATAGCCACCTCTCGTTTAGTCCTTGAAATGTCCGCTGGATCTCGGCACTTCTATATGATGAATATATGATGAAAAGGGGCGAGATGGCGTTACGAGTGTTCACTAGATGGATGGACGGACAGACAGACAAGCAGACGGACGTATAGACGGACGCGCGAACGGACCAACAGATGGAAGGACGGACGGACGGACGGACGGACAGACGGACGGACAGACGGACGGACGGACGGACTGACAGACCTACAGACAGACAGACAGACAGACAGACAGACAGACAGACAGACAGACAGACAGACAGACAGACAGACAGACAGACAGACAGACAGACAGACAGACAGACAGACAGACAGACAGACAGACAGACAGACAGACAGACAGACAAATGCACGGAGGGACGGATGGACGCTTGGACGAAAGTATGGATGAACGGATGGACGGATGGATGGTTGCACGGATGCACTGACAGACGGATGCACAGATGGATGCCCAGATAAAAGGACGGACAGATGGACGCATGAACGGTCGCACGGACGGTCGCAAGGACGGACTGACGGCCGCTTCGCCCCACTTGTCATCATTCACTCCGTAGATCTGGTGTTATTTATTGCTACACTCTAAAAACATGTCTTAGTCTACAGAAAATCTTGCTGGTAAATTGGTGCGGAGCTTTTCTGTAAAATAAAAACAGCGTGCTCTGTTTTACGGAGGCTTTGTAAATTTATTTTTTTTATTGCCACCCACAGCACGCTTCCGTTATTACGTGTACATCTTCTGTCTGTTCCTGAACACGGCAGCTCTGTTATTCTTAACGCAGACTTACACTGTAGCTCAGAATACAGCATTTTCGTTATTTTAAAAACCAAAAAAGGTGGTTGCTTCGAAACCAGCTGCCCGTAAATTATTCTGTTATTGAATGAAAACATAGGCTTTCATAGCTTTTGTCACCTTAGAGGAAAAGTTTCGACACAATACGAAGCACAGGAAGAGAGCAACATGATGCTCTTTTCCAGTGTTTGGTGGTACGTAAGCGCCTAAAATGTTCCTGTAAGTGTTGTGCCAACAATCCCTGTCAGATTTTTTTATTTATCTTTAAATTTTTGTCGTTACTCAGAGTGGAAAACGGGAGGCTTCGTTTAATGGGCATACTTGTGCTTGAATGAGCTGTTTTGCCTTTTCGTTGTAATAAAGAAAATGGTACTGTTCACAGGCCATAAGGTACACTTAGTTTTGGAGGTAACTCAGTCTGCAAAAATTAACGGAAGCTTTTGCAGAGTTGTAGGCAAGTGTATAATGCCAGTACTGTGAAAAAGCTGACGTTTCATAGGACAGTTTATCTTCTTATGTTTTAAAAGGACGGTGTTTCATCATATTTATTGTACACACCAAGAATCGATGTTTTCTATCGCATGGGTGTTTGTACGTTTGGCATTGCTGTTTCAACTTACTGTAATGCTGTCTGCATGTACCGTGCACACACCACTCATGCTGCCGCAGGCCAAATACATAATGGCAACCCATTGAACAAAACATGGCTTCATTTATTTGAACAAAATAAACAAATGTCGTTAACCGGCTTGTGAAGTTTTGAAGGTCCTCCAGACTGCCACTTCAGCACTTGGTTCACGCCTGAAAGGAATGCAGAAAAGAAAAAGTTATCAGTAAATTTTCGTGAATCAACAACGTACACTATCGTGATTCTTGGGATATATGTATGACCCATGCTGAGCACATTACCATAATTCCAATAACCAGGGGCAGTGTGCTAGAGGCATCGCCCGACTGGCTCTGACCACGTCCACAGTCAGCAGCGTCATTTTCAGAAAGTCTTGTTGGTATTATTACAGCACTTGAAAAACGTGATACTGCACATGCCAAATGCTATCATTGTCTATGTGTGTGTAAAGCGACCGGTGTACGATACATGGCAATACAGAAAAAACACGAGCTAACAAACAGCGGCTGTTACCGCTTTGTTTGCTTGTGCTTTGTTACTTGTCGCGTTAAGCCCATGTGCCACTTAGCACAGGCATTATACGATTTTTTGTCCCCACGTGAATGAGTTGTCAACCTTTGTGCTGGTACAGCATAGGCAGCTGTCCTGCCCAACTGTACAGGCTCAGGTACACATTCATCTGTATGAGTGTATGTGTATTATATACACTTCGTGATCCCGACGGCTGCTCAGCGCTGCCAGCGGCTGTAAGCACCTTTGCGCAAGTGCTGTTCCGTATTTGACTACCATAAAAAACTGCTTGCATTTAGTTACGACCAGCAAGGATTTGTTAACGTGCACCCAAATGTAAATACGTGGGACTCAAGCATTTTCACCCCCATTCAAAATTTAGCTGCCGTGGCCAGGATCCCTCGCAAGTTGGGTGAGCAGTGGGGCACTGTAACCACTAGACTGATGGGGCTGGTGAACTCAGTGGCAGACCAACCACCGGTAGTCGTCTAATACACGAGAAACACGAATTTCAGGAGGGGAATCCCGCTGTACTCAGGCGAAACACGCATTTTGTCAGTTCTTTTTCCGCAAATAGGGTTCGCGTTTGTCCGGGCACTTCGGACAAACACACGCAGGAACGCACGTGTCTACGAACGGCAGACATAGCAGCGCAGGGCGCACCACTGAAAGCACACTTTCAGCGTTCGAACGTGTTGCTCTGCGAAGGTCCGACGACGACGAAAGAACAGAAAGTGCTGAATGCGTCCAGTGTCTCCGACGGACGCATCTAGTGTCTCTTTTAGGAAGGCCGCCGGCATGGGGGCCAGATAGCAATGCGCAACGCCTAGCACGTTCATAAAAGTATGTACATCACTTGGCCGTTTACTGCTAAATTAAATGTGGAAGCACACGGCGAACGTTCGGCACTATAATTGGCAGAGACGCTGGACGCGTATCAACGGCGGTGGCTGCGCCTTAGTCCTCGAGCGTCTCAACGTCAATAAAAATGGTGCATCTGAGTGTCAGGGACTTCCTCTCCCACGTTTAGTACATACGTTGTAAATATAAACGTTTCGTTTGATTATGGCTGTCTTTTGCCTTGCCACTGCCTGGATGCTCCCTGCCCGGCGTTGGCCCTCATAACACGCTACCCAAGAGACCGTTGGGACCTCTAGTCTTGTAACCATACAGGCCTAACAACTGACACAAGAAACAAAAACCCACAAGAAAGAAAAATCGAGCACTTGCCTGGAACCTTCGTGAAGACAGGATCACTAACCGCCTGCGATGGCGCACAATGTACCACCACGGCATGGTGGAGCCTCGACGTAACCATTTTCCGGTGCGCATGCTGCTTTCTCCGTGAAGATTCCTGGCTAACACACAACGTACGAATGGCATCTTTGACCACACCGCGCCTAAAAGCAATCACATGTATAAGTTAACATATCGCTACGCGTGAACAAGAACCCCAAAATATAGCACGACGCCCCACCACAGCAGGCGATGAGTAGAAAATTGTCTATGGCGTTCCTTACGGCCTCCCGGATGCTAGCGCACCACTTGACAAAATACATCAGCTTGACGTAATTTTTTTTTCTCTTTTACGGAATGAGCGCATGAACGAAAACTTGGAGTGCTCAGTTACGGTCTTCCCCACCGATTTGTTAATAACGGAGCACAAAAATGTTGTTGTACGTTTACTAAGGCCATTTTTCGAGAAACAAAACACGGTCTGTGATTTTCCCGGTCAGTTCAGACGTTGAAACACGGATATTTTTTTACAGTGCACTTACGATTGGTAAATGGAAGTGATGATAGAAAACAGATGCCGCATTACTTGACCATCGCGTCTTATAGCTCCACACTTGCCGTTGAAGTCTTGCCGTCATTGCTTCAGGAGGCCAGGGTGTCTCTGAGAGTTGCACAGTACCGTCAGAATACGTTGGAATGGTAGCTGGGAATCACTAAGCTTCTTCGAGAAGAGAGAGAGAGAGAGAGATAAAGATACAAGGAAAGGCAGGGAGGTTAACCAGACGCACATTCGGTTTGCTACCCTGCACTGGGGAAGGGATAAAGGGGAGAAAAAAGGTTGCACAAAGATGAGAAGGTACACAAAATCACCAGAACACTCGGGGAGCACACACAGTTCACAGGCGGTCACTAAGGTTTGTTGACTTAAGGTAAAGAAGCAGTGCTTTAGTTGCTTTCTGCGCAACTGAGGCAGATGCCCAAGGTCCTAGTATCTTCTGCACACAAAATGGTCCGGGGTCAAGTCGATTCAAAACCATCCGTAGCTGGCATCGCTGTGTGTCGTAGCAAGCGCAGCTGCAGAGGACGTGTTCGATGGTTTCTTCATCTCCGCAGTAGTCGCATGTAGGAGTGTCTGCCATACCAATGCGAAAAGAGTACACCTTTGTGAATGCAACACCCAACCAAAGGCGGCATAACAGTGTCGCATCGGAGCGGGAAAGTTGTGATGGTAGCTTTAGCTTGAGCGAAGGATCCAGTTCATAAAATTTTTTTCTTCGAGAAGAATGACAAAATTGGCTACGCTTTGGCACCAAGCCTGAAACGCATCAGTTTATTGGTTAGAGCTCTTGCTTCGTGCGTTTCGTTGCAGCATGTATGAACACATGCTCTTCAGGTGGTTAGAGAAGGGTCAAGTTTCCCAAGTACGGAGCACCTTATGGGACGGGCCGACTTCTCACGTCACCTCATGTCATCTACTGTACTCTCCTGTCGTCTGATTACGTCGCTTGGCGTCACGCTGGGAAAACCATGTATAGCATAGCTATGTTTGGTACAATATAATGGGGGCGCAGGAAAGGGAAGGGGCGACTGATGCTAGAAAGAGAGAAAGAAGGCGAAGGGAACTCATAGTATACTATACCACATTGCATAGTATGCTAAACCTTACACGTGGCTATGAAAGGATGTGCTATACCTTTTCCAACCTGTTATGTAAGGTATGTTAGGGTACAGCATACTGAAGGTGTGGGAGAGTGAAGCAAGAGGGCGGGAGTAGTGATTTTAGAGTGAGGTAAATGAAAAAGAGGAGCAGACACGGCGCGACTGCATCATAAATAGTTTCTTTCCCCACCACGGACTCCGAGCCTGGTTGCACGTTTTGGAAAGCTAGCGCTTCATTTTGCTCGTGAATGCGAGCGTCGGTGAAGGGCAGGCGAGTCACTGCGTCGTGGTTTCTACAGCTTTTTACATAGAGCGCACCTGCATGAAGCTTTTTTTGTAAACCTCTTTTTTTTGTAATAACACGTGGTTACCTTCCTGCTTAATCACTTTCCAGCCACGAATATACTTCCCTCCACTGACGGAAAAGAAATGGTGAACAAAACATGAGTGTTCTCGTTTGAAGCTAAACAAAATAAATCTGGCGTAGAAGGAATTAAATTTTGCTCTGGGAGAAATATTCGCGATGAAAGGAACCACCATTCGCGCTTATACTCAGGCGTATGCAAATTCCGCACGCATCACGAGGTTCTGGTCGCGCATGAAACTCCCTGGCTTGGTTTTCTGGCGAGAGGAATTCTTGAACACCTAAGATTATGCGCGTCCGCTCTACCCCGAAAGGATTCGAGCCTTTATTTGATTTTTTATGGAATTTAGATTTTATCCCGGCTATGTCGTTGATAACTTCAATGCAACCGCACCTTCAAAAAAACTGTGGCTTATGAAAAGAGTATATATTATATCTCTCCTTTGATATGCCTCGTTCAGTTTCAATGTATATTTTCCAAGCTTATTTTTTTTTCAAGAGTGCTCTTTGATGTGTAATTTTCAAAATTATGACGGGCGATTTCCCGTATGATAGATATTTGTTTGAGGTAAGCATTCTCGATTACAGGACCTTTATTTCTTCAATGCGAAGTGACTGTGGCATGTTGACGCGAACTATTTTATTAAAAGTACTGCTATGAATGAAAGCAGAAAAGGAGAACGTATTTAAATGAAATAGTATTCCGTCAAAGTTTTAGACAATTTGCTGTAATTCTGTATAAAAATTTTGAGTCTCTCACAATATTCAAGTGATTTTAGCAAGAAGATTCAATACTGGCGTAATTCTTCAATAAATATTTTTGCCAAGAGGAGAAGAACACAGTATATTTCCGTGGCGATATTACTAAAGTGTCCAAAGTTTCCCTCCGTCGTCTTCATATTTGACTGCCGAATAAATAGACCTGTAGAAACGAGAAAGATTTCTAGACCACGTAAACACGTAACTTCAAGTATTTGGAGTCTTCATGCTGGCAATGATTGGGAATTTAGCAGACCAGCCAGTACTTTTTATGCTCATTGGGTACATACAGGCCGCGACAGATAACAACAAGAAGGTGTCCAAAGCGATGGATTCAACATGAAATTAGCTAGCATCTACACAAATACGCATTCACGTATTTGTACAAAGGATATAGGATACAGTCTAGGACACTCGATTTAATCTGCAAAGCTTAGTCTGCTTAAGAGCTTTAGAGACAGCTACGTCTAGGAAAACTTTAAAATGTCTAGCAATTTGTGGCTGTATTAGTTCGCCTTACAAATTAAGTGCCGTTAGCGTATTTTAAAACAGGCCAGAGATCTATGTTAGAAGGCTGCGCGCCAAAGCAATGGAAATGTTCAGATTTTTCTACTGTGTCGTGGTTTATAAACATTGAAGTCTTACCCTGCTTTTAACATAAAAAACGAGAATGAAGTAAACAAGGAAACCACACTCCCTGAATAAAACAAACGATCAAAAAAGGAACTCTCGATACCGGGACACAGTTCAGCACACCGTGAAACAATATATTCAGGATAGCCGAGGTATTGTAATTGGTGGAAAGCTAAGATCCGCGTTAAAACTAAAGCAGTTGTATAAAAACACGCGACACACGAAGAACGAAATCATACGCACAGCCTGTGCGTTGTCCTCCACGTTTTCACAAGGTCTGTGTTGGTCGTTTCTTCCCTGTCTTGTCCAAACTTCTCGTGCAGACTTTTTCCAGCCGAAGCATGGAAAAAACCAGTGTCCGTTTGAGAAAGCCTTGCACAGATAGGAAAAACTCATCAGTACGAACATCGTTACGAACATTGCGAATGCAGTTCTCCAGTTATCAGTCATTCCTTGTGATACAATACGCGTTCTCATTCAGCATCGACCATGATCACGTGACATCGTGCCACACAAAACAGAAACAGTTTCTTCGCGCTCCTCATATTTTTTCTCCCTTTCATAAGTAGTCTTATACGATCACAAATCTGAAACGCCCATACGAAACGAGTTCTTTTGGCGAGTTCCAATCACGGCGCTTCTTCTGTGAGATCTTTTAGAAAAAGGAGACCAAGAAAACTTTCCCCCGCTCTTCGTGATAAAAGCGGCGCATCCTGCAACGAAATTTCTTCTTTTTTTCAATCACAGTAAGAAGCGAGAACGCGTTAGTTTCGCAGAAAACGAGCTTGACAAGGAGTGCCCTGGGGTACGATCAGTGCTCTGTTGTGAAAAAGAATCCTGGAGGACTTCCTGTTTCCTGTTTCATATCATCAAAGAGAGTTCTGAACTAACAACTTTCAGGAAGCAACCTGGATTAAAAAAAAAGAAGACAAGAACAGTTTGCCGTCGTACTCGTTTTGCATGATGGTGCGAATCACATTGTTTGCTTCTAAAACCCATCGCATCTGTATTCCAGCACTGTCTCTGTACACCCGTGTACACCGCAGGCGCAAGTCTCGAGAGACTTGCTTTTAAAAATTCTATTCGCCTGAGACGGCGCGCTCACTGTAATTTGCTTTCCTTTCACACGGTCTCCGCGTCTCTGTACTGGAAGGTGCTGCGGAAATTTGCATGTTCGTGCACAAGTCTCGGTGTACGCTCACGCACGCGACAGCTGTAAATGGAAAGTGTTTCTCGGGACTTGACAGCGCCGAGACTCATCTGCGTGACTGGCAATCCTGCTCGTGCTTACCGTGGAAGGAAACGGCGTTCTTGCCAGGAGTGCCAGACATCGTGGTCCGGTTGTCGATTCGAACCCGTAGGTCTACGCTGTCGAGAAATTACGTTAGAGTCCTTTGAGTCAAATACTTCAGGCAATCACTGTAGTCTAAGATTACTATAAATGATAATGCATTGCAGCACAGTGGAAGGATCTCAAGGGGCGATGTTTACTCAATGCTGTCGAAACGAGTTGTCTGCATGCCGATAGAAATTACGGTGGATGGTCCTAGCAGAGAGCCGTTGTCACCATGATGGTGCATAGAGTTTTCTAAAATGATCTAGAGGGGACTCTGGCGCTGCGATCGTTCAGTGACCACGGGAATGATGGGTAGTATGCGCATTTGCCTAGTCGTCGTACTTGCGGGCGTCGAATCATACTTGCGGCTTCGTTTATTGCTGCGTTTCAGTTTTGTTTTGAAGGAATGAATGAAACCTTTTCAAATTCGTCACCCGATTTGAAATGGCAAGCCTAGCAGATTATGGTTGTGAAGCGCAACCGCTGAACATTTGCTAATTTTTGCTTCGTGACAAAAAAAAAAACCCAAACCCACGCGAACACAAACGAAGCCAGAAGTACGAAGAATATACAAATCCGTCAACTGATTTTTTACTTCGTGGCTGGACACCTTGTCGAGCATGTTTACGAAAATGTTGAAGTTGCTTGCTTACGCAACGGCACGCAAATAGCGTTTTAAAACTGCGCTTTGCTTCCTCATATTTTCCATTTATTTCTTTTTTTTCTCACAGAGTCTGCGCAGGAAAACATTGTGTGTTTCCGCTGCTCGTTTTTCATGTGAAAAAAAAGCATAATTGGAAATGTCGACATCGTTGTTCGCCTCGTTATTTCTCTTTTTTTTCATGCGTGAGCGTCGTTTTATTCCCGAATTATTATTTAGACGTGCCGTGGTTTTCAGGAGGCGTGCTGCGTAGCGCTGTGCAGCGAAAGTGTTTTATTTCATACACCGGTATTCGCAAGTAGATCGTTGAAAGCTTTCTGTATGGGACTGTGGTATAGAAATTTTTTCATGACGTCGTCGGCATAAGTAAAATCGTGGATAAATCAAAAATACATTTCATAGGAATACTTATTTCCATGGTATTGGGCCTGGCTTCTTGCAGGTAAGAAGTATTGCTTTCGTTGAGGCATAAATATATTGATCATGCAGTGAATCACTATAGAAATGGTGTATATATGAATGGCGGCTATTTTAACGTGCGGTATCCGTTCGGTATCTATCTATCTATCTATCTATCTATCTATCTATCTATCTATCTATCTATCTATCTATCTATCTATCTATCTATCTATCTATCTATCTATCTATCTATCTATCTATCTATCTATCTATTATCTATCTATCTATCTATCTATCTATCTATCTATCAAATCGAAGAATTTTTAAATAAGGGCCCCACATGGTTGGGGCCCCAAAGCCTTTTGTGTGCTTCATTTGGGTCAATCACTCACCAACCAATCAAGGAAACTATATTTGTTTATGAAAAGAGTAAAAAAGTAATAATACAAAGAATATTTGGACTGATAGCCTTAAGCGGCCATAGTGACCGGTTCAATACAATGTGCATAGAGAATGTACTGGAAAGCCTTGAAGGGAGAAAGATAAACGATTATATGAATACAGGCAATAAACGTATACACTTTTATTCCGTACATTCAAACTAATTAGATTGCGACTAGCTGTAGACGGCACTTAAAAAAAAGAACACAATAAAAATCAATGCAGAGACATACACACAGGGTTACATGTCTCTTCATGATAAAAAAATTTGCTGCGTGCAAGGCGGAAATTGCGTGCAGTTTTGTCCTCAAGAAAAATCGCGTTTCATATTTTTGTTCCATTAAACTCAATCAGTCGTTCTCCCTACATAAATACTATAACATTGGGGCATCTTCAAGTTATCATTAGAGGCCTGTCGCCTATCGCGTGTTAGAATTTAGATAATATCAGCAGGCAGAGGTGAATCTGTATTATTTATACTATTTATTGGACGCCCGGTGGCGATGTACGCTTGAAACACGCGTTATTATGGGAATCTTTCGATTTGTATCGTGAAGCATGTACATAGGATAGATAGATATGTGTGGTTTAACGTCCCGAAACCACTATATGATTATGAGAGACGCCGTAGAGGAGGGCTCCTGAAATTTAGACCACCTGGGGTTCTTTAACGTGCACCCAAATCTGAGCACACGGGCCTACAACATTTCCGCCTCCATCGGAAATGCAGCCGCCGCAGCCGGGATTCGAACCCGCGCCCTGCGGGTCAGCAGCCGAGTACCTTAGCCACTAGACCACCGCGGCGGGGAAGCATGTACATAGGACGCTTGTGTTTTTAAACCATGAAAGTTACTTTCAGCGCATTTCCAAGCAGAAATAGGTTTCACGGTATTCAAAAGCAGAGGCGTGGCTGTGTGTTAGTGCACCACTTTGCCACGAGAATGATCCAGGTTAAATCCCCACTTAGACCTGCAATTCCGATAATGTACTTTATTTGCATCTTTCTCAATTTTCGGTCAACCGAAGCTTATGACCTTTCGTTCACAAACAACGACTTCGACATCGACGACGGTTTTTCTGCAAAGCGAGCTCTTTAACGCTGTTGCGTTAATTCATTCATTCACTCATTCATTCGTTTATTTTAGTTTTGAAAATTCTATACAATGGCAGGGGCCTAAAAAAAAAAAGCTCCTCTAGGCTGCTTGAGGAGCTGTTGCCCCCGAGATCTCGGTGGCAGCAGATGGCTGCTGTTATTATTTAACAGGAGAAGAGAACCTCCACCAGATTATAGAAAAGGAGTTGAGAATGCTATGCGTGGGCTTGGGGCCCAACCTCCAACGCGTCCGAGAAGCCCCGACGCCCGCTCACACCTCGTCGCTAAAGGCGAGGTCACGTGGTACTCGCTTCCAGTAGCGGTCCGCGGTCACCATGGAAATCGCCGCGGGGTGGCGTCCGTCGTCGAAAGCGCTTGTTGGGCCCGCAGCCGTAGCCACGGTATGTCCATTGTTCCCCTTACGAATCACGAACGGACGCCTTTCCGGCCGAGTGTACAAAAAAGGATGCCAAGAACGAAAGTATGGAAGAAAGGTCGACATGAAATAAGACGACAACAAGGTATACCTGGACACGGATTATTGGGCTTTTCATGACGTAACGAAGGCTCCGTAGATCGAGTTTTGTGCTAGTGGCAGCCCGCACAGAAGGAGTCCGGCGACGTTGCCGGGATCCCAAATTCGCTGCCGCTTGCAGATGCAGTGTGTTCGTTGTGCTTATTGCACGTATGCTGCGGAGACGGAAGGGCGAGGGGTTACTTTTATTAGCGTTCTATTGGTCACCAGTTTCCGCACATCCATGGAAGCTCTTTGCGATAACATGAACGAACGCTGCACCAGACTTTTTTTATCGCTGCCGCGATAGCTGCACCTCTAAGCGGCAGATCTTTCTATGCGTTGTCCTTTGCTCTTGGCACACTGCAGACCTATGGTTATAGATATCTTGTTTTTTTCAATTTTATATTTCACGTTTGTCATATCATGAAAAATCTTTAAACAGAGGGTCTAGTCTACTTCAAAGCAGCAACGAGTTGCTATCTTGAAGAAAGGTCTACTTGACTTGTCGAAATGCTGGCTCAAGTAATGTCACGGCAGTCGTTTTCGGAATCACAACAATAGCTCAAGCCACGGTAGTCTTTTTTAGAATACTTGAACTCAAAAATTGTGGTTTGTCTGCTTTATTTGTCAGTCGCATGATTCAGCCACCCGGCCAACGTTTAAACACTTGCTGAACCCCCAGCCATGTTGTACTGAAGGGTGCATTTATACTTTCGATTATTTTCCACCAAAAAGTAAATAATAAGCATATCCCAGGCGCAAAATTATTACGTATGTGTTAGGTGATGTGTTATTTTATTAGGAAATACATAAATACGTAATTCTAAAGATTCTAGTGTTTCCTGCGCTGGTTAAAAAATGCGATGTTATGCACGAAAAAGCGTCTGTTTATAACGCTCCGCTGAAAATGGGACGCTATGCATAAAAAAGTGCTCTGCCAATGATGTAGTGCTGCCACCTGGCAATAACCCTGGGTTCTGCACAAGTTCATGTTTGCCAACGGTACTGCCAAATGGCGTCTATATCTCACACAGCGCCTCCTATGTTTTATCAATGCCGGCAAGACGCAGCCGATTCAACGTTGAGGAGGTACTGTCTGAGGCAAGGCGAAACGTAAATGGCCGCTTGGCCGGTAGAAGAGTCGACGACGTTTGCAGTGAAGCACGCAGGTACACGGCCAATTCTTTTATCTCTTCGAGCGCCCATCTTCTCTTGAACTTCTGCCTTTTCGTTGCGATGGCGACTATATGGACAGTCTTGGCTGTTTTTTGCTATCGCAATGGCCGCCGCCGTCATTCACGTATATGTATATTGAGCATATATATACGGGGAAGGCTGTACCGCTAGCCTCCTCTTTTTGCGGATCGAACATCACCTTTGAGGCCGGGCTCGTGTGCGCGCGCGTTTATCTCATTATCTCGCCAGCGAACAAGGGGGGAATGGTAGTTTATAGTTGCCGTGCTATCGCGGCTACGATCAGCACACGCCTTGTGCTCGCACAGCAGGCGGGAGCTTCTACGAACTGTGCTCTCAACATAAAAAAAAAACCATGCCAGAAGCTTACCTAGAATGACCGTGTTCTCTTAAACCAGCGTTTTAATAATTGTAGAGTTACGTGAGATCAAATCTGAATGAGTTGACTGTCAGCCTCACTTCATATATCAATGTCGTCACTACGCATGGGCCTTGTTGTGGCCATCTAATTTGGCCGCACCGCAGGAGCCTTGGTTTCTTAGCAAGCGCGTGTTTACTACAATTAATATTGCTCCTAAAATTGCTAGTCTTGCTTCGTAAAACATTCGAATGTGTTGCTATCGTATTCATTGCTTCGCCCTTTTGACGAAACTGTGACTTTTTTGGACTTAACGTAAACAGCGAATATGGTCGTGTATACTAGAAGAGCTGTTCTCACCGTGTTGTAGATAATGGAAGATCATCATGATGAACTGACACTCCCTAAATCATCGCCCAAGCACTCTGTGCGGATGGTTCATTCGAGGAGCTCCAATGTGCGGCCCATAAACGATGTCTGCTGCTCGTGTATTTCATTGTTACTTTTTAGTTGACCAGTGTGGTGAGTAATGAGACTTTGTTTATTTGTGGGGCACATATGCCCTATAGGAGTCCTACATGCATGGAGAGAAATAGAAAGAAGAAAACAAAAACAGATAAAAAACAGAGAAGCCTTACAGTGCAGAAAGTTTTACACCCTTAAGGGTGTAATTTTGTCCCTAGAGCAACACCCTTCTATGGTGTTTAGAAACGCCTGAACGTATGTGGGTTGTAAGGAAAATTACACCCTACTTTTATAGGTGCTTTTGAACACCCCTAAACGTTGAGTGTTAAATCTAGCTACCCTCGTGCGATTGAGGTATAACTCATAAAACACCCTTGAAACGATGGCAGTTACATGTATAAGCATACTTGATCAACTGAAGCGCAATTAACAGGACAACAAAAGGAGAGACACAAAGAAAAAAAACTATTCATCCTGTGTGTCTCATCTTCTGTTGTCCCTTTCCTGGCACTTCATTCTATCAAATATGCATCCATAACTGGTCCAGCGGAGAGACACAGTACGAATCGTTTCCTTCTCTATATATATTGCAGCAATTTAATATATATTGCTGCGTGACAATATATATTATTCCCCGGCGAAGGTATATCGTTAAACGCGGCAACGAGAATAATGTGAACGTTTTCCCATTAGTACCGCTGGTACTATAAATATTGATGTCATACTCGGGCGTGTCGTAATCACGGTCGTGGCTAGTAATATCGTTTCCGAACACCCTACTTCTGGGCGCCGAGGTATGAAGCCTTCACAACATGAAGCCAATGTAAGGCAGTGAAGCCGAACTGCGTTACAGTGCTGGGCTATTCATTTTGTCATAACAGCGGTGTCGTAATCGTGATCCTCCCAGGATACATCGCTTACAATGTTCCATTCGCAAGTGGCGGAGTATGAGGTTTTCGCAGCTTGTATTGAGTACATTGCGGCGAAACGGAACGCAGGGTTTCGTGGTGTCCATTGCCCGCGACGTCGCTGGGCGTGCAGTCTGGCCCCCTGGCAACCGGGATTAATGTGACGTCGGGGAAAAACACGCTCAGAATAGCGCCTGTTTTTTGTCCGACTCGGTGCAGGCTTCCACGAGAGCTGGGCGCTTTCAGCCTTTCAGCGCCACACGCTTGGACAGTGCTCACGGCTGAAAGTACACTTTGACTAATGGCCGAGGCGACTTAGGTTGCAGGCTTCTACGAGCCGTCGTCTCAAGGCTGGCTTTGCCGAGAGACTCTAGCTTTATAATCAGCTTATCGAGTATCGAGAGCCGGCCGGATCGGCCGCTACTTGTACGTCATGGTTCTCTCGGTCTTTCACCCTCTTTTTTTTTTGCATACTGGTGAGCTGAAAAGACGTTTTTCTGACAAGACCTGTTTTACATCTCGTCCTGTTTCTGCCACTTTCATTTACTGTGTAGGCGGTGCCTGGAAAAAAGCAACAGACTAAGTGGCTCACTAAAGGTGAGCTTTGCTCCTGAGCAGTTTCGGAAAGTATTTGCCACTTAAGTGTAGCCCTCTACTTTCAAGCCTAATAGGCAATGATGACATCTTGCATGTGCTGTCAATCTTACTTTATGCACCTAATTGTGCGACAGAGTCTTTGCTATTTGTTTTTCATACAACTTGATTGTAACGTCCGAAAAATGTGATGGGGACTGCAAAAATGGTTCTCGTTATAGGAAGAGTTTTGTGCAGTGACTAGAAATCGCTAATGTGGCGACAGATTTTCCCATTGTTCACAAATAACCTTTTTTTTTTGTCGTGCCAACAGAAACGAGTTCTCTCGCATGCGTGCCATGAATACAAGCAGCTGAAATAATAAAACAGATGCTTGTAGTGTTGTGAAAATTTAATTGCAAGAGGCATTGCATTGTTCGAACAAAAGTAGCTTTGAATTAACGCGAAATGCTTTATTTAGCACTACTGAAACTTTACGACACAACAGATCAGTTGCCTTGATACAGACAACTGTCTCAGGTCAATCAGCCATGTCTTAAATCCAAGACCGAATATTCTGTCGTCATATTCTGTTGTACTTTGCGGTGGAGCTGCACACCTATCTGTCAACAGTTTCGTCTCCGTAGGCAAAAATAACATAAAGCTGGGGTTGGACGCTACGTTTCGAGGGTACAGATCTTCAATCTAATAAACGTTCTTCTTTCTGCAGAGTCCACTGTACAAGTTCAACGCCATTCGCTACAATCAACAGGCTTCCGAACGCTTCCTCAACCAACGAGATATAGGCGTGGACAATGTCGAGAGGCTGATGGACGTGGTCAGCTTGAGTGATGCAACGCTATTCGTCTTTTCGATGAATGCTTCAAGTCAGGTGCTTGTGTACAAGGAAACATGCATTACTGGTCTGCGAAATCAGACGCACTAAATAGGTAGCCGCTACCGGTGAACTTCACACACCGACCCCACTCTTCTACTATTCTATTTCGGAAGACCACTAAAACGACATCGCAATGGGTAGTCGTTTTTGGTGTCATTCACAGTTTCGCTTTCCAACCACCTTCACAACCCGAATTGAGGCCATTATTTCTTCAATTGCGGAGGAACGTCTGTTGTTGCAAGATCACGTGCGGGAGGACGCTCGCAATCGTGCCTTGAAATATGTCATGTCCGCCGGGACGGAGCAGTGTTTAAGGCGCTTGGCTGCTGACCCGAAGGTCGCAGGCTCGATTCCGGCCGTGGCGTTGACATTTCGATAGAGGCGAAATGGCGCAGGATCGTCGGCTGTGGAATGCCAGCGCGTGTTAAAAAAATGCCAGACATTCGAAATTTTCGAGCCCTCTCATGATCATATTGTCGTTTTGGGTCGTGAAAGGGAGATATTATTATTATTATTATTATTATTATTATTATTATTATTATTATTATTATTATTATTATTATTATTATTATTATTATTATTATTATTATTATTATTATTATTATTATTATATAGGAATATGGCATCTGCTACAGAAATTTTCCTGATGCTATAATACTCTAGTAATACAGAAATCAGAATTTTTCTGTGCAGGAGAAGTAAGAGAATCATCCGAAGAGCTCGTTGTCGGCATATAACGCAACTATTTAAAGCGACTGATAAGTAAGTCATGAAAAGCACAGGAGACATTTTTATGTCTTCTGGACAAAAAAAAATCACACTTTCCGTTGGTTGGATCCGAACCCACAACCTTCGAACCACGCAGGACGTACACGAAAAATATTGACGCAACATCTCGCATCGCCTACAATGCGGTGTCGCTACCTTTGAGAGGAATTTGCAGGCAGTGTCGCCATCTATAGGGAACTCTTGAGACTCGCAACTTTCGCTTAGTGCGGCTTATACTCGCTTACCTTTCCGATCTTTACTTTTCGCCTTTTTCATGGGTAAAATTTCGGTTTTTGTGATCGATCGTGGTCGATAATGTCTTGGCATCCCGTGCCACGGGTCTTTATTTCTACCCGTGGTTCCATCCTCGGTACTCCGCGCGTGAAACAGGTTGATGGAACACTCGACTTCGTCTGCGTTGTAAGAGTGACAGCAATGTGCATAGGAAGGGGTGTGGGGCGGCAAGTGGGCAATTTCGTCGCAATACTGCTGGCACACAAATTGCAATACAAGCAATATGGTCGTACATTAGACGTCTTATAGACGTTTTACCCCAGTTAGCTTCATTTTGATATCAAGAGTTAGACGAGCTCTCTTTCTGCGTGGTGGCTGATGTCGACAGCTTTGGCTGCCATAGCAGAGATATCTTGCGCCTTGCTCAGTACTTGACCCCAAGACCTAACCATACGTACGCGTTAAAACGCTTCAGCGCGTTGCGTGTAGACTGGGAGTCGCTTCGAGTTGCGCGTCAACTCGCGATTCGGCTTCCTCGACTGACGCTTACGCTTAGCATCACGTGCAAGTACTTTCCAGTGCGTATATTTTGCTGCGGCTTAACCCTTTTCGTTGCCCCGCTTCCGCCTCTTTGCTCTACCATCACGTTCCCTACGCGAAGGGTTGATAACTGAGCAAACTGTAGCAGATTCTATTGCCTCATTTCTCTTTCCACCTTCTTGCTGCATCTGTTTCCCGCGTTTTGTTGCAATACAGAAGTTGTATGGACACTCTCGGCCAGATTTTATTTTGCCGCTGGCGTCAGCGTTGCCGTCATTCACCGCATGAATATATATATATATATATATATATATATATATATATATATATATATATATATATATATATATATATATATATATATACATATATATATATAAACGAAAGAAATAAATGCAGAAAAAGACTCCCTCACCTGGAATCGAAAGTCCGACCTTTTGCTTCTGAGAGCGAGGCATCAGCCACTGAGCCACGAAAGAGCACCTCCTTTAACGTTGAAACGGCAAGGTATTTACATGTACCACTTACCGCCGGCGATGGGCATTTCGGGGAAACTATTTCTAGGCGCGAGCACTCAGTGCCACTATTTTTAGTGGTGAAGCTCCTTAAGCCGTGGCTCTGTACATCCATGGCTTTCTTGGCACGTGGCCACCTAGTTCTATGACTCACTGAGCAATTGCGGACGGATGGATGGACAAACAGATGGCTGGACAGACAGACGAACGGACGGATTGGCGGTTTACCGATAAAACCCTCCGAAGCTTCGCCCCACCCTTCATCGTTCATTCCATATATGCTGTAAATTTTTATCTGTCAAGCACTTCCGGTTACCCACTAATTTCCCGTTTCCCTAATATTCTTCAAACACATTTTGAAAAATATGAATCAGCAGTAGGATTTATAGTTGAATGTTATCTTGGACACATAATATAAAGTGGTATGATTTGACTTTAGATAGTGGCTTAGTAACCACAAGAATAAATAACGAAAGTCGTCTGAGTTTTTAAAAGATTGTGAGCAGCTGAGATTGTTGTGACACCTCACGGAGCAGTTATCAACCATGCTATGCTTCCAACGTGGCCTCGGAAATCTGGTTCAGCAGTGCGCGAAATACACAGTTAACGGCGGTCTGAAGTGTGATGCGTGTCAAAATGTGGAACAAAATACGAAAATTAACCGTTCAAATTGCATCTGCCTTTATTTCTGTACTGCATAACTAGGAAACATAACGTCAACATATGTAGTACGTCACCAGAACAACTGCGATTAGTGTTTATATAGTGATGTGATGTGGCGACTACCTTTTTCTGTGCCTGAATCGTAATCCTTCTAAGCACGTCACGAAGTTTACTCTTCTTTTATGAGGTTCTACTTATTCGCGCGCTTCTGTGCTATCATGTTTAGCAGAGAGTCACGCCTGCTTAAGTCGCCTGTTACTGGCCCTCCTCAACGTCTTCTTGTTGTGGAATGAATTTTAATTCCAATGCTAAAAATGCAGAAACACACAAAACCAACGATGTTTGTGCGCCACTACGAGACACCCAATTCAAGAGTTCTGGTCTCCTCCACCTATTTCTTTTCCATCATGTTTCCACAAGCCCGGCTGTCAGCGACCAAACTTCTTATATGTTTCCTTTCTTTTTCACGGTGGCACCATTTCTTCAGTGTTGAAAGACTATAAGCAATAATTAAACAGTATTTGCCGACAAGCCAGTTTTCCCTCGCTCTTTATATAAGACCGTGTACTATCAGCGTACGATCACTAAACCAGACAGCAGCCTTCGTTGTCCTCGAAATTTCCTTTAAAAAAATGTACGCCTTCACTTTCGACGCTTATCCTTAAGTATGATAGACACCGAGAATGAATGGGACGCGTTACGGTGTCAGAGCCCCCAAACGCCAATCTCCCACAAAATCCTACTCGGTGACGTCAGTCGCGAAGAGTTTCTCGTCACTTTTTCTAGCTCTATACAAGTCATCGCCCTATATGGAAAGAACGAAGGAAAAAAATGAAGCAACAAAACGCAAGAAGAATAAAAAAATATCTGGAAGACAGAGAGAAAGAAACCGGGTTAGAACCCGCGGCTCGTGACACATTTCTGTCAAGCTGTTCCCGAGATGCCGCTCTTAAATAAAGAATAAAGCGACGCACTTCTCGCTTCTCGCTTGTGCATCATCGGCTTCGGGCTGTGCCCCGGGCGTCAGGGTTCAGAGTTGTCCGTGCAGGGTTTCGGGTTATGCGAGGGGAGGCAGAAGGCGTTGGTAAAAAGAGCTACTTAGCGGCGATCGCATAAATATTTGAGCCGGCGCCTTCGGGCAAGTTATCGGGAACGCGTTTCTGAAAAACAGAGGCAATGCGGAACCCGTCAGCGAGCTTGTCTGTTTACCGCTTCACTGCCAGCACGCATGCAGTTCAGTGAAGTTTGTGGAGTTTCGTGTCAAACAGTTGGTTAATCCTTTCCAGTCGAATTCTTTTGCGGACATTTAAAGATATCTGTTCTTTGTACATCGTAACACAACACAAAGACAATGGAGCTAGGAAGGAAAACTCACTGATAGAAGTTTCGGGAACAAATAAAATAGCTTAACTACCAGCAAGTGAGAGCCCTGCTAGCAGCTTGTTTTTCAACACAACTCCTAATTTACAAGTTAGTTATATTTGCTCCGTCTCGTTCTTTCTATAATTAATTGGTTCGTATTTTACAGGACCACAGTTTACTCTCCAACGAGCTGTTGCCCTTATAGGTCCATTTTTTTGCATCTTTGGTTAGGATTATCTGTTGCAATTTCACTGAGACTCACAAGTGTGTTATATTGTATATATACGTGCCAGTTCATTCTATTTTCCAGTCCTTGAACGTGTTTTATTGTATTGCCACAATTGCGTGATATATTGGGAAGTGGGCCATTGCACTTAGGTGTATCTCAAGGGGCCTGTAGGATATTGCTTTGTAAATACATAAAGAGGTGATTTACTTGCTTACTGTAGGGTAATCCGGCAAAAGACGGGCATAGTTTGAGACTACTGGTGTAGTCCTTTGTCATAAACTGGACAGAAATAAAATTTAGATAAATTTTGTCACTTTTTTCTGTGAAGAAGTCCGCTCAGCTACATAAGCGTGATGGGAGGTAAGGAATATAGGAGAATGTCGTCTCTGTACATTCACGCCTGGGTTGGCTGACTCGATAGTGCGATGGTAAACTACACTGCACAGAATTGCCCATATGAATCGCTAGAGAGGTGTCGTCAAAGCGTTTGCGAGAATTGTGTAGAAGCCGGAGAGATGACATGAGAGGGGAGTTACGTTGATACTTGAGCACAGTGTGGAGAGTTTGAAATGCCCGTTTTCCACGAAGAAAAAAAAAAGGTGGTGGGGGGGGGGGTTCAAGGATGTTTGTTGAAGAAATGAAAGAACTGCAAGTTGTAAACTTGGTGCTATGAAGTGAAATGGGAACAAACCAGGCAGATGGATAGAGTAGCACACTTTTATAATGTTGTTCTGGTTGTCCAAGTAAAAATGTGGAAACAAGCCGACTTTTAAAGAAAAAACTATATAGGTCAAAAGGTTGAACAGAAGAACTGCGTGCAAGAATAATGCGACGTCGTTTATACCATAGATAGCTGAGATGAAGAACGCCTGCAGAGAAAATGCAACTCAGCAAACTCTCGCAGTGGCTCTGGGCAAGTATATTGGTACTCTAAACAGAAGCGTCGAACAAAAGTGGATGCAGTGTATAGTGTAAAATGGTGAAAAAAATGTATTAAAACTCTGCATATGAATGCATACAGCTTGTGTAGTGTGCACACCTGTGTGCCCATATTTGAGCAGAGACAAATGCGTTTTACATTATTTTTAACATGCAGTTGGTTTTTCTTTCTTCTTCAACCCGCAGCGTACTTTAGTGGTTTCGTAAGTACTTGCTCAGAACAAGCTGCCAAGTACCACTCTCACCAATGAGAAACCTCTGTGGCATATTCAACTTATGCCTTTTTGCCGTAAAAACAGATTCAGGCGTGTCTCGTAGCAACAACAACAGCATTCGCTAAACTGTTCAGTTTGAACCACAAAAGTAGCACTCGCTAACCTTTCACATCATTCAAATGGTTCCTTTTACCAAGAAAAAACGTTCTCAAAGAAGCATTTTTTTGTCCGTGTCAATTCATTAGAGATTATAAATTATGCATTACGTCTTTAAGGGCCTTCTTATTAGAACATTTTATAGGAATGTTCGCTCTGCTGTAGAATTTTTCTAGTTTATTAAGATAGTATTGATCTGAAGTGACGTTACTGTTATTAGTTTACAGCGATCATTCCTCGTATTTTGTGAGCTTCAGCAATTCATACATGTCTATTTTTGTTAGGCTATCCATTTCTTGGTGAATCTTCTATCTGGGCCGCAGTCTTACACTGCGACCTATCTTATAGGCCAAGGGCCTGGGATTGGTCACTTGGAATGTGTAACATGTTCGCAGGTACACGTTGCCATCATTAGAAGTCTTTGCTTAAAGAAGTTATGGTAATGTCATGGTTACCTAAAATTGAAATGGTTTAACCAGTCGGCGTCATGCTGTGTTACTTGAGCGGGAAGTTTTCAAGGGCCCCATTCCAAAAAACAGATACTTTTTTTTATTTTTACTAGGGTTCCGCGAATACCAAATATTTGACTTCCAACCGAATTTGATTAATCGAAACTAAGTGCGAATAATACAGGACAATTTTTTAATATCCTCGAGCATGAATAGACTAGTACAACTGCTTACTCGTGCAAAAGTAAAAAAAAAACTTTGCCTCCCAGACATGAAAAGGCTGGTGTTGTACAGTAAGTAATATGCAGGAAATTTCCGCATCGCAGAGAAGTATTGCTTAATCGTACGACATAGGCACTGGACATTGTCGTGAAAGATGGCTAGCTGCTTGTTGTGTTCAGGAAGCAACGACACCATTGTGTATGTCACCATTTCTGAAAACAAGGAATGTTTGTTAACCTTGTAAGCTTGTCGCTTAATCTAATCTTGTCATGCTTTAGGCTACTGCAAGGCATGCCAACTGATGAAACCAATGCTCACTGCAGCTGCTTCATACTAGGTGAAGCCAGAATAAAGCTGGGCTTTTTTTTATTTTTAGACATTCCTTTTTGATTTTGGGGCCCGATTGTCCTGGTGTTATTTTTAAGCACAATGTAGGTGCTCTATTGAAATAAAGTTCTCGGCCGCCTACGCAATGTCGTGCTCTGGCCTACATACTCGAATACTGGCATAACATTTGCAAAAACCAACTCGGGGCAGGGCAAGGGGCAGGGTGCGCGGGGGTAAAACCAATTTGTCTATTTGTCCATCAAATTTTGCAAAACATAGGTAAGCCTTCAGGCTGATTTCATTCATTAGTTGTGAAATTGTAAGAGTATTTATATTAGTAAATGTGCCTTCCAACTTGAATCGAAAGCGAACTTCCTGAAAGAAACATTGAAAGCTCCGAATAGTTTCACATTATGTTTCAAACAATCGCTATTATGGATACGTACAAATTTTCTTGAAACCTTGATTGTGGTTGCAGTAAAAAAAAGAAGTTGCAGTAAAAATCACACAAACTATGCATGATTGGTGGCGCGAGCGTTGGTATTCACGTTGAAGGAAGAAGAACGCCATTCAATATTCGTTGAGAATTCGAGGACGGAAAGGAATTTGGCTGAAATCAATAATAGAAGTTATTAGTGCGGGATTCGATGCACAAGGTATGCGTGCATTACATGTAAGAAAGCAAGTTAGTTACAAGAGAGCAACAAATGAAGATAGAAAAGATAAAAAAGAGAGAAAATTTTTTTTTGTAATCGCTGAGTGCTCATGTGCTATTGACAGAGAAGCCGGAACAACGGGATTTGTCGATTTCTAACCAGTTCACTGATTATATTGAAGGTGTCATTTTTTCTTTGTAATCGGTCGCGTTTACTGTCCTGGCGAGTGAAGGACCATTGAGAGGTGTAAGTCCTCCTTTTATCTTTTCCCTCGGGTGAATACTCTCTGTGCTATGCTCAAATAAATAAAAAAACTTAACATGAGTAAAAGGCGTATGAATTAAGTTTATTGCCTAGACTAGAAGCGAGGCAATCATGAGCACATATTTTGCAGCGTATACTAGTCCCTGTTATAACATTAAATAATGGCACCATGAAACCTAGACCACCATGGCGGCAAGTTATATGGGAACAACGTGCAAGACACTGTTATGTGCTCAAACTTTGGAACAGCTTAACGAGCTTAGAGGTCAAACTTTTGCAGAGAGTCCCCCCCCCCCCCAATATGGCGCGCTTCATAATCGTTTGTCGTGCTTTCTGCACGTAAGAAGCCAGAATCTAATCCTGTTTTGTTTGCTTAAGATGATCACATATGACACACGATAGCAATCAAGTTTCATGCAAATGAATGTTCGTTAGAGCACCACGTCACATATCACACATGATAGCAAAGAAGTTTGATGCAAATGAATGTTCATTAGAGCACCGCGTTAATAGACGTGCGCTCATCCACCTACTAGCAATATATATAGTTGGAGTTAACTCAATATAAGCTCGACCTTACGGTGAGGCAGGGAATGAAACAAGCTGTCATCGTTGATGATGTGGAAACCTCTGGAGTGATGAACGAAGGCGACAAGAAAGGAAGTCAAAGTGGAATGATTGATTGCAACTGCTCCGTTCTCTTCGTTGTAACCACCTTTCTATAGCTTTTGTAAATATTATCTCAACGGGCAAGAAAATTCACCACAGGCTCTCAAGCCGTGCAAAGAGAAGTCGTTCAAGACTCCCGACAGACATTTCTACTTTTATTCTCATTTTGTCTGATGTTGTTACTGCACTTTATTCCTTCATATCTTTCCTATCGATGTTATTTGAAGAAGACAGCCATAGAAGTGTCTCTAATGTCTGCATTTCTTGTGTTTACTATATGATGCAAACAACGATAAGGGTGCTGGTCTTTTAGAATAATATTGTCTCTTAAAAATGGCTGCATGTGTTTAATGAAACTCCCTTTATGGCGCACTCAAATAGCTATCTAAATTTAAGGTGTACTCCATCTCTTGTTTGTCGTGTTTGCCATTCTTAAAGGTATTATAGTGATGGCGAACGCTGAACGCAAGCTAAGCAAAAGAGACTAAAAAAGTGGTTCTATAAAGTATTGCCTAGTCTCAAACGAAGTAAATGAACACGACTCTTCGGGAAAAACGAGTTCTACAGTGATGTCTCTAGCTACCACACACCAGACTTTTGAAGGCCTGTTATCAATGCATAATTTCTTTTTTTCTCATTGTTTTCTTGCATAAATAACAGCGCCATAGGAAAACTTTCATTGTTAGAATATAGAAGAGCTCTATTGTATGTTATTAAACGCAGAAGTGTAATTTTTTGTTGGTAAACAGAGCCTTTAAGGAATATGTATAATATAAATTACCATTATCATCATCAGCCTAATACGCCCGCTGCAAGGCAAAAGCCTCTCCTGTCATCCGCCAATGAACCCTGTCTTGTGCTTTCTGCTGCCGCGTTTTACTTGCAAACTTTTAATTTCATCGGCCCACCTGACTTTCTATCTTCCCTTCGTGCGTTTACCTTTTTAGGGAATCTAGTCAGTCACCCTAGATTACCAGCGGTTATTCTACCTACGTGCTACGTGCCCAGCCCATGTTCATTTCTTCTTGATTTCAACTATGGTATCCTTAACCGCAGTTTGTTCCCTGAGCCACTCAGCTTCCTTCTTGTCTCTCAAAATTACGCCTTTCGGTTTACTTTCCATTTCTCGTTGCGTCGTCCTCAACTCAAGTTTAACCTTTTTTTGTAATACTACAGCTTTCTGCTCCGTAGGTAAGTACCCGCAAGATGCAACTGGTATATACTTTCCTCTTGGGGGCAGTGGTAGATTACCATTGGTGATTTGAGAATACTTGGCGAGTGTGATCCACCCCATCCCTATTCTTGTAGTTGTTTCACTCTCATGGTTTGGCTCAACGGTGAGCCAAATAAGATATTGTTTAGCTTATCTCAAGATTGCTTTGTGTCGGTACACACCCTGGAAGTACAGACCTTAGTTACGGCAATACTAAATAAATGTATATTTCAAATTTAATTACTGGAAATATGAAGTGGGTCAAAATAACATTTTTGAGCCCTTTCTGTGAAGAGTCCGTCACCACTTCAAGATATAACCCTTCGTAATTCTTTTAGAGAATCGCCGTTCTTGCAATTAGGAATTCTGGTGAACTATGCCGTCATTCATGACGTCATATCAACTGGAGGCCATGAGACTGGGGCATTTAGGGCAGTTATGTCGATGTCCTTGGTACCACAGTTTGGGGTAGTGAGACTCGGGTATCGCGAAGTGAGACTGTTGCCACACAACCATAACCAGTACACTCACGTGAAGTAACTCACGTGAAGTAACATCAAGGACTCCAGAAATAAAGTATTTAATGTGAAAGTTAGCTATGTTACAACTTGTTGGCAGACGCTAATGAAAACACCATTTGTTGAGATGAGTATTGGACCCCTTTTACTTGCTATGTTGCATCTTGAGCGTGAATTTTTGTTTACTCAAGTTGTTCCGAAATATTTTGTGACATTTTAAAGCACTCGTGCAGTTAAGACTACAGTGGTCATGAATTGGGTCATTGTGTGCAAGCTCTTATAAACTTTCAACCTTCTCAGGCACAATATTTTGCTCAGCTGCGAAGGACTTCAGTTTCTCCAAGCACATCAGGGCTCCTTTAGCTGAAATTTTGTTATTTCCTCTACAAGAGTTACTGCTTTGTACTTCTTTTTCACTTCTTCTTTTCTTCTTTTCTTCTTCTTGTACTTCTTCTTTTGCACTTCTTCTTTTTCAGAACGTTCACTACAATCTGTTCTGTAAGTGGCGAATATTTCAACGTGGTAGTAAGAGGTGTCATACACCTAAAAACGAAAAACGCTGTCGGTAGCCAGTCTTTCAGGCAATTTCTGGTTAGTATGGCGTGAAAGACATTGAATGGTGCTGTAAAATATGTTCGTAAAATCAAAATGCGATTTGCACTAATTTAGGTAAAGTGTAACGCGAAATCATTAGGTTCAATGGTGAGTCGGCGGGGGGTTAAAAGAAAGTTTGCACAACTGAATAGTTCGTTTAAGCGACGTTCGTTCAGCTGGTGGTTTGTTCAATATACCTGACGACAACAAAGCTTCGCACGCTCGCAATGTTTCCAGACAGGAAACTGAAATCGAAAAGTGACGACACCTTACAGACGTGTGCGCCGCAGCAAACTTAAATTAGGTCGGATATCACGTCACTTTGGAACCGATTTGTATTGCGTAGTTTCTTTCCTCTTTCGTACGAACTCTCGCGATATATCGTCATATATCTCGAAATCTCGAAAATTTCTTGGCTCATGAGGCATACGAGGTTCTTGACTTGATAGGTAGAGTGGTTTTATAGGTTCCCAACTATGGATGGGTCTCACGCTTTAGTAGAGAACTTCAGCGTGTTAGTGTCACTCTCCGAGACCGCTTGGCAGCTTTGCACTGTCTAGTTGACATGCAGGTGCAAGAAGTGAAACGCATGCATCAGTAACACGTGCCCTCCGGGCCTGTATGTTGCCCCACTAGTAGGTTCGATGAGGAAACTGCACTAATGAAATGTCCTCATGCCAGCACGAATCAATTAGTCAGAAAGTGGAGAACACCATTAGCGGTAGAATCATTAGCGCTGTTTTGAAGTTAGTCTATAGCTGCGATTGAATCAGTCACACGAATACAGGTCACACGGTTTACGCCTTAAACGCCGCGAATAGTTGCGCAACTCCACGCCGTTTCCCTCGTCCCTTTCATCTGCTTGCGACCTATCGACAAGTCGAGGTCGTGAGGTAGATCCTCTCTCTCAACGCGAAATCCTTAGTGGCGTCATCAAACGCGAAGAGTGACTGTTGGCGTCAGCTGTGTCAGCACGAATGATGCAAATAAAGGCCATGAGATGACGTCACAAGTTGCCAAAATGTATGATGGCGCACACACAGCCTGACGTCACATGATACCAACAGATACGTAGCTTGGTGTAAGGTGGACCGCTCGCGGAGGATCTGCAGTACCACATGAGGTGTAAAAAACTACCAAGGCCTCCAATCTCGGAGGCAGTGCTAAACCACGTAGAATGGACAGCTTTCGAAAGGGTAAGGGGAGGAGGAAGAAATGAAATGGACAAAGAAGAAAAAAATGGCTTTTGCCTTCGACTGATCGTCGCCAAGTGCATCGGGAGCCATGAGCCTTTGCTCTCTTTATCACTCTTTTTTTGTGAGATGTTATTTGTCTATTTGTGTAATAATGAGAGGCGACCTCAAGCCCAGACCCCATTCCTCCTTTTATTCAATTTTATAACACGAGACCTAAACTTGTTTTTCATCCCCGCTACTTCTACAGTCGCGCTCTCCCAAATGGGAAGAAGGAAGTTAGAAACGTGAGAAGGGAATGGGGAAAAAACTGGGACGCGGCACATCCCCTCACTTATGCGGCCGCTCATCGATCTAGCGTGACCCGGCTGCATAGGGGCCCCTGCGTGTCAACATTCCGTGACGTCATAGCCGCCGCCGGGCTCTGTGCGCTGGTGAATGCGTGAAGGCGAGCCCTCTGTATGCAGGCCTTCTCGTCTGCGGATACTACGCGCGTCGTCCAAATTATGCCCGTTAGCGGAGCGGAGCCCGCTGCAGAGCAGCGGCCCCCTTTGTGCCGCCGCCGTCGCTCCTCGACAGGTGGCGCAGCGGGCCCGTTCCACTTCCTGGCTTGTCATTAGGCGGCTAGGCCGTCGAGCCCTCTTCTATTCTACCGTACGCTGTGCGCACGCGTGATTGAACGGCGCGTTCCGGAGCGTTAATTGAAGTTCTGAGATCAAAGTACTTTCCCTCTCCTTTCCTTTTCATTTCCTCTGTCTCCCATGCTTCGTTCTTTCTATGTCGACCGTCGGGCTCTCTGCAAATCCTTCAATGTTCTGGCGTGCGCCACCAATAATCATACGCCGTGCAGCTGCGGACTTGGACGTGATCAATGCTTTGCGTATAGTACGAGCTGTTTGTTTTGTTTACCTATCTATATGCCCGGTATTAGTGAATAATGGTTTTATGCTTGGATATATATATATATATATATATATATATATATATATATATATATATATATATATATATATATATATATATATGGGATATGGCACAACGGGAGCGTTGTCAACAAGGATAAATATATTTATTTCCCAACAGTTTCGGGAGGGGTCCTCCCTTCATCAGGGGATGAGTTATACCTGATGATAACTCATCCCCTGATGAAGGGAGGACCCCTCCCGAAACTGTTGGAAAATAAATATATTTATCCTTGTTGACAACGCTCCCGTTGTGCCATATCCTATATATATATATATATATATATATATATATATATATATATATATATATATATATATATATATATATATATACGCTTTGACTGCCTTTTCTTATGGTAGGGATCCTGTTTTTCTATTCTTAGTATGGCTGAGGATAATTTGCCCTTTACTTGTTTACTTGTGTCTTTTATTTTAGTAATGATAGTTAAAGAATCTTGAAGTTATCCAAAATGGAGTACATAGAATACACACTTTGCGCGATCCAGTACTTAAAATAAACGATGTCTCTATTTACATTTGCTGGGTAACTCGTTCAGTGTGGCAGCATTTCGAAAAAAGCGTGAAGACAGATTTTTCGTAATATCATTTGCATAAGGAGGTACAGCTAGGGCAGAACGAGTGAGGTCGAACCAGACCTTCCTTGCAGCCTTTACTTTACCCAAGCACATCTGCCGCAGAAGGATGTAAAGGATGGTGGTATGGGTGAGACAAGAGGGTAAATCACAGGACAACCGAGTACAGTACTGCATGGCGAACAGGTGGCTAGAGATGCGAGCTTGAGAGCATTGATGTGAGATTTAGGAGAAGGGAAAGAAAGAGTGAGAGGGTAATATGACAAGGGGTAAAAAATTATAAAGTAATGACGAAAGGATAATCAGAAAGTTATATATGAACATGAAAGCTCGCCCCGCCGCGGTGGTCTAGTGGCTAACGTACTCGGCTGCTGGCCCGCAGGTCGCGGGATCGAATCCCGGCTGCGGTGGCTACATTTCCGATGGAGGCGGAAATGTTGTAGGCCCGTGTGCTCAGATTTGGGTGCACGTTAAAGAACTCCGGGTGGTCGAAATTTCCGGAGCCCTCCACTACGGCGTCTCTCATAATCATATGGTGGTTTTGGAACGTTAAACCCCACATATCAATCAAATCGAACATGAAAGCTCAAAGGAGTAGCAGACAAAAAAAAAACTCAATCGAGGTTTTCAAAGTGAAAGTGTTAGCACTTTAATTTCACGGACATGGAATTGTTTTATTTTTCTCACTGATTGGCTAACGCACTTTTTGTTCAACATCATGAATATTATTATCATCCTTCCCGCTAAATACGTAAAGAAGCTCCGAGTACTCCGAATGCCGAGAACAACGAATACGCTGGGTCCATGTGCGGAAATGGGTGTTTCGAGAGCCACCCGCTGAGCGGCACCACCGTGCGCTCCTCGCTTTGTCGTAATCCCGGTGCTCGTCGGTGAAGATAGATGAATAATGAAGTCCAACAGCAGGGGGCGCTTTGAGCCGTGTTTGCGGTGTGGTCACGGCAAATGAAGAGAGATAACGGTGGACGGTCGCGTGTAACGATGAGACGTGCTAGGCAGCGACACAAAGCAAAAAGAGAAATAAGCAAAGCCTTTTCAGAGAAGCTGCAGGAAGCAAGGCATGCTGTTGCTTATTCAGGGTGGTGAATGAATGAAGAACCGCGTGTCTGGCGTGGGATTCTAGGAGCGACTGCGCGTATTTCTTTTTGGACTATGTTCTTCTCGTTCTATATTGAGTTACGGCGATTAGTGCCTGCTCTTAAAACAAATGTTGATAAAATTGTAAACGATGTCGTGGAAGCTAGGCAGCGGGAAAGACTGAGCACAGGAAGAAGAAAAAGAGGATGCGAACAACAACGGTGTTTTATTTATGCTATTTCGTATACCGACTCGCCCAAACATCTACTTTAGCTACCAACGCCACCTGGTGTTGTCCCAATGTGATTCTCCTTGCGGCATATTTAAGCCAAATGCCTTATGCGCCTCATCAAACGCGAAAATTGAGTGTCGGTGAGTACGCGTGATGCAAAACACTATGATCTCAATATTACGTCTTTATATGACGTCTTCGGGACGTCACAGGCAGCCAAACTTTGTTATATGATCGTGACATGACTATGATGTCACCTCATTACGTCATCACATGACATCGTCACTTAGGTAGGTCGATCTCGGAGACTGGGAGAGGTCACATGATCTACAGAAAGCTTTCGGAGACGGGTGAGCATCATCGTCATCGAAGAAAAAGAAGAAGCGTGCTTGAAAAAGCAGCGTGAACACGACGGAGACACACGGCGAGTGCCAACAACCGAAGTTTATTAGTAGAAAAACGAACACAGATGTTAGATAGCATACGTCCTGTAAGTGTCCTCCTCATCCTGTGTCACGTGGATTTTGCGCCAATTTTCCAAGTATGCATCGTTTCGAACTGTGTGCCTAATTGAAGAAGAACAACAACAAGAAGGCGTGGTTAGCAGACATATTAAAATCAAGGCACTTTTATTGTGTGAAGAATGGATGCTCGTAATCTAGACGCGAATGGAGTCGTGTAGTTCCCCAAGGAGCAGTTCTATCTCCACCTTCATTTAATACTAATGAGTTTCATACCTATCGGCCAGGATATCTATGTCTATGTGTATGCTGATGATATAGCCTTCTATCCTGATGACAGTGACATTTATGCTCTACAGCAAACCTTACAAATCTGCTTGAACGTGCTGGAAATATGGTTGCAGTTTATTTCAGTGGCTTTAATTGTAAATGAGAGTGCCCTTTTGGCGTTTAATATGACCGGTTAGGTTTCACTCGATGTTGCATATAATCAAAAACTCATTCCGGAAGTAGATCTCTTAAATATTTGTGTGTGTTGTACAATGAAATAAACATTTAACTGGAGTCTACTTATAGAATACAATGCGGCTAAGGTTCAATAGTTTTTAGGCTTCCTGCGCAGAATGAGCAATTGTAATCTTCGCGTACGTAGAGACTCCATGTTGAAGTTGCAGAAAATGTGTATGCGTGTCATATCAGAATTTGGATGTGTGTTGTTCTCAAGAGGTCCTGCGTACAGAACAACGCCGTTATTTCTCTTGGAGCTGGAAGCTCTGCGCTTGTGTCTGGGGTTCCCTTGGTTTGCAGCAATAATGTTATTTATCAGGAAGCGCGTCTGCCTACATAGAACTGTCGATACCTTTTGTAAATGGTACGATAATTTCTGCAATTTTACAGCTTGCCAGTGAGAAGAGCTGAATATGTTTCATCAGTGACCCAGATTCGTTCTTTCTCGCTCATTGGCCACATTTGAACACACCACAGATAAGCAATGTACAAAAGAAACTGGCAAGTGTAAATATCAGCATCAGACAGGTAATTGCGTCTAATAACTCCAACCATATTCTCACGATAGAATATGTTGAGATTTTTTTCTCCGAAATATAAATTGAAATCCCGCAAATTCTTAGGAAACCGGTTGGCATATTTCCTGGTGCAATGAGGGTGCTCCGATCAATCTGGACGAGGAGGCCCATTCGGCTGCACGAGGTTTCACTGACCGTGTGCCGGGCAACGCGTCATCTCCTGGGCGATCCGATCCTCTTTGAACGTACAACGAGATATGCAAGCACCATCATCTGTCACGAAGGGTGCTGCCCCTACCACACTCCTTGCTGCGCCGGGCCCAAGCTGTCAATCTCAAACTGCCCCAAACAAGAACCTGCGCGAGCCCTGCAGCACTGCACACATTATACCCTGAACGATTCGCAAGCCCGGATTGCCCTTTGTGTGGCGGTTATGCGTACTTCCAGCATGTCCAATGGGGGTGTGCCTTGGTGGTCTACTTTTCCAAGAAAAGGAAATAAACGAGTTGATTAAGGCCCAGGACCTCACCTCTCAAATCCTGGCCGTCCTGTGGGACCGTGGGAGGGCGGTCAGGTTCAACCTGGGTGTCCCCGAGTGGGCATAGCCCGGTGAGGCTGAGTTAAATCGCGTCTATTGTGGACCCAATAAAGTTATTTCACTCACTCACTCACTCTCTCACTCAATCACTCCTGGTTCATCCACAGACACGCAACATAATAGCGACAGGTGCTTCTGTGAATGAGGAAAGGGCAGGCGTAGGAAAAATTGGGGGACCCTAAAGCTTCGCTTTTAAGAGTTGAACGCTATAGAAAAATCCGGCCCCTTGTGCACCCTTCGGTCGCTAAGTGCATTCTTATTCGTATGTTTTGTTACATACACACGCACGCACATAAACGCGCACACAGTAGATTGGACCAGCGCGCGTTATTGTCGCCAAATGGGCTCGTTTTCGTCGTGACACCTGTCGAACAAAAAGCGTAAAGGGGCCCTGAAACACTTTTTCAAGTAACCATAGAATGAATTCATTAGAATAGCTTATTGTCTCACGAATGCAATGTCGCAAAAGTTTTAAGAATCCGTCCAGTGCGATTGGAGTTAGAAAGGCTTGTCGCATGCTGCAATTGCATTATATCTTCTTTCATGCCGACAAAAGCGCTGAAAGCTAAGCAAAGAGGGGTGGCAAGGCGAAAAAAACTACCACACCTCGTGACCTTGAGCACTTTTTTTCTTCGAATGCGCGGCTTTCTCAGTGTGATCGCGCGCGCGCGCGTGGACAAGTAGCGGCCTCCCGTGGCTATCTCGGTAACTTGATTTTTCGGTCACTGGCGCACAGACTATTTTTCGCTCACAACCGACGGGGCCGACGCCGGCGGCGGGTTTTCAGCGACACGAGCTCTTGAACGCTATCGCGTTAATAGTCTACTAATCACTTGGCTGATCGTTCACCCTGAGGCTACCCCATTTCACTCTAATTTTTGAGGCTGAGTTCATGGCTGTCATCATGGCACTGCGAAAATTTCCGATGAATGAGGGCAGGGCAGTATTAATTACTGATCCGCTTTCGGTATACCCAGCTCTTACAGCTTCTCATCCCTCTCGTGCCATCACGACGTTACAATCTTCAGTTCCGTCTCAGCTGAAGTATCTGAATATAGTATGGCTCCCATGTCAATCTGAGTTAAGAATATATGAAATGGCCGACGCCTTAGCCCGCTGATTGCTAGATTTTCCAATAGTTTAGGTCCTCCTAGTGGTAGAATACTCCACCGCAATCAGGTATAGAAGATTGCCCATTCACAGAGATATGATGGAAGCAATATCTACGTGGATTAAATATAATCACCTAAAATATCCCTGGAAATCCCAGTAGAGCCAATCTCGACGATCAGAAGTGACGATCACCAGATTTTAATGTCATGTCTCCCCACTGAGCTTCTGTCTAAACAGGGTTACTCTGACTATATCACCCCTCTGCCATTTCCACGGAGAACTTGAAAATATTGCACAACAAGTTTTGACATGTCCGAGATACTCTCGTATTAGAACTCGACTTCTCATTACGCCTCTTTCAAAGATAGGCTGAGCTTTATCAGAGGAAAATGTTTTAAGCTTCGGTGCCTCAGTCTTGGGATACTGCCGCAGGGATGCCTTTGATACCGTCTGTAATTTCATCATAACTACTTAACTTGTACCATTTTTTTGGTAATTAGAATGCTTCGTCATTTCAACAAGGTAAAACCTAAGTTTTGACAACTGTTCCCAGTAAGGCTTGTGCAGGTTCAAGGAAAACTCTAGACTGATCAAATAATTTATGGCAAAACTCGGCTCAAAATGCATGGCTAGGCACGTCTTCACGCGTCAGCGTCTGTGGTTTCACTCATGCTCGTCGCACTGATACCGGAGCGCGCACACACTATCGCCAACTGATTGACTGGTTTGAGTTTGAGTTTGAGTTTATTCAACCACGTGACAAGTACACGAAAATACACTGTATACGTGGTTTGGTGCGAAGGGAAAAAGGCTGCATTTCACAACTTGACTGGCCCCTTCACCCAGAAAAAAATCTAAACTACAAATTTACAAAAAGTTACAAAAATAACAGGCAGCGAAAAGCGACAATACAAAAAGAAACACGCATGTGGCCCATGGCAGCAAATAATAGAATCACAACTCTAAAATACATACAAAATATTCATAACACAGCAATGCATGAAAGAATAAAAACTGAATAACCATTAGAGAAATCACCCGACATTCATTTACAACACAATCAGCACATCCGATTTAACATTTCAGTTTTAGACAATATACGCAGATTATCAGTTGTTAGTTTCCATTTGTTCATCACACTTGGAAGGCGGTAACTTAGTATGTCACTACGTTACCGTATGCCACTAAGTATGTCACTCACACCAACAGTACGGCAGTCTGGAATACAAGTGCTAAAGCGTACTGTCTGTAGTTTGAATTTAATGTATTGCATACTATTTTAATTTCACTTCATGGGTTTTTAATCACCTACCATACGTAAAATAACACCAACGTCACATTCTTCGCCAATCCCCCACAGTGGGTACGTACTATTTATTGAAAGAAAGCAAACAAACAAATCCCCCAGACTGGTACGTGCTATAGATTGATAAAAACCAAACAAGAAGAAGAGAGAGTGGCTCTCGCCTGCAAGTAGTATCAGGGAATATGCATAGGGAAACCCCTGAGTTTTTCAGGGGCGAAGCTTCTTAAAGCGGCACCCTTTCGTCCCTCGTCGTTGTACGTAACATGTCTTACGGTTTGAGCTGCAAGGTGGTGCCGGTGGGAGATTTCTCCTGTGCGTTGTTGAACAACAAAAAATCGCAGCGTGCGCGTGAACTAAAAGCCGAATTCACCTGTCTCTCATTCCCCGTTACCAGCCATTGGCATGTGCATATAAAACTATCTGACAAGAAAGGGCTGCTACGTTATACTCGCTGGGTGTAACCTACTTGGTTTTAGAAAGGTTTAGCGAGCGTCGGGCCACAGTGCCATGAACACAGTGAACTAGTATATACCATGAACTCGAGGTTGTTAAAGCTGAGAAATAGACACGAAGCCCAAGCCGCAAGAAAGCGTGCGTGTGCCACCTCTCGTTTAGTCCTTGGAATGTCCGCTGGATGGTGGTGCTTCTATATGCGGAATATATGATGAATAGATGCGAGATGGTGGCACTTGGAGTGTTGACTAGATCGACGAACGGGCACACAGACAGATGCATGGACGGACGCATGGATGGCTGCACGGACGGATGGACGCATGAACGGACGCAGTGGCGGATGCATGGACGAACGCAGGGACGGACGCACAGATGAACGTGCTGACGCACGAACAGATAGATGCACGCATGGACGGGTGGATGGACGCACGGGTGGTCACACAGACAGACACATGGACGGACGGAATCAAGAACGAATGGACGGACGGATGCTTCGTCCCACTCTTCATCATTCACCCCGTAGATATGCTGCCATTTTTTTACATACTTTAAATCTGTATGCCCACAAAATCTTATGAAAAACACCAGGCCTGCGTGGAAAGCGTAGCACAGTCACAGTGAAACCTAAAAGAGCGGCCTTTCAGAACCTTTCAATACACTCATTGGGTAACTACTGCAAGTACACTTGCTTGATACCCACTGCGGCATAAATAATTAAAGTTTTTTGGTAGTATGCCGGCATTCGCTATGCTTTTTTTTTGTCATTCTTCTGAGAAGCGGGTATTAGCTAAACACTTGCAAGAAATTTTGCGCCAATTGTTCGTCAGTGGCTGACGAAGATGAGGAATAATGATTGTAGTGCGTATGCGCCACAAATAATAGGGGTGCTCTATTTGGCGCCCATTTTTTAAGCAGATTTTTTAGTGATAATTCTAGCTCTCGATAAAATAATGGATTCAGTGAGTTCCGCTGTAGTTTTAACGGATTCACTATCAGTATGCGCCTCCTTTACTGCAGATGAGAACTCCCATGCTCAGAGTACTTTCAAAGCATTACTTCCCTCGCATCTCAATCTGAACAAATTGGTCGGGGTTCCAGGACATTAGAGCATATATATGAATGAAATGGCAAATGCGCTGGCAAAGTCATCTTTTAATAGGCCTGTTATTGAGGTATTACCGGCATCGAAATCCTTAGTAGGCGCTAGATTAAGACAAAAACTGCTGTTAGAGGATTTTTTTATACCTTCTCTAACAGCCACATCGGAATTCAAACGCTTGTTGTATCATTGCAATAGTAAAATATGTCAAACGTGAGGAATGGAAGTCGCAATCACTAGACTGCGCTGTCGAATTCCGCAGCTAAATTTATAATTACTCAGAGCTGGTCCGGCAGCCTCCCCTCATTGTTCTGTTTGTGGAGTAAATGAGTCAACTGAACTATACCTCATTTACTGTAATAGATTGTCCGCCCTACGCAAAATCACTTTAGGTGACGTTTGCCACCTTCTTGAAATATACTTAAATGCGCAAAATGTGCCTTCTTTCGGGGCTTTGTCTCTTGGCCACAGCGACAGGAAGATTCTTGACGCATTGCAGAAGTTCGTCAAAAGTTCAAAGAGGTTGAAGTGTTGAAATCATTCTTCGGTAAAGTTCATGACTTTTCCAAATTTACTTTAAATCAAATACGCCGCTTTATTGCATTACACTGCAGATTATTTACAATTTAACTATCAAATTCGCCCTGTAGCATCTTTCTTTTATTTCTCGTATATAGAATAATCTTAACCTGTTATTATGAAAGTAATTCATGAAAACTATCTGGTTCTTGGCCAATCCTCCAGTATGAATGTGCGCCACATCGTCAAGGATCTTGACTCGACTTGAATTGGTTGGATAATTGGACGACCCACTAGTTACGCTATTCGCATAGTGTGACGACTGGTTGTTCTTTCACTGTTTGAAAACGCTTTGTAAATCTTATTAACGCGATTGCTTGCCCGACATCAAGCCTGCATAAGGCAAGTTTGCCAAGTCCCAAGCAGTCACAATGGTGACGACACCCGGGAAGAAGACACTGTCATATAACGTGGCTCGTAAAAACCCCAGGAAAAGCCTTCCGATAAAGAAGTTGCAGAAGAGGCAATAGATAGAAAGAAACGCCCTGCGCCGTAGAGTGATGAAGCAAGAGTGGTGGCGTCGGATGCAGCAGACCACGCGTCTTCATTTGGACAACGTGTTGTGTCTTTCAGAAGTGGTGAAGAAACGCGCCGCCTGTGTCAGCGTACTGAAGAAGGTACCCAAAAAAAGTGCAAGAGAGGTTTGCACAAGCTTACCTGTAGCAAAAAGAGATCAACAAAACTTTAGGTAAGCGAAATGGCTACTTCGCTTACCTTCCCAATGTGTAGCAACACTGAACGTACGTGGCTTAAGAAATTTAAGGCGTCAGTGGCAGTTAGACCACGTGCCTAGGCAAGATGACGTTGGTATTGTTGCAGTGCAAGAAACAAAGATTTTGTCAGATCGAGATGTCCGCTCTGCACCGGAAACTTTTCTAGCTTATGATCTAGCTTATTATCTAGCTTTTCTTATGATCTAGCTTTTCTTATGATCTAGCTTTTATAGCTTATGACAGGATTAGCATCTCAGTAGCAACGCATGTGGTGCTTCCGCTTGATGGTTCTTATTAGTTAGAAAGCAGCTGGGTAACTCTTTGGTGTCGCTGCATACTGATAGTGGAGGCCGCCTTATTTGCTGTCACATCTCTTTGAATTCTGAAAATTGGAGATTAGTTGGTGTCTATGCTTCCTTAAAAGTGAATAAAAGAAATACTTTCTTCCTGTCTTTAGCTTTGTTGCTAAACACTGACAGACATTTGACTGTGATAGGGAACTTCAATTGAGTATGTGACACTAGGGATTACTCATGTTTAAGAAGTCGTTAAGATGCGAGTGCCGCTTTATCGAAACAGTTATTGAATGACCACAATCTGATAGATTTGGGAGAGCATACGCCCGCCTTATTGAGGTTTACGCACTTTCAGGGCATCTCTCATCCTCGGCTCACACGTGTTCATGCCTCTATGAACTTATGGTCGCACGTTCACAGCTATGATGCAAAGCCTATATTTTTCACAGATCATTGTTTAGTGGCAGTTACTTGGGGTCCTAGAAAAATTTCGCAAGAATTTACCAAATTAGGAATTGTGGAAGCTAAACCTACATGACGATAGTTATAGCGTGAGAACAGAACGACGACAAAGAGACAAGAAGGACACGAAGGACACGCACTCGTGTCCTTCGTGTCCTTCTTGTCTCTTTGTCGTCGTCCTGTTCTCGCGCTACAACTATCATCTTGTCATACCAACTAGCCCAAGCTGCCGCACTTCTAAACGTACAGCTCTTGCAAAAGGAATGTTTTGCTAAAATAGTCAAAAAATGTCTCCATGAGGTAACCCAATATTGACAGCTGCCCATTTCTGCTCAATGAGAAAGGTTCCAAGAAAAAGTTAAAAACGAAGCGATTAGCGTCTCGTGTGAGCTAGCACAAAAAAGAAAGATGAAAAGCGTTATCTTTACGATTTACTTAATATGCTTCATGCTTTTGAAAGCCAAGAGCCGGGGCTGTACGGGAATGAAATGAATATAGTTCGAGCACAAATACAGAAATATGAGACAGAAGCATGGAGAGGAGCAATGATTCGTTCTCGTGTTAGTTTCACTGAAGATGAGCTCACAAAAAAAGCTCTTGCGGATGAAAATCGACACGCACTCTCCAAGCAGATATGGCAAATTGAGACAAATGGCTCTGTATGCACAGACACACCACAAATAACAACCGCGTTTGAGGATCACTACAAAAGCCTGTTCACCACGGCTCAGCTTACTGATGACTGTGAAAAAGAAGCCGAACGATGCATTACTTCAATGTCATCTTTAGAGGAAGATGATTGGCTCACTATTGATGCACCCATAAGGAAGGAAGAAAAATAAGATTTTAATCAGAGCTTTGCAAAGAAACAAAACTCCTGACCCAGATGGCCTCCGCGCAAAATTTTACATAGCATAACAAGATCTTCTAATTCCATTCCTCGAAGCACTTACTGAAGAAGCCTATGAACTTGGCGAACTTCCTCCTTCCTTTTCTTAGCGCCACACTACTTTGATCCCGAAAAGAACCGACAGTGAAGTTTTAAAAAGAGTAACTGGATATAACCCTTTTTCTTTATGTAACGTTTATTATGAGATATTTGCGAAAATCCTTATGAACAGGTTGCAAACGGTGATTACTAAGTCTGTAGGCGCCCATCAAACATGCTGAATAAGAGGCTGCTCTATACAAACAAATATCCGAGTAGCACGATCAGTCGAATAATGCATTGACGATAGCATGAATCAGGTAGCTGATTCATTCTACCTGATTATTATTCATTATGGAAGAGCCCCATGATTGACAGACATGTAGAGCCACCTCGCTCGACCAAGCCTGTTTTCCGAGAAGAGGCAGCTAATATGCGTAGTGTTGTAGAAACTTTCAACCCTGTTCCGGAGTGGCTTGGACTTCTGTACATGTTTGCTTGTTTACCAGACTCTTGAAGGTTCGTTCAACTGTATAAAGTTGTGTTCTATGCATGTGTGCATGCGAGCATATATTTGAAACGATTGATTGTATAGCTAAATATCACATCATTTGATTGCATTATTTCTATGCATTAAAGAAAAAAAGCACCGGTGTGGCTCAGTGGTAGCATGCGGGGCTGGCACCCTGCGGACCCGGATTCGAGCCCCATTGTTGTCAAACTTGCCTTAGGCAGGCTTGATGTCGGAAAAGCAATCACGTTAATACGACTTATAAAGCGTTTTAAAACAGCCAGAAAACAACCAGTCGTCGCACAATGCAAATAGCATAAAGAGTGGGCCGTCCAATGCTACAACCCATAACAAAAGCTTGTTCTTGTTCCCCTGCTAACTGCGGCGCATACCCACTTCAGCCATAATTCCTCATCGTCGTCCTCACTGCATGAACAATGGACACAAAATTTCGTGCAAGCGTATACTGGATACCACGCTTTTCAGAAGAATCATGAAAAATAGCATACCAAATGCCGGCCTACTACCCCCCCAAAAAAGTTATTATTATTGACCTAGTGCGTATCAAGCAAGTGTGCTTGCAGTAGTTACTCTATGAGTGTTTAGAAAAGGCTCTGAAAGACCGCTCTTCTAGCTTTTGCTGTGACTGTGCTGCGCTTTCCGCGCAGGCCTGGCGTTTTATTGAGAACCCTTTTGATAATGCGGTCGGAGGCTTCTTCACCTTGCCGATATATTCCATACATATCTTTGAATAAGCGATAAGTTTTATTTTTCCCCCAGCAGAAGTATTCTTACAGTCAGGATCAACAAATCGAGAATTGGGTAAATGACAGAGTAGTAAAAAACACGCTGTTTATTTCTCGCCCACGCATTGATGAAGCCTAGTGATGACCCGCCAGGGTGTTTAACAGAACCCTCAAAAATTGAGCGACCACCGTCGCGAATATCTTATAGTCAACATTAAGGAGCGTCATACGTCTCCAGTCTTCAGAACTAACAGTGAAAGCGTCAGCTTTCGGGATAAGTACGATGCGGCCATCTCGTAAATTTGGTTGAAGAACACCATCCTGGAAACATCGCCGGATAACTGCGGTTAAGGCAGTACCAAGCTCATTCCAAAACGTCAAGTGAAATTCAACCGGAAAACAGTGTGGCCCATGGGCCGTCCCACGTTTCATAGATTGCAGGGCCACCTTTACGTTTCCGGGTGATAGAAGAACGCGCAGAGAATCAGCAGCTTGTTGAGAAACGCGGGACGAACCTCTAAGCATAGGCGGTATGATATCACAGTTTGCCCGCATGGCCGAACATGGCATTGCTTCAAATTGCGCAAAAGACCCAGGATCTCAACCTTCAACATTTCTCACGAAATCCGTGCCAGAGAAGCATGCAAGTTCAATTATTCAACACCCTCAGTCGTATACCTGGGTCAGCCTTAGTCATAGTATCATTGAAATATGCTGCGAGTAAACCTTAAAATATTCATCCAGCCGAAACAGGGGGTGACGCCCACTTTCAAGAAACACTGGGCTTCAATGGTCGTGGAAGTGTTAACACCTCAGTTGTTGAGATGAGCGAAATACGTTCAGAGTATTTTGTAAAGCCATACCATATGGGTGTGCCGAGATCTAACGGGTTTCACCCGACTGCTTTGCCGCTAACGGGCTATGCCATTGTCTGGCAGAACGCTGCTTGAAGGGAAACTAAATTGTAAAATGAGTGTTCGCGTATCAATACGAAAACACCACTCTTATCGCGAGACCACGCTTGGAAAGCGAGAAAACGTTCGAAAATAGAATTTGGATGGAGATGCCACCTTGGCATTTTCGTACCAAACACGGTGACGTTATAGACTTTGAGGGTGTCTACTGGGCCCTACGCAGTTTCTAATCGGAAATAATGAAGAGACTTTATTAGGTTGGGGTCATAGACCTAACATACGAAGCCTCAGAAAGTTTCATTGAGCCCATGTGGCGAAAATACGAAAGTCACAAACGAAACACGAAAGGACGAAAACATGAATGCGATAGCAACATATTCCAATGTTTTACGAAGCAAGGCTGGCATTTTTTTAGTTTTAGGAGAAATATAATTGTAGTAAACGTGCGCTTGCTAAGTAACCAAGTTGTCTGTGGCGTGACCTCAGTAAATGAGCACAACAAGGCTCGTACGCATTGACGTCATTGATATACAAAGTGAGGCTGCCAGTCAACTCCTTTAGATCCGATTTCACGTTACTCTACAAAACGCTAATGTAAGAGAACACAGCCGCTCGAGGTAGACTTTTGGCACAGTTTTTTTGTGTGTTTATAGCGCAGCTCATAGAAGCTCCCGCCTGCTCTGGGGCACAAGGCGTGCGCTAATGGTTACTGCAATAACGTGGCAACTATAAGCGCACCCACAACCCTCCTTGTTCGCTGGCGAGACAAGCGCGCGCACAGATGCGCGCTTATCTCAGCAGAAAGATGATGCATGCGCAGGCTTCCCGGTACATATTGCTACGTGGCGCCACAGATGAACTCAATAGGAAAAGATGTATATGTTAGGTTTAACGTCCCAAAACCACCATATAAATATGAGAGACGCCGTAGTGGAGGGCTGCGGAAATTTCGACCACCTGGGGTTCTTTAACGTGCACCCAAATCTGAGCACATGGGCCGACAACATTTCCGCCTCCATCGAAATGCAGCCTCCGCAGCCGAGATTCGATCCTGTGACCTGTGGGTCAGCAGCCGAGTACTTTAGCCACTGGACCACTGCGGCGGGGCATCTCAGTAGGAAAGAAGACGATGTTTGAGATCTCGTGCAGACTGGGTTCCATCTTGTATGCCTGCATGTTTATTCCCAGTGAACATTTCTCAGACATCTTTTTCCCGTAACATTTTAGTGAAGGTGCTGGGTATTGGCGTAGTGCGGCCATGGCAGCCAATTCCAGGAACAACGGCAATGACATGAAATGTGGCCGACTCATCCGCAGCCGAATCTGTCTGTTGTCAGAGGCTCGCCATTCAGCCGAGTTCCTGTAACCGCGGGACATATCAGGAATACTGGGTAGTCACTCGGATCTGTCAACTGGGCAGAGCGTCTGAAGTCCGGCGTTGGCCGGTTTGTGGCACACAATGGTCTTGATTAAAGAAATTGTCGCGCGAGAATCGTCAGTGGCACGGGCATAATCAGCAATAGAAGATGTGGCCTCGATTTCATGGCGCACGATACGCATAATATTGTTCGAAGCAGGAGCGGCTGGTGGGAGACGGGCGTCTTAGCAGGTAGATGGGGCAGCCGTATTGGAAAGACGCGAAGTTTGGGAAGTAATACGACGAATTTTCGCTTCTTCAAAGCGTCGGCATTCATTAATGACGTCGTTTATTGTCGAAGAGTTGCGGAACATGAAAAGAGTGAAGGCATCATCCGTGATTCCCTTGAGGATGTGCGCAACCTTTTCGGATTCCGGCCTTTTGTCGTCAACCGTGTGGCAGAGGACAAGCACATCAGTATTGTATGTCACTTATAACTCACGCAAATAGCCTAAAGTTTTTTATTAGCTTTCAAAGTCGCGCTTCATGAAGAATTTATGCCTTAAATTGTGAGGCTCCTTGCTGCTATAATGTTACATTTTGTCCGAGCGTTATTTAGCGATTTAAGTAAATTTTCATTTAGTCTTTGTTTCACTCCAACAGCCGGTGTTCGTTTTGGCAAGGCATCATACTTGTGTTGTTTCTGTCGCTTTTCCTAACTCGGGCTTTGGAATACGAAACAAAAAAAAAATAGAGGCAGATAGTCCGTACAAATTTAACTCTCTTCCCCCTAGAGCATGAGTATGTACAGCTGTTTCAAGCACCCCTGACGCTGGCCAGACCTGCGCAGTATGCCCCTACGAGCCCACTAGAAATTAGGTAATAACCCATGCAGGTTCGTAGCAGTGAATCCAGGTGCGCACACAATGCCTTGTGCTACGTTTCACTTCAGAAGAAGGGGAGAACGATATCCGAGAGCGCGAAAGAAAAATTATAGTAAGTACCCCAATGTTTCGGCTGATGAAGAAAAAAATGTTTCATATTGACAACGTGCAGCGTACACTGTTGGGGGATGATGTGCAATAAAAGACAAGGTTTCTGCTGACTGCGTCAGATTTACCGCTTCTACCCGGAATAAGTGGTATCAAATGAACCGCTTGTATGCGGAGCAAGCGATAAAAATAAGGAAGCATGTTGCGAGGCTTGACGCGGTAAGAGGATTGGTGATGTAAAGCCGGAATTGAGCGCATGCAGATAAACGAAGTGGAAAGGCGCGACTGTTCGATACGAAAGGGAATACACTGTCCGCAAAAGAAAAAAGAAAAAAAAGGATGTTCTTTGCCGTAAAAGAGGAGCGATAAAGCAAGTGAAGCGAAACAACGTAGCAGCTTAAGGAATCATTCAGTGGAGTCAGAAAGAAAAAGACAATAAGAAGACCTCGTCCTGTTTGGGTAATGAGGGAAAGTGTGGGTTTACATGGCGTACTTTATTTCTCTTTTTTTCTTTTTTTCTATTTCTTTCTAATTTTGCATTGCTCCGTCCAGTTTTCTTACACCGTACTGGGCATTGTGCTATCGTAAGCAATATGGCCCCACCGCGGTGGTCTAGTGGCTAAGGTACTCGGCTGCTGACCCGCAGGTCGCGGGATCGAATCCCGGCTGTGGCGGCTGCATTTCCGATGGAGGCGGAAATGTTGTAGGCCCGTGTGCTCAGATTTGAGTGCACGTTAAAGAACCCCAGGTGGTCGAAATTTCCGGAGCCCTCCACTACGGCGTCTCTCATAATCATATGGTGGTTTTGGGACTTTAAACCCCACAAATCAATCAATTATCGTAAGCAATATGAGCTCGAACACGCGACCGCTTGGCAAGTAGCGTCAAAACCGAGATTGACATGATATGTGGATAACGTGATACGGTAAGCTACGCCACAGCCGATGTCTTTGTAGCTCCATAGCCTGCTGGGTGATTAGTTGCGGCTTTGCGCGCTGATGTTAGCTCACATAAGTGCTAACAGTCATTGACACGGTCTAAGCTGCGGTTTGCAGCAACGATATCGAGGCGGTAGTGTCAACAGCTAACGAAAGCGCACCACCCTTCCCACTTTGTTTTCAACAACGACCGCTGCGAATCAGCCCATGTAGGGGTCGATGCTATATGCGACGCGTTCGCATGTTCCAGCTGATAGTGCTCACGCTAGTACCTTCATCCATGTGCTAAGCAGAGCAACACTTAATTTGCTTCTGGTAACAGTGACAACCATGTGTGCACGGCACAATAAAGCGTGGCAACGAGAAAAGAACAAGTCGCTTCGATAAGAGATGAGATTATCATGTCAGAAACGGCTACAGCGACACAGCCAGTTACAACCGCTGGACAGACGAAAACAGATTCCGCAAGACACTACTTCACTTCATACACAACACCGACCTAACATCACTCATTTAACAAAAATATCATGCCTTAAAGGTAACTTTTTGTCGCAATGAAAAAAAGAAACGGCTGATTGTTGATAAGCTCACGATCGCAATAGTGTCAAATATTGTAAAAACGGCATTTACAAATCTGTTTAAAACCTCCTCGCCTTTGAGAGCCGCAGTCGTGCCTAAGTTTGCAGGTGCCAGGTTTCCTTTTCTTTCTTTTGTCTTTGTGTGTGCACGGCACTACCGCCAATATATGTGAGTTGCAAAAACTCCGCCTGAAAAAAAGTAACGGACAGTTCGGCTGACGTATGTAAACGAAACGCATGTTCGGGCTATGTGGCTGATTGCTTTATTGCGAGACACCTGTGGCATGTTGGCAAAGTATTTGGCTGGTTACCTCGTCTGGGAGGCCTTGATTTGTTGTCCTGAATGCGCGACAACTCCAGACACGTTCGATGAATAACTGGTTTCCAAACGCGCTCAAGCGTCGCCATCGATTGATTGATTGATATGTGGAGTTTAACGTCCCAAAACCACCATATGATTATGAGAGATGCCGTAGTGGAGGGCTCCGGAAATTTCGACCACCTGGGGTTAAAGCGCCGCCATCTTAAACTGATAAAGTTGCAGTTTTGTGTCCGTATCAAATAAAGAAACGATGCTGCGGTGAACCAGCATGCGCGAAAATGATTGGGTTGGTACGTTCAACGTTTCATGACCGTGCGAATTCTATGTTAAGACCTATGAAATCAGCAAAACTATCGCTTATCAGTCCAAGATCGTGGCGCTCTTGAGTGAAAAGCTTGAATAACGTGCGCAGGTGATTTTCTTTCAAATAGGGCCGTTCGGCGTAATTTTACACAATGCTTGATTAGCATTTCCCTACCGTTGTCTGTGAAATATATTGGTACTTCAATTTGCGTGGTTCTATAAACAACGCTGCGAGTGGTTTCGACACCAGCTATCTACGCTGCCAGACCTTATTTGTTAAGTTATAACTTGCCTGGCTGCATATCGTGGATTCTTTAGCACGCGCTTGTGTGTGTGCGCGCGCTGTTGGCTGCACGCTTGTACCGCGCTTCCCTTAGAGATCTACTTAGTAGCACGCAGTATTATTGTGCCAAGCACTAAAGCCCTTAAGTCCTTAATCACGTATTACAATAGTGCAGGGTTTCTGTTGGAGCCTACTTTGCGCCTAAATCGCTATTTTGCGATCCCGTTGGGTGCCCGAAAACTCGCGGTCGGCTCCGAGGATACTTTCTGGCCACTATGAAACTTCTCATTTTGCGCATTAGGTAGACGCCCTCCTTTATAGTTTGCGAATAAAATAGAGATTTAGAGCGTTCTTTTTTGTCGTTTCCTCTGATGCTTGCGCGCGGCTTTCCCCTAGTAGAAGGTTGGTGCGCATCGAGGTACTTTTACGCAAAGGTTGGCGCGCCTGCAAAGGTGAAGCGGTAAAGTAGCATGCATGGTGGCATAATAGCAAAGACATTGCGGGAGCATTGTTCGTGCTGCCCGCTGCCGTAATGTCAGCGTAATGTCCATCGTAACACAACTGTGCAAAGCAGGTTCCCTTATACACTCCACAATAACAGAGATCCACAGCCACCCTGTTGCTTTCTGTGCTCTTTGTTGCTCTGTGTAATTTGAGCCAAGAGACAGAAAGAGACAACTTAAATCAAAACGGCAAGTGTAAGAGGGGTTAAACCGCCTCTCTTAGATGAAGATGTTCTGCCCTCCTTTAAGCAGTTTGCACTGTCTGAGTCATGACTTGTGTTATGCAAGTTCAAGTAACCGAACTCCACCTGCAGCTTCGAGAGAAAACTTGTTAAGCGTTTACTATATCTGCTGACTTGGGGGGCCGGAATGTTCTATTATTATTCTTTATCTGGCAAGAATTCTGTCTTTTCGACATAAGATATATGCTTCCCGCCACGGCGGTCTAGTGGGTAAGGCACTCGGTTGCCGACTCGCTGGTCGTGGCATTTCTTGCGGTCCATGTGCTCAGATTTAGGTGCACGTTTAAAAATCCCAGGTTGTCGAAATTTCCTGAACCCTCCACTACGGCGTCTATCATAATCATATGGTGGTTTGGGGTTGTTTAATCTCAAAAATTATTGTTAATCAGACATATATGCACCTGTAATGAGTTTATCAGAATTTCTTATTGTGTCTACAACTTATCTGTGGCTTAAAAAGCAAGAAATTGGAGAAAGGTGATTGTGTTTAAATTCCTGTGTTTTTACTTATTCAAAATGGTACGTATTAAATAATACTGAAGACACTACTCATGGTGACGCTTCTGTACCGTTTGGCTACCATCAGGGCGATAATATTAGGTAGGCATAGATACTTTAGCTATTTTTGTCTAGATTTCTGGCTTCCTATTACGTACACCCAATGGTCACCCTGTTATAAGAGTGCCTGGTTCACTGCGGCCTCCTTGCAGTCATTACGCCTGAATTTTTGATTTACACCAAGTCGGTGGAACAGTGGAGTGCACGGCTGCTGACTTGAAGGTCGTGAGTTCGATTCCCGCCGAGGCGGTCACAATTCGATGGAAGCAAAATGCGAAAGGCCCGTGTACTGTGTGATGTGAGGCGGCTGAACTCACCACGTGACAGAACTTTTTAGAGCTCTCCCCTACGGTGTATCTTATAATCATATCGAAGGTTGTGAGACATAGAAACTCTACAGTTATTACCATTGAGTCGTAATATTTGCACCGCTAGTTAGTGCATCATTCTACAGTCTTTTTACGTAGCGCCAAAAGTTTCAGATTTAGTCCCCCCGAGAGCCAAGTTGCCTTTTTTGTGCATTTATTATCTTCACATTCGTATCGTATTAGTACAAGTAAGGTGGCCTTTACATTTGTTCCACTATCTGTTAATTCTCATCTAAGAGGCCTAATATCATACATGCACACGAGGCACAAATGGAGCCTCGTCTTGTCAGTTGTGCTGCAAATGTCTGGTGGCCAGTCTTCAGAGAGCGGTGATACCAAATCTCTCGACACGGCATCGTCTAACTTGTATCTGTGCGGCCGATACAGCGCATTTCAAAAGCTTCCCGAGCAATCTAAAGCAATCATTACTGGGTTACAGTGCTTCTACCTAATGAGGCCCAGACATTACTGACATCACATTGCGAAACGAAGTTCTTTATTGCTGTTTCTCAACTGTTTGCATCTTAGCCTTAACTGTATGGGGCTCTCATAACAAGCTTGCTTGGCGTTTACATTAGTTTAGTGACCCTATGCTTCACCTGAGCGCTGATACTTTTTCAATCGTTAGGCGAAACACTCTTTAGCGAGACGCTTTCTTCTTTCTCTTTCCGGAAGTCTGCATTTGCACCCTCTAATTAGCTGGAAAGGCTTACATGAAAAACGAATCTCATTATGGTAAAAACAGAGATAAAATTTAGAAAGTGTGAATAAGTGCAGCTCGAAAATTGCCAAAGGCTCATTGTCGAATTCTCTTATTACGTTGGCTCTTGTTTCAAGTTCTTGCGTAACTAATTGCAGAACGTTTTTAAAGCACTTAGTGTAACTGAAACGGGAAGCGGCTTCTTTATTCAATGTTTTTGTAGCATGTACGACCAAAACACCAAAAATTCACTAACTATTAACGCTAGACAGCGTTTATTTTTGAATAACGTGAGAATGTTATAAGCATCTTTTGATGTCTACTGCGAGGTCAGTTTTGAACGGCAATCTGAGTCCTTATAGAAGGCGCTTCTTTCATTGGTTAGTCTGTTGGTGGATATGACAAAATAATGGCCCTAAAATGTCATTTAACTTCACGTCAGCAGTCTATATTCCCGTAGTCCTGGGAAATATTTTCTTTTGCATCGCGACAGCTTCTTTCTCTGCTACCATGACAAATTGTCCTATCCATGACTAGGACTCTAGCTTAAGGAATACGATTATATATGGCATTACGAAGTTTATTTTTTCCTTGACGGTAGCATTGGAGCTCACAATGAGAAAGACAGCGTCATTTACTTAAACTAAAATTAATTTGTGTGTTTGGAGTGGGAAATGGCTACATAACGAGAAACATTACTCTTACGTCTTGTTTAAATTTATGCCTAAACAAATAACCTTCTAGCATTACATTTGTGCATTAGCATTCAGTGCATAGCAATAGTTAATCGACAGTATTTTAGTAACCTGCGGCTCGCTGACGACATCGCATTGACAAGTAACTCAGGGGATTAATAACAGATCATGATTACTGAACTGAACAAGGAAATCAGTAGGGTAGGCCTGAAAATTCACGTGCATAAAATAAGGGTACACCAGTTTGGGCAGAGAACAGAGCTTTGTGGTAGGAGGCGAGATACTGGAAGTTGTAAAGTAATACGTCTACTTAGGTCAGGTAGTAACCGCCGCGGAGCTGAACCATGGGAGTGAAGTAAGTACCAGAATGTGAATGGGAACAAGCGTGGAAGTTTTTTTTTCACCGCATTAGCAAGCAGTGGAAATGACTTTCACTGTATTTACAAGCAGGTACGTCGCTGTGTGCTTGAACACTTTCGTGACATGCTAACGGCTTGTGTTCGATTCTCGCTCGTTACTGAAAATTGTCATTTGTTATCCTATTTGGATCTTCCTCGATTTTTTGGTCATGGATAATATTATGATTTTTCGCTCATGACCGATGACGCCAGAACTCTGGCGAAACGGGCTTTTGCACGCTATCGCGTTAAAAGTAGATCCGTGCTTTCATTTTATTATACTTGAGCATATTTTTGTCGTACAAAATAATTGGAGAGATTTTTTCAACTCCCCTTCGTATGTGAGTGATGTTTTCTTAGATTTAAGAATATTTTCTCAAATGGCAACATTTAATTTCTGACTCTGTTTTGCATATTTGGTTGTTAGACTGGCAGCGCTTGGCAACACTTAATAGGCACACAGTGTTCTGCCAAATTTAAAGTCCGAGTTGAACGTGGCTCCTGAAAGAGCTCATCTGTTTACGTACCTCGTGTTTAATCAATCTACCTGCGCTCCTGTTTGCACAGACGAGGCGTGAACCCAACAGGTATTTGTTCCTTCCGAAGCTGACGCGCCCGACCGTTAAAGTTCAACTCTAACGAACTTGCTTGACGCGGGCCGTGCACTTTAACCGGGCGGCCCGGTTAACCTACTCATGGTGTCAACTTCGATTTGGTCAATTCTTCTAAGAGCATCTGGTCGTACCCGCGCATTGTCAGAGCCCAGTACGTTTAAATGGTGCACCTTTCAAGTTTAGTTAATTTTGAACGGTGCGAGGTTCCTGCCGTACCGCATAGTATATTCTCGACCGCTGTCTATAACGATACACGACTAATGGTGATGAACAAAGCTAGGCTGTCTGGAGTAATTAATGAACAATTGTTATCGATCTAATCTGTTGTATCTATATGCACCGATGCTTTTCTTTCATCCGAATTATTGTTTTGCATCTGAGTAGAATGAAAGATTAGGAAGTTTAAAAAACATTGTGATGAATATCCTTTCTTTCTATGTGTCTCCTGGTTCGTGAGTAATGAAAATTTGGCACTCATGACAAATGTGAGCTGAATCGTACAAACCTCAACATCGTTTATTGGGAAAAATTGGCACTGGTGTCGCTTGTGGGGGTTCAAATTAAAGTAAATCAAATTCATTGTCGGTGGTGCTAACTGACCCCCGCCTGTGCATTCTTTTTGTATCGTGTTTTTGCACTAATACTTCAAATACACTTGATCTGATTGGAAAACGGCTTTGTCCGAGAACCATTTTTTTCAGCGATATCGACATAACTGTTGTACGAATGCGTGTTTTACTTCAACTGCGTGGGTAAACTAAGTCATGCAGTTGAAATATCTGAATTCACCTCGTTGTGTAACAATCTAGAAATACGCCTCACTTGACCTTCAACGTTGTGGTGGTCTAATATTATGAGCTTGGAAAGGTACGAATGCCAATGAAATACGAGCACCTATTTTTCCGAATATCGAATCTCCGTTACTTTGATATTTTAGGAAGAGTATTTATAAAAGAAACTAGAAAAAGCCAGGAAAATTTGGTCGCTACTAGAGGGAAAGCTGTAGAAAACACTTTGGAAGACGCAGAAAATGTTATCAGTCTACGCAATGAAATATTTTCACGCTTCAACGGGGCAAAGTAGGCCTAAGAACACTTGCTAATTGTTTGATGAATTTCTTCTTAGCAGATTTTCTTTTTATTGCTGTGTTATGATGTGATGTGAAGGACAATTATTCTACTTTAACATTCATCACTTGCGCAAGTCAAAATATATAAAACCTTCAAAATTGTTTGCGGTGGCATTAGCAGTGCACTATAAAATCATTGCTCGGCAGTAACGCAATGTATGATTTACTTGTTGGTGCGTAGCTGTGAAGTTGGCTTCTCCAGCTTAAGTGCACTAGTGAGAGAAAGCCAGCTTTCAGTTAAAACAGTCATCATTTGTTGTGTAAAACAGGGCGACACCTCTGCAGAAGCACGCATGAATTGTGCTGAAATAACCTAAATCAATACCTCGTAATTCGTCTTCAATCGTCGTCAATCATTTAGTTTTTAAATATGCCTATTTAGTCTGCCATGGCTTTGGCTAACTTGATGCGTATGCCTTATTGAACAGTGTCATTAGCGAAGGAGGCAGTAATGGCATCATCCGGAAATATCATTCTCTCTCTTCTTTCTTATCGAGCCGCAAGTTATTTGCCTCACTTCGCTTGCGCTGTGTCGCCTCCTAACGAACAACCCTGAAAACGATGCCCTGCCGTGACTCGTGGCGCCATCTGACGATCGCTTCTGCAAATGTCACTCTCTCCTCTCGTCCTTTCGATTGATCGTCCAGTGCTGCAGCGCCGCTTACTGACGTCATCAGGTGTACCGAAACGACGAACAAAGCAGGGCGAAAAAAAAAGAATGCTGACCAGCGTTCGCCCGGCCTTTCCTTGACGCACGCACGAAGCGAAGTCTTCTTGTGGGGGTTAAGGGGAAAAAAGGAAAGGGGAAAAGGGGGTTGGTGCAAACAACGAGATCTGACGGCACTGACTATGGCGTCGGCTGCCGCTACAAACACGCACCAGACTTGCCGAGAACAACCAAGGGGCGAAGACCTGAGCTAGACGACGAAGACGTGAAGGGTATCGCTCGATTGTCACCCCGAAGCTTGCAGACGACGCATCGGTGGTGTGTGTGCGCGAAAAAGAGAAAGAGAGAGAGTGGACAAGGGAGAGGGAGTGCATTACAGTAGCGGGCAGTTCGACAGCACCACCACCGCTGCCGCCACCACGGACCACCACAACCGAGGACGAGCGGCAGTTTGAGAGGAGAAGAGGTGAGAGGGGTTTGGGCGCGCGCGTCGGAGGTGGGGGTGGGCTTAAAAAATCGTTCGCCGCCATATTGAGAGGCCGCATCGGAAGCAGCGGCTGCGGCGGCGACCGTGCCGGGTGCTGGCCCCTGCTGCGGACGATGAAGACCTAAGCGTCTCCCGCGATGCGCAAGCGGAGGCGTTGGCCGACGTCTCCATGTAGTCCTGGATAGTTGTGCGTGTGCGTTAAACGTTGCCTGCCGCTTTGCATTATTTCGCCTAGCGCGCGTCAAAGGGGGGGATAACTTCGCCCGACGCCGCTGAGCGTTCGCTCCGCCGGACCAGCGGTCTTTCTGCAGCGCTCGCCACCGACGCGACGAACGAGACGACCAGAGACGTCGCCTCGGCTTCCGCTTCGAACGTCATGCTACTGCTCGCGACGTGTCCGCTGCTGACGCTACTACCAACGCCGAACCTCTCGATGACTGCTCCAAGGGACTGCCCGCCGAACGGCCAGTAGTGATACTGTCGGCCTGTGCTTCGCTCTTGACGACGCTGTGAAGAAGGTTTCCTTCGTTCTATTTCTTGTTTTTTTTTTGTGGCCGCGTGGTAACCCACAACACTTGCCGTGAGTGTAAGGCTTCTTGTTCGGTTGCTGTCCTGTCTTCTGCCGGTGAGCAACTCGAAAGCCCTGCTGCCGTCAATTTCGTTAGCTTCTCCGGAGCTCGCTTCTAAGTTCAGCTCAACAGCTCTGCCACCCCTACTCCCCTGAAACCTCTGAAGCGAAGAAGATAATAGAGAGTGTCGGTTCGGCGCTGATCTGCGGCGTGACACGAGGACCTGATACCGATGACTGACAGCCTTCCGTGAACGGGACATTTCTTAAGCTGCCAACACTTCAAGCTGTTGCGCTTAGTTTAGGAATGGGCGGTGCTCAGGCGAGAGTGAAGGTCTACGGTGCGCCTGTCTCACTCAAGGTGAGTACCGACTATCGTACCGCTTACGAGTGACACGCTTAAGAGCAGAGCTTTGCTTCCCTCCTGCCAGGCGTTGTCCCCTCGTGCATCAATGTGTCCAAACGCATACGCTCACTTCTGTACGATATTGCTTGCATATACGCATAGGTGTTATAGCCGACCGGCATTGGAAAGGACGATGCGTCAGCACCAGCCCTGCACGCCCGAGAGCTGATCAATAACGTGCACGCAAACAGGCATATTGTGCGATGCCACCCGGCTGTCAGTGTTAATGATGGATGACCTCATTTGAAGCGCGTACTTAGAGAAACGTCTAATATGAAATGACGTTAGGATATAGGCCTGGCGTTTACCTACTGACGTCTTAAAGGCTTTCACGGCACCGTGCTGTGCATTACAGCAAACATGGCCGAGATATAAAGTGAAAATTTTGTTATAGTTCTGGCATTGACGATAGAGCGAGTGAGGTCATGTGATAAGCGTTGCTTTCAAAACAGCACCTAAAGGGCCTGCTTTTGCGTCCGTTTGATATAATGAATGCATTCTGTAAAATATCTTTAAGCAACCCTTCAGGTAAGCTTCTCGTCTACTCTCTGCATAGCTCAGAGAAGCCGGCTACTTAGGAACTCATTTTAAAAGCGCAGATTACCCAGTTTTTATAAAACGAATGGCATGGCGACAAAAGAATAGCGATTTGCGGTGCACCTGTACACCTAGAAAAAAGGCTTGACTAACGTCCGAGATAATGCTTTATCTAATCTTTTCTCCACTTTGCCCAACCAGTGACGAGTAAAAGGAAATGCATTCATCACAGCACTGTTTGCAGTACATGCCGCTAGGAGCGCTGCACCTCGCCCCAGATCTGGCTTGCCTATTCTAACTTCTCCTATATTAGCCTTGAATTGCTCTCTAGTGCGCAAAATAATTTGAAATTTTAAATGAAAGTCACAGTGGGTGGTATTTTCTAGCGTCTGTTACTTCGATTTGCCCACTCTTAGTTTAGTGTTGAGCGTTTAGGTCGTTTTCGTCAGGTGGATCATTGGATCGAAGCAAAGCTCTGTCTCTTACAAAGAATTCTCGAGGCAAGTTCTTTAAATACTTCTTTTGACTCAAGGTGGAGAAAAGTTCAGTGGCAGTACCCTGCCATGAAGCTAGTGAATATAGACTTTTTTTTTGCAAAATAAGACGTCAATTGCGTTCTGAAAGTTAGCGTGTGATATTCACAAAACGATTGATATACAAAGACGCTGTAGCTGGATTTTTGATGCTGATATTATGGTGTAACTTCAGGATGTTGTTGACGCATTGCCGCAAGTTTTCTCGCAGTTTATCTCTCGTTATGCCAGAAATATTCATAGAAAATTTCACCTGCTTTATTTAAAGTTTTGTATTTGTCCATACGGTATATATACAGGCAATAGACAGACTTGTTTCTATAAGTTTCAACGTTGTGGAAAGAGCACTTGCATAAATGTAGTGCCCACAAACGTTAACATAACTTGCACAAATGACGTAATGGCTCTGCTACTCGCGCTGCTACCTTGATAATGTGCGAGGTATTTTTGAAGTTCTTGCTCGTGCCTGCACCTCTAACACAGTGCAGACTCATCAGTCAATGCTTCGTCATCTTCATCATTCATCATAATGTATTGCATCGCCGTAATCACCACTGCACATGAAATCATCCTCGCCAGCTGCATTCAGATATCTTTCTCCACGACCTCGTATTATGCTAGACGCTGCCTCTAAACGCATTCATAGTGAGTTCTCCAGAAACGTGGCTACACTCAAAACAGTTGAATGCTCTCATCTTTGTCGGCAAACCTTTTGCCAGCGTAAAGAGAGTGAGCAGGAACGACTGACCGAGGAAATTAACGGCCTCATTACTTCTGCTGTTACGATGGTTCTGCGTCGTTGCCCACCGAGCTTGCCTCGAGAAACACGTCAGAATGATCAAGCTGGTGTGTCAAGCGCGAAGAAAGTTAACTTCTTATCAGTGTATTCTTTTTTTCTTTCTTTCAATGCAAGTGCTTAGAGATGGATGAGTTTGTGTACAACATTCTAGACTATGCTGCTGTGCTCGCTAAGCTCATCATGTCAGGTTTCCTGTCCTTTAAACACTAACCTAATCGCTTTCGTAGTTGTCTTTATTTATTTATTTTTTTGCATGCGTAGAACATCACGTTTATTCTCTGCACTCACCATATTCCGTGCACAGGGAGCATGATGGATACCAGTGCACGCGCTAACTGGCAGTGCTTATTTTTTTCCGCTGCTCGTACTTATTCATCATAGTGAAGAGCCTTCCCCTGTACTGTCTCGCCGTGTGGAATGTACTGATTATCCTCTCCTCATGCACAAGCTGTCTTCTTTTTCCAAAAGAAAGGTTGGTTAGATTGCGACTGAACGTACTGTCTTTTAAATTTCCGACATTCGCTAACTAATATTGCCAGCCTCGTATATGCCACAATAGTCTGATGGCATCTAGGTTGTCTCAAAGTCTCGTCCAATTTCGACCAAGTGTGATCAACAAATCCTACGGATTTCGCACTGCCATTTTCACACTGAAACTTGCACGTTCCATTGAAAACGGTCGTGATGTAGTATAACATTGCCATCAACAGCAATTTACTCTTTGAATCAAGTTTAGTATAAACGCGACATTCACACAGAGGTACAGCACATAGCCCTATACTTACATGTTAAGCATTGACGATGCTTTTGTCCGTAGAAGCAATGCACTTGTAACCGATTCACGCTTACGAGTTGTGGAAGCTATTTAGTGGTATCTAGCAGGAAGCTTGTCTTTTACACAATCTTTTCACTGATGTGTGCTTATGTTTTACTTCGTGCACATTTGGATGATACATTATTATTACATTCACATATGATGTTTTTACAGTTCAATTTCAGTAGGAATACACTTTTGAACGAATATATAACAGCTGTGAAGACAGCTGTAGCAATAGAGCTTTAGATCGCACCTTCAGTATGTGGGCCTAAGTAAATGTAGCCAAACATTTAGTCCTAGCGTTACTTCACGACACATAAATGGCTTGAATTTTTCTGTACTCACGTTTATAAAGACGTTACGTGGACTTGTACATAGAACGTGCTAAATTTAGTCATTCTTTGTATTCTGTAGGCGTCTCTACCTCTGACATTTACGATGTATATTGAGGTGACAAGTCGAATCATAAAAGTTGGCCCCGTATCTGCACGTTACACTGCAAATGTCGTCGAAATACAAGTCTTGCGTCTAGATAGAGTGAACAAAACGTTTATTGGCTATGTTCTGCATCCGTATGTGGTATTCTAGAGGCGCTGTGGCAGAGTGCCTTGACGCGTGCAGCGGAGGCGAACGAGCGCATAGAGTTGCGTCACACGTGAGACATGAGTGATATATGGCAGTTATCTTGGCAAACGAAGCACGCGGCGTGCGCGCCCGTCTCGGAAGTGGTAAGGTGTAGAACGCAAGGTGACGGGTAGGTGCCACCACCGTGTAGTCTTAGCAAAGCGTTGCAAACACTTGCCTTTTCGTGCTATCGATGCATTGTCAGCGCAGCGTGATAAACGCTATCATCCTTAGAAGTACTTATGTCTGCCTTTTCTAGTACAAAGAGATACATACAGAATGTTCAAGTGTTGTTATTGTGCCTCAGATAACTTTTTTTTGCTTTTTAATCGACAATCGCACAAGTATGGACCCTGAAATTGAGCAAATTGGTGGGCGCTGCGGGTGGCGTTTGACTTTGGCCGTTTAGGGTATCGTTTCGGTGAACAAACAAATAAATCCGTCGACAGACAGACAGTCAGAAAATTAAACAGAAAGACAGATCAAAAGTTTTGCGTCGCACGTCCGCAAGAAAGACTACCGTCTTTAAAATGTGCTGAGCCTGAACTTTATAACAATGAGGAAAAAATCTATGGAATCTTTTTGTTATTGACTATACACACACCAACAGTGTAGCCGTTTACGCTGGCCGTATTAGCTTCGGTGACCTCAGAATGCCACAAGTTGTTTATGCGCCACAGCAGCTGGGCAAGTCCTACTACCGAGTACGGGAAGTCCGAGCACGAAAATCTTCTTAGTCAAGCGGTACACGTGGATCATGTTACAGAAAAAGTAAAAAAGATGAAAACAAATGAAAAACGTAAATAATGAAGAAAGCTACAGAAAAAAAGAAGCGAAAAGGGAGAAAAATAAAGTAATGATAACAAAAAGAAACGAAATCTAAAAAGAATCACACAAACTGAAATAGATAGATAGATAGATAGATAGATAGATAGATAGATAGATAGATAGATAGATAGATAGATAGATAGATAGATAGATAGATAGATAGATAGATAGATAGATAGGTAGACAGACAGACGGACGGACGGACGGACGGACGGACGGACGGACAGACGGACAGACGGACAGACAGACGGACGGACGGACAGACGGACGGACGGGACGGACGGACGGACGGACGGACGGACGGACGGACGGACGGACGGACGGACGGACGGACGGACGGACGGACGGACGGACGGACGGACGGACAGACAGACAGGACAGACAGACAGACAGACAGACAGACAGACAGACAGACAGACAGACAGACAGACAGACAGACAGACAGACAGACAGACAGACAGACAGACAGACAGACAGACAGACAGACAGACAGACAGACAGACAGACAGACAGACAGACAGACAGACAGACAGACAGACAGACAGACAGACAGACAGATAGATAGATAGATAGATAGATAGATAGATAGATAGATAGATAGATAGATAGATAGATAGATAGATAGATAGATAGATAGATAGATAGATGTAAAGAAGCAGACAGGGAAAAGAAAAATAACAGAGAGCACTAGAGAAAGAACGGAAGATATATGAAGAGAAACAAAGATAGAGAGAGACAGCAGGAAGATGAAAAAAGAAAGGGAAGAAAGCAAAATAAAGTTAATAGGACGAGAAAAAATAGTACGTGACAAGTACAAAAGTAGCTTTAAAAATAAAAATTAAAGGAAGAGCAGACAAATAGTAAGTTCAAAGAAGAACGGGCAATCAGCTTCACCCTTCTTTTAGTCTTGGCACCACTAGGGCGGATTTGTCATAATTTTCTTAGATGTTACTAGCGTGCCTGTCAACGTCTTCCTTCCTTGCATTTTCGCTCTGTATTTTATAGCGTAATAGCTAATCCACTGATCTTAATCTTGCCCGAGTTAGTCGTGATAGTACATTTTTATTTCACGAATTCCACATAGCCTGTAATATTACGTTGCTTTCAACGACAGGCGATTAATAGCTGTTTAGGAGGGGCTTCATTCAGGCAGTCTGTAATAATGACTGTAAATAACTGCCTAAATTTCACATGAGCCTACCATATCCGCAGATACGCATTTTTCATTAGAATTAATGCTCATAAATCTCGAGAAACATGTTGTTCAATCTATAAAGAGAAACAGTTAAAGTCCTTGTGTTATCAAGAGTAATTCGTCAATTCTTAAAACGTGAAGTTAAACTTAAAAGGCACTATTCGCAATGAAGTCAACAGTCATATTCTGGCGGAACTAAAATAACGTAAGCCGTTACGCTTCTATTGCAGTTGTTAATTAAACGCATGCACATTTGGGTTGCTAACTCATCACTTACATATCATCGTTGTTTCCACTGTTTCTAGAGCATCCAAATCAGTAGCTTAGCAAAATTGTTCCCCCGCATTGAAATCCAAGAATGTCTGTATAAAATGCAATTATGACATTGACATTTTGAACCAAAGTGCTTTTGTTTTAATCTGCATAATTGAGGATGCATGACGGAATTTGCATAATTCAGTTGCAATCTGCTAGAGGAATTGAACGTTGCAGGCCTATGCAATCAACATTGGTTCAAGGTGGGCAGAGATAATTATCTACCTTGTTCGAACACTTACAAGTTACGATGTATATATTGCAGCCTAAAATCTACTTATTCAAGCATTGGGAAGTTTTCTTGTTGATCTGATTGCTCCGTCATCACGTCTTTTTGTGAACGTGTTTTGTAATCTGGTCACTTATCAATGAACGTTGATGCAACTTACTTTTTTTAGATATCTACTTTATGCCAGGTTTCTTTGTTAGCGTAGAATTCAGCATATATCTACACTGGTATGGCGGACGGTTGATGGTTCAGGAGCCGAACAACTCTTCGGTCATGGTCGAAGGTTCCATTGCTGGACAATAAGTTTTTAGTTAGAGTCAGTCATTCTATTTCAAAAGAGCTAAACCACTCGAAACTTGTTGCTTCATGGAATGTCGTTCAGCCAGCCATATGAATCGATCAACCGGTCCGCTAGTTAAAGCATCATTCAACACCTTTGTTTTAACTTATCTATTATAAAATCATTGAAACCATATATTTTCTGCAATATTTAATCTGTCGAAAATCATGAACCAGTCATTGATGTTACCAAACTTGTTTACCATCTCTTCATCTAAGTCGCTTATACTGTGCCTTGCATTCACAAAATACACTGGTTAAAAAATTCTTTGCTACTTTCTAACTTTTGAAGTATGTAAAGAGCTGTCACAACATTCACTACCTAAGTAGTAACTGTAGGCACTAGACCACAGATTTTTACTAGCTCAGAACGCTTCTGAGGTAGTAAATGTGTGCGGTCTACTACATGCTGTTACTGCTTAGATAGTGTATGTTGTGACATCACTTTACTGCCTCAAAAATTAGTAAGCAACACTACTTTTTAAGGAGTGTATTGCTTCAATGAACGCTTTTTGAAGTTCTTACGAGCTGGTTGAACTAATGCGCTAATATTTTTTTTAACAACCGGTCAAGGCCACTCATTTGCCTATTGGTTTGCTCAAAATATTGTGATGGATCTCTAAACACATCTAAAAAAGGTAAAAATATTGTTTTGTGATGTCGTCGAGGTATAATAACTCATAACTCACGGATTATCTCAGAATTTTTTTGTAAATCAGTACTTTACAGCAACAGTTATTGAGGATTCACTTTAGACATTTTATACGCGCTATCTATCTATCTATCTATCTATCTATCTATCTATCTATCTATCTATCTATCTATCTATCTATCTATCTATCTATCTATCTAATTCAATCTAAATAATACGTTTTACATTGCAAAAAAACCTTGGTTTAAACGAGAACTCAAATTGTAATCGCTCTTGCAAAACCTATTAAGCTGCGCCCTAATTGGTCCCACTGCGTCTATCATTCCGGCATGTGCTTTACTCGTATTTTTTCGCTTTCCAGGGAGTGCATGTCCCTCGAGTACTGTCGGACGCTGTTTTTTTTTTCATCTTCATATTAAACTCCGGGACATTTTCATCCAGCGTGAGCATTGCTATTTTAATATGAACAATAAGGACGGTCTCTGTGTTTCCTTAATTCTTCGGCCATTCAGTGCTTCATGCTTCACATGCGGCCTGCACTGCGTAAATTTATCTTTTTGTTTTTATCATTGGTATATAACGGCACTCTCCTTCACGCCTTATTTCCAAACTTCCATTGTCAGACCATCAAAACTGTTTTTTTTTTTGTCGGCGTCATTTTATAGCATCTTCCATGGATTTGCGTTTTTTTTTCAATTGTGGGCTTGGTGAATCTGGTCTCGCGTCGAACGCCTGCAAACGCGCGAGAAGTGGGGTGAGTGTTTTTCAGTTTAAGGCAACTGATCAGGAATCGCTATATGCTAAAAAGGCTCTAATATTTGTTTTTTTTGGTCCACATTCCTTCAGCTTCTAAACATCGTTCGGGCCATACTAGAAATAGTTAAGTTAGCATGCTCGTACTACATGTTGACTGACTCCGGCAGTGCAACCCAAAACAGCCACATAAGCTGCTGCTGCGCAACAAACTAATTTATAACAACAATCAATGATGTCATAACCGAAAAAAATAAACCTTTATTTTTGACATGTGTCAGTGATCACATTTTTATTCTAGATAGCTGCGCTCGATATTTTTTACAACATCGCCAATTTAAAGCTTTACTCTGTTCTACTGGTAACATAAATTCTCAAGCCAAGTTTTAGTCCAAACATAAAAGGTAAGGGCTGTGCACTGACCCGAAGTTTTGGAACTAATTTGGTTCCTTCTTCAGGGGTGACTGCTCGGTCGGCTCTCTGTTTTGTAGACCATTTGTAGACTCTGTTCTGTAGACCATCGGGGCACCATTGCGGTCATGATGCCCGGCTGCTGACTCAAAAGTCATGGGTTCGATTCCAGTCGTGGCGGTCACAATTTGATGGCGCCGAAATGCTAGAAGGTTGTGTACTGTGCAATTTCAGTGCTACTTTGTTAATATTTTGCTCTCAATCAGATAATTCTGCACAGTCACGCAAACTTTCTCACTAGCGAACCGAGAATGATAGGCTGCAAAAGACAGAATCACGGGCATTTAAATATTCATTCATTAGCACGTGAAAGACTTCCCAACTTGGATTTACGAGCTGTTATCAATCGCCTATAGGTCAAACAGAAATGAGCCATAATTTTTATTTCGCCACAGAAAGCGCAAATCATAGAAACAGCCTGACCAGACTTGCGTATGTTGAAATTTTGTTTCGTCACCCGGCAGTGCAGCCACGTAGTTGCGACTTGCAGTTTACGTATTTCACAAAACAATCGGCGCCAGGGATGTGATAAGTGCCGATATTCTGTGGAGTTTGTGAGTTGTGTACCTGCAAAGCTTTCCATAATGGCACGCCTGCGAATTCGCGCAGCCGTTACATAGGTGGACTGTGGAAAGCGCGGTAATATTGGCCCACTTATTGATGACTTCGCTAAAAAATCGGCCAGTTCGTTTAGGAGCAGCCCTTTAGTCAAAACTAAGAAGTTGTTGTTTGGTTGTTTGTAGCCTCGAATTAATGGCACATAATCACTATGGGGGATCGGCCGAGAAAACGTATAGTATCCTACGAACGATACCCGCACTGTTGATTAGCAAAAAAAAAAAAAGATGTACGAGAACGAAGACATTATTGAAAATAGAGATCCAGAGAATGATAAATTTTAAAAAGTAAGAAAATAATCACTATTACAATAAGAATAACTTGATTTTTGGAGCCCACCATACAGCTGAGTTCGCCAAACCCGAATAGTTTGAGATGTATGTGTCATTTTTGTTCACATTTTAAATATTACTTCACAAATTCTTTTTCTTCGAATATTTGGTCTAGTGGGCATCATGTTGAAATACGTTCAGTGCCTTGAATGAAATTCTTCTTCTTCATCATCATCTTATTATTATTATTATTATTATTATTATTATTATTATTATTATTATTATTATTATTATTATTATTATTATTATTATTATTATTATTATTATTATTATTATTATTATTAGCATGGCCAGTTTGCGCCCTACTCGTGAGGAACGACGTGCTTTGTCAACAAAAGTTGCTACGAGAGGTTGGCAGAGTTGGCTTCGCCACAGTAAAAGCCCTTGCGAGGCGAAGCCTTCCTCACATGCACGTTGATTTATAGCATGCCAGCATGTGCGTACTGGCTCTGAATATCTCTCGATGTGTTCGCGCGCCTGTGTACGCGCTTCTACAAAGAAGCGTGCATACAACATCCCATTCTTCAATAGAGTTGAATGACAGACCACTTACTTTCTTGTTTAGACCAGAAATTTATGCTTAAGTTTTACTACGTACAAGAGTTTTATATAATATCTGAACTTTATACTAATTCTCTCGCTTTCTGGAGTGAAATGTGACGGTGTAATTTTTTTTGTTCTTGTACCTACATTATCAACACAACTGCCTGACCCATTTCCATGTGATCTATCTATCTATCTATCTATCTATCTATCTATCTATCTATCTATCTATCTATCTATCTATCTATCTATCTTTGTCGTTGCCCTTTTTTGGCTGCAACGAACGCTTTTCTCATACATCACTTCATTTTCATCATGACCATATCCGTCTATTTCTACTTGTCGTCTTTCGTCTTTGTCTATCCATCCATCTTACTCATTTGCACATCATGTTAGTCTATTTGTACCGCACGTGGCGTAGGGATCCACTTGTGTCTTTCCTGATGCAGAGCGAGCACACAGAGTTCTACCCACTCGTCAGACTCAACGTTTCCGATTCTCATTTTCTCCGGGCAGGTTGCTTGCTTCTATGTGTTTGCACGTGAACAACACCATTGTTTGCTCCCTGGACTGCTCGGGAAGCGCTGAGAGCAATCAATTTAACGCGCCACCTCCCCACTGTTTTCTAACGTTCGTTGCCTCTGAAAGAAAAGAAGCAAGTGCACACGCGCGAGTTGCTGCTCCAACTCTGTCGTGTTTGAGTACCAGTGATTTGCGCGTGTTCTTCGTGAAAAAGTGAAGCAACAATACCATGCACAAAGGAGAAGTTGCAGCTACCTACCGTCTCATCAAACTTCAACTGCTCTCAGCACTTTACATTTCCCTTCCGGCACCTGTCAGGCAAGGGGTGTGTAATGAATCTTAGTGGCCTTATTTTCGGCTCGTTATTATTCTCAGTTTCCTGCATTAACTCTTTTTTTGTGTTCTTACTTTGGATTTGACTTGTCTTGTTGGGATCTCAACTTACTCATGCCGGTTCGCTTGCCATCCGCAGAGATTTTGCGAGCAATGAATTTTAACTCTCTATTTCGGCGTAAACTACCTTGACCTCACTGCCTTGTTTGATTCGTAACTTTTGTCAGTTTCATGCACCTGATGATGGAGGTATGAGGTGTTTTTTTCTTTTGCAGCAGCTTGCTGCATACTTGGCGGTCTAAATAAGAATCACGTTAGGACGAGTTAACTTCGAACAAAAGCAGGTTTCTGTCATAACACTAATGTATCTACACACACTGCGCATTTTGGCCGTCCGTGTCGGTGTTGCCGTGATGCCTCGTATGAAGTCCAATGATGATAGCAATGTCTCACGCGTCGGATTTTCCACTTGTTTTACTTGGAAATCGTGACTTTCACTTCTGGCATTCTGACAAGATAGAATAACTAAGGTATCACTCACTATTGTCATTTAAGACTGCAGTTAAGACGGAATGCAAACTAAAACATTGGCTAAATATTGAAATATAAAATAACATTGGAAGTCCTTTCACATATTTCATCTCACCCTTGAAAAATAACAAACCTTGCGGCCGCAACCCCTTTGGTGGTATAGTTCATGCAATTGCGGCGATGCACAATTGGGAATGAAATGCGTTGAACTCAGTTCTGCTGCTCGGTTTTGTTGCTTCCAATCGCGTGCATGGGTTCTTACAACACGCTCATTACGGATTGATGGAATTGATCCGTGTGCGTCAAATACACTTGAGCGGAGTGCGACGATGCAGACGCACGCACGATCAACATTTTTTTCCACAAGGTAGCGCTAGTCAGCAGCCATGTGCTCTTTTCTGTGGGCTCACTAACAGCTAAATACTGAAAGAATTGGTACAGCACTTTTTTTCTTTTATTCCTTCTTCAATAATGACCCAGCTGTAGTTACGGTAGAGTTGGTGGTTTACACAGTGAAAGCTGCATCTGGTTAGGAGAAACAAAAAAAAATGGCAGCATATCCACGGAGTGAATGATGGAGAGTGGGGCGAAGCATTCGTCCGTCCATGCGTCCGTCTGTGTGACCGTCCATGCGTCTGTTTGTGCGCCCGTCCCTGCGTTCTTTCATGCATCCGCCCCTGCGTCCGTTCATGCGTCCATCCATGCATCTGTTTGTGTGTCCGTTCGTTCATCTATTCAACACTCCAAGTCCCACCATCTCGCATCTTTTTATCACATATTCCCCATATAGAAGCACCGCCATCCAGCGGACATTCCAAGGACTAAACGAGAGGTGGCACACGCACACTTTCTTACGGCCTGCGCTTTGGGTCCACTTCCCACCTTTAACCACCTCGAGTTCATGGTATATTCTAGTTCACTGTATTCATGGCACTGCGACCAAACGCTCGCTAAACCTTTCGAAAACCAAGGAGGTTACGCCCAGCGAGTATAACGTAGCAACCTTTCCCTGTCAGATAGGGCTCAATTTACATGCCAATGGCTGCTAATGAGAAATGAGAGACAGGAGAATTCGGCTTTTACTTTCTTACGGCTTGCGCTTCGTATCTACTTCTCATTTTTAACCACCTTGAGTTCATTCATGGTATATACAAGTTCATTGTATTCATGGCACTGTGGCTCAACGCTCGCTAAATCTTTCTAAAGCTAAGGATGTTACACCTAGCGAGTATAATGTAGCATCCCTTTCTTGTCCGATAGTGCTCAATGTACATGCCAATGGCTGCTAATGGGGATCGCAGCGTGCGCGTTGACTAAAAGCCGAATGCTCATGTCTCTCATTCTCCATTAGCAGCCATTGGCATGTACATTGAGCACTATTTTTTATTGTTAAACAACGCACAGAAGGAATCTCTCACTGGCACCACCTTGGAGGTCAAGTGTTATACCTATTTCGGGTATGTGCCACTGGTGGTTACATACGAGGGACGCCCAAGCCACGCCATAAGGGGCTTCGCCCCTAAAAAAAACTGTCTGGCAGTGGTGTCACAAGCGGTCTTCATTGGCTGTCCTATCAGTTACGTCATTCTTAACGTTGTACCCAAGCACGCGCGCAATTCTCTGCGTTGTCAGTGACGTCATTCATCTCGTCACAGCCGTGGCACTGAACACGCGCGCATCAGTTTCTCCTGAAACCTTCCACACGGGTATGCCACGGACAACTCTAGGAGAGCGCCGGCAGTGAAAACGCGTGAGCTCCCATTCGCCGGGCCTATGGTGCAGTCCTGGTGCAAAAACAGTTCAAGGAGGCCGATTTCTGGCATCAACTGCGTACTTATGATCCAGGAACCTTCCGAGCCGCGCTTAATCGCGAATGGTGATGCAAGCGCTGGTGGCGGGTGGATCCCGCAAACCACGCCACCGAGATAGCTCGCGATGTGGAATGCTTGCGACAAAGCCGCGCCGAACAATGAGTGCGGGGTATTTCAAATCAAAATTTTTCCGAATTATATTTTCGCATTGTCCAAAGCCCAATACAATGCAATGTTCATGCGAAAACAGGAGATCAGAGAAAAAGCTGTGCATGTGCAGCTTGACTAGGCTCTCGTCCCCCGTATAGCAGCAGTGACAGTACGAAACATATCGGTATCAAAAAAATGATATTGTCCACAATGTTGTGACGTAAAACAAAAATAGCAAAACATCAAAACAGATAACAGCAAAAAGAACTGTGCCAAATGAAAAAAACTGCTAGAGAAAGAAACTACTGCTAAAAACTTCCAAGGAATCATAAGTTGCTCCATACATTCTTATAAAGACATACATTACAAAAAGAGATCCGGCAAGCTTTTGTTGGTACTGTTTAAAACATCAACACTTTTCGTATAGCTCATTTAGGGTGAAAGTCGCCGTGTCGCCGTGTCGGTAGTGCCTAAGCCGAACAAGCGGCGTGGCGGCGTCAACATGATTGCGGGAGCGCTTTCACTGGGCCGAACGCCTGCTCCCGGCGGAAGTTCCTCCAGCGGCACTTTGGCTTCGGCTGCGGCATCTCTAACCGCCTGTGGTTCGAGAACAACCGTTGTGAATGACGCTTTGAGATACGCATTTCAGCACCCATTACACTTCTACATGACCGTGATCATGCGAGGCACAATGTGCAGCATGTGCAATAAACACTATGGTAAACCCAAGCCAAACGTGCGTCTAACCTCATTAAGAAGCACGAACACGTAACAAATAATTGTACAAGGTTTCAGTGGCACGTCCGGTGGAACGCACTGCTGAACACTGGCGCCGCACATTTCGGCATCGCTGGTTAAACATTTGTACGAAGTGCTCGGGCGGAGATTGTTGAACATCTTTGCTCTTTTTTGCAAGCTAGGAGTTCTCGAAGAATCTCAACATTGCCTCCTGGTTCGGCGCCTACACTTTTCACACAAACAAAACACCTTCGCGTGGCCACTTCTCCTGCTGTACTTCATCGCTTGTACTTGGTACCGACTTCTCGGTGCTACGAGTATCTGAAACCGTAGTTACCATACAACAAAGCAAAAGTAAATACACGACGAGGTTTTTTTTTTTGTCCTCTGGTTTCTTGTGGTTTTTCTTCTTCGTAATGGAATGGGTCTTCCCTTAACTTGTCCCTAGTACGCCTCATAAACATTTGAGGCCACATGAAGGCGACGTTTACGGCGCATTTACGACAGGTCTTCAAGTACGTACACGCGAATAGTCTATCTACCACTGTCCTTCGTCGTCGTGCTCGTCCTCCCTACGACGTGGCCACAATTACATACTACACGTGCCCTATTGCAACAGAGCGTCGTAAAAATCTCGCTGCTGAGGAGCCTTCGCTGAGAGTGTACCTCTTTTGGTCACTGGGTGATATCGCGGGGAGCTCTCATTCCTTGCCGTAGCACCGTTGTTAGTACTTACACCCCATTTCATCTTTCTGCGTCCGCGTGTAACTGATATTGTGGCTTGTGTGTGTGACGAAATCAGAGGCAGTGGCTGTTAGGAAATTTGGACTAAATTGATGGGTAACGAAAATAAAGCGAACAAAGAGCGAACAAAGAGCAAAGCTCTTTGTTCGCAAACGATCGATGCCGATGGCTAGTCGTTTTCGGTAAATGTAACGATAAGCGCAGAACCGGGAGTATGTGACCTAAGGTATTCACAGGGGTTTCCGACTTGGAATCCCTCCGCATTTACTCGCGTCGTGTCTTCGTGCATCGTCTTGTTCTTACAGAGCGAGGCTGTTTACCTCTAGTTAACTTGTTTTCATGTGGTACTTCGATCGGCTCGCGTGTGTGTGTGGACGAAAAACGAAGATGGCGCAGCTGGCGCAGTGCGCTCCCGAGGTAGCGCTTGCCACGTGGTTGTGTGGTCGCACTGCTGTAGTATGACGTTGATCACTGCGAGAACCAGGAGAAAGCTACGCTTGAGAGAGCTACGGTGTCTTTATGCGAGAGGAAGTGGAGAGGCGTCAAGGACAGCCATGCGGACAGAGAAAGTGAAAGTTGGAATGCGCTAAAGTGAATATTGCACAGAAAGGTCGTGTGTCCAAAGGAGAACGTCACCGTCTGCAGACGTTCACGCCGTGCAACGAGAGGACAGACTATAGCATAAATGCGAAAATAGATTCGCTGGGTGTCCGTATTTATGTGAAATTGCGGCACCACGACAGTTCTTCTTACAGCTATAAAGTTGACAGTAAGACGGCTGTTATAAAAAATGGACTATCTCGCTGTAGGGAACCCTGATAGAATGCGAAGCAGCAATGGTGCGCACGGCGTTGACGCGGTTTATACGGGCATCGACGCGGGTGCTTGAAGAACGGTTTGAAGCGAAACTCGGTGTAGCGTTTATTCGAGTAAACGTTTGTTTGAAACGCAAAGACACGGGAGGTGGGTTGGGTTTTGTGTAAGTTTCATCGTAGATTAACGAACCGAAAGAGGGTTTCCACTCGACGTGTGGTTCAGCGTTGTGGGTGGTGGAGAGGGTGCAGTGAAACAGAAGTGTTTTGCGAGAGGGCGGAGGAGCCGGCAGCTGCAGGCGCTGCAGCGAGCGTACTGCGGGTAAGGGAGAGAGTGGCGTCAGCGTACACCTGCGAGGGAAGCGTGCGAGGGTAGCGTGACATTTACGCGCACCTGCGGCATAACCTAGTTGGCATCGCTCCAACACCTGCGATGAGGGGAATGCGTTGCGGTGCGCTCGCACGGATGCACGTACGTATTGTGGCACACGTGAGTCAAAGAGCTGCTTCTCATCAAAAATAAAATATCACGAATATCTGTGGCGCAACATCAACACGTACGTATTAGGTGGTGCTTTTCTTTACTAGAAAGTATATAGATACGTAATTATAAACAGCCTAATGTTTTTAGGCGTTGCTGAAAATGCGACGGTGTACGCAATAACAGGCCGGAAAGAGACAATCCTCTTTCAAAGGCACTTGCAGTGAAGCATGTGGATACGCGGCCTATTGATTATTGTAGTTTCATGCGTATCGTTCCGTCCGTGCTATATAACCCTAAGACAGTGGAAATTAAGCCCAAATGTCCACTATATTAGAACCGTTATGGCCGATTTGGGGCCACAACTGCACTTGAGTGCGCTACCGGTGCTGGAATAACGTTATGTGGTGCAGCTCATCCTATGCCGCTAAAGAGTACGAAGATCATAATGCTGAGCATGCTGATGCATTGTGCACTAACTCAATACATTTGTGAACAGAGAAACGTGCTATTTTTTGCGATTCTTCCTCCTTGGCACCTCGTCACGCGGGGCAGCACTGCTATTGTTATCAACGCAAAAAATTGGAATCTCTGCTCAGCAGCGTTCAGTTGGATATTGGTGCTTGCGCGTCCTCTGCAGTCACACGAAGTGCTTAGAGATATGAAAGACGCTTCAACAGGGTGTGCCGCTGGATCAAACGTTTGGATCAAACGAGTGGTCGTGTCATTTTCAAGGCAGCAGCCACTCGGGTCTCTTTAGGTTAGTCATCAGTGCTACAATTTTTATGGTGCTCGTCTTTGGACCTAAACGTCGCGGGTTAGATCATGGTCATGGCGGTCACATTTCGAGTCAAGTGGAATGGTATATGCTCACGTACTGTGTGCTGTGAAAGCACGTTATAGAACACCAGATAGTCTTAATCTCTGAAGGCCATAACTACGGTGTCTCTCACTATTATACTGTGATTTTGAGTTCAGAATCCCAGATTAAATTGGGTCTTTTGAGATTTTCTTGTGGGTACTTTCTACGTGACTGAAACAATACATTTGATGAGAGAGCAAGGCGAAAGGTTTTTATGAATTCGGTAGTTGTGCACGGCTTTTTTTTGCTTGAACTTTGAAAAGGACTTCTTGCAATACAAGCTGATTTATACTTGCGACGACTGGGATCGGTGGCACGTAGCCAAATTTCAGAAAATGGCAAAACTGTACGGACCGTCATACTGTCTTACCTCGAAGCATGTGCAGCGTGGCATCACTGTATTTTATTTTATTGCTACTTTGTTTACTGGTATGAGGCCCAGTACCTCTGGTAATGGCTTGGCTGAACATCATGCACATCGAGCAGCGCGGATGATTGTACACCTATAGCAGAAATAGCTGAAGTTCAATTTTTTGCGTAGTGTATACTAAGCAATCCCTAGATGTATATTACGAGTAAACAGGGCATAAGACGTTGAAATGGCTCATTATTATAGAGTTCTTCTTATCGAAGCGCCACAAGATCTTCCTCATAGCCTAAGATGACTTCTAATTTCAGTTACCGCTCTCGGCAGTGTACTGCCGCAATATTGAAAATGGTAACGCTACATAGGCTGACGGGCGACCTCATCTTGCAGAGTGCAGAACGCCAAATGATACCTGTATAGCACCACGATAGATGCGGTAATGAAGTCGATGTGGTACAAACGTAGGCGCGTGGTTGTTTGGGCACTATTTCTTGGCGGTAGGTATCGATGTAAAACTCTGAAGCCACGCCCGTGTAGCTCATTTCCACGACTATCGGGCTTATTACTAAAGCATTGAAACACTCTGAGCAACAACAAAAAAATCTTGTAGGCGTCATTTCGTGCTTGTAGTGCTTATTAGTGCAGTGTATCATGTCATTACTTTCGTCCTTATTGCGATCCTCTCCTAACACCCACATCACGTTGCCTCCTCAGCGAGCAGTTTACGTCGCCAGAAGATGCAGTTTCTCCGTTACTAAGATGTTCCTTGAACCTTCTGTCCTCTTTGTTCTTCTTTCGTTTATTTCTGTCTCGCTGCTATGCTAGGCACGAAAACCCAAGATGTCAATAGGGTCGTGTACGTATATTGCCGTATAGATTATGTGGTGTATTTCTCTTGCAGCACTCACTTTGCTGAACAAACAAGAAGAAATAGAGGGGCAAAACCTTGTTATAGCGAAGCTACCAAGCTGCGAAATGTAGCTCTCTCGGCGTAAAGGGCACATAGACTCATAAGGATCCAGAGTAATGAGTAGACATAGTAGAAGATTGTATTAAAAGTACTGCAACAAACGCTCGCTCTGAGTGGCGAGGCTAGACTGATTGATGAGCAAGTAGTCTAAACGAAGGAAACATGAAGGCGTTGCTGTAGTAACGAGTGTTTCTCACTGGCTACGCCTCAACGAGGCAATAGAAAAGGAGGTAGGCAAAAAGGTGGAACTACAGGTGGTCACCTGCATCTCCATCCTCCCGCCTGTAGCCTAGGAGCTTCAGGCTGCTGATTAGGCCCTGCGATAGTGACCTGTGAAATGCTATACTGGTTGAGTTGATTGGAGTTCGTACTTCGGAAGCGCAAAATTTGGAACCACCAGAAAAAGGCCGCAGGGAAAGATGCTGAATAGGACGACAGGATTTAGTGCCCGGTCCTGTTGTCTTCTTGGTCTTGTCATTTCATACTTTGCGCTGATTTTAAGCAAGAACGCTGGCCTATGCACAAACCGTCCGATAAGTTCGTGACGATTATGTGTGCCCAGTACGTAGCAGTGATGTGACCTCTCGCAGGTTTTTGCTTTCAGATACGTTATGTTCCCCCTTGTCCATAAGTTACCACGGTGGAGCGCAACTAGACCTGAAGGTGAACTACTTATTGTGCAAAATTTTTAGACAATGAACGAGACAGACATACGGACAGGCGCAAGCCTCCAACTGAATTTCTTATCAAAAGGAGACATATCTGCTTCTGTGTCCGGTTCTTCTTTTGTTTGAAATTTTTGTGCATGGAGTAGTTGATTATGAAGTACCAACTACCTGGAATTCCAACCTTGTTATTATTGAACGACTGGTACAAGGTGACGCAGCGGCTGTCCTGGTGACCTACAAGATATAAAGCACTCAGCCAAGTTGATTGACACAAAATTCAAATGAAGGAACATCAACATCACACTGCCCTATAATATACTCATGTGAGAGATACTCGCATTCATGGTGAGTGATAGGTACTGCGTGAATCTGTAGTCACGGGTCGTATAGATGCCTCCTCACTTTCTTCAATATTCTACGTGGTATACGCGTATACAGATATATTTACAGTACGTTACGCAATAACACCCAAGGCGCAATTTTATTTCTTCTCAGGCACAACTTACTCCTTATAAACAGAATTGAGGCTAAGCAATATACATTACGACAGTGACGAACTTCTAATGAAACCGTACCGCGACTGAGACAATGTTATCTTCGAAAAAGAATTTGCTTTATGAGAAGTATCTCATGATTCCATAATTTTGGGCAGCACGGAGCTGAGTGCACTCTGAGAAAAAAAATTAAGTACTTGTTCCTGTTTTCGGCGAGTTATACCTTGCCACGCATGTGACTCTACAAAGCTGGAAACTGTGCTGCTTCACATGAATTCATTATCCCGTAAAAGCGCGCACTCGAGAAAGTGAGCGCTTGCGTAATCTTCTTAACTGTGTCTCTTGCTTGAATGCTCGCTCTCCGGCAGTGATGTGTATAATTCTTCCTAAATCGACACGTTAGCTCGCTTTCGAATCCCACGACTCTTCTACGAGAGTATGGTTATCTGCAAAAAAAAACAATTCATTTGTCTTTGTCAAGATATTCATACACGTCCCAAGCCCAAACTTGCAAGAAGGAGCTAAATGACTCTCGTTATTCTCACAGCGTGTGGCGTCTCCGGAACAGCGCTCAAAGCCAAGCACAAAACTTGAATACACGCTAGCATGACAAATTGAACAAGAAGCCGCCTTCGCAAGCTCCGCAGTGCAGTGGCGCTGCCTCGCTGAAATCCGAGACCGCTGCCATGATTGCCCACGCACGCCGACGGGAGCCCAGCGTATAGCGGAGGCCGAATATCGCGGTCCGGCTCTTGCGATCAATACAAGCTTAAGCTTGGCAGGTAACCGCTTTTGGAAACCGCCGGGTTCCCAGGCCCCCATCGATATGACTTAGAAAAGCGAAGACGGAACAAAACTAAAAGAAGAGGGACCTATTTTTTTTTTCTGCCACCTTACCCTTCTGCCTGCAGCCTTCCCCTCTAAGGCTCACCCCCGGCAACCCCTTACAAACATACGCACTCAATTCATTCCTCAGTTCCTTTCACGAAGCTCGTCTTTCTGTTGTTCGGTCATCAATTCGTGATGCTCAATCGTTTCGTTCCTGTCTGGGGTGCTCCCCCTTCCTCATTTCACTTCGCTCCCACGCACGAATCGTACGTCGTGGGCTTGTGCCGTACGAACTTTTCTTCTCGGGTCGCTTGAAACCGTATCTTCGCGCGCAATGCTCGCGACTCTATTCGGGACGAAAAGTAAGCCCCGAAATGTAGAGAATGTTTATGCTGCGTGGTTAGTGGATGGCTTCGGATTCAACTTTAAGCCTTGCGGATATATCAGTTTCGTAACTTAACTGAATGCTTTATTCGCGCTGAAATCTGCAATAACACGGCATACTCAGTAAGATAGGCTGCGCCTGTCCTTGTGAACCTTTCGTTAATGCCTTCGCGCTGTGTGCGCAAAATTTTCAATATGCAATATCGAAACACCGCGAAATGATCCTAGAGGCGATCATCCCTGAGAGTGTGCCGGTGAGATAGTGAGCTTGCGTTGCGCTGAGTACAATAATAACGACGCCAAACGTTTTAAGAAGACAAAATCTTGGTAGAAGAACCACGGTTTTTTCATGAGGCAAGCCGGAGTTCGTGGCTCCAGATTAATTTTGGCCCCTGGGCTGAATGACCTCGAGTAATAATTTGTGCTATTTACACCATTTACCTTTTTAATTAATAATAGTGATGATAACAACTTCTTCATTCCCATCAATGATGGAGGAGACGGTGGGTAAAAGTTGCTTCACACAGAAGCAACTTGACAGAAGGTCCGCAGCTACCTCTACAATGCAGCAGCGACATCACACATGATGACGTGATGATATCGTTATCACTTGTCATTCATTGAACAATCATGGATGACTCTTGAGTCTTAGTGCCGTAATTTTATTCTAGCGAGTGATTTTATACAAGTACAGGCATTTGTCGCCAAGTCATTGTAAATTATCGCTCCCCGCTAACGCCACAAAACAAAGATGTGTGTTCTTTCACCGCATTTGCTATTTGCGGCGCTAGAAAGCGCATATGATAATCAACCTGGCAGGGTGGTTTAATGGCTATAATGCTCGACTTCGGAACCAAAGGTCACATGTGTCATTGGATCGACGGCTGCGTTTCGATTGAGGTGAAATACTAGAGTTCGTTCTAGTTAGATTACGGTGCACGTTAAGGAACACAAGGCGGTCGAAACTTCCGGAGTCCTCCATCACCACACCCTTCACAATCATATCTCTATTCCGGTATGTTAAATCCTCTTTTCTTATGCGCGCTTCGGGTCAATCAGTAGCGGAGAGTTCTCGAATAGGGTCCATGCCACTTTAGACATTCCCCCTAGTAAAGGTCACTCTTCACAGAATGTTCTTACTTCAACGCCTGCCGTCACCTTTGTCTGACACAAAGCCTTCGGGGCAAGCTTTGGGGCTGCCTATAAATTAAAAAAAAGAGAGTCCCCAATGCAAAACCCAACCCCTGTTTGGGTTCTGCGCGTGTGCAGTGACCTCGACGCTGTTTCCTTAGGACCCGGAACGATCGGGGCCCTTATTCAAAAAGTATTATTTTCTTCAGAATAGCACGTTTGGAAAAGGCAGGAGTTGTTTTTTTTGTTGTTGCTGTGAAAGTCTGGTATTTCATTTGAGACCTCGTACGAGTCTGAGACTTCGTACTCACTCTTAACTTTCGGCATTCAGAATATTGTTATTAAACATCATTATCATAGCCAAACTCGCACTAAATCTGCATTGCCGCGCTATAGTACTATGAAATAACCTTCCAGAAGAAATTTTTCCCTAAATGCTTTTGCCTAATTTCTTTAGCAGTTGCAAGTTGTTATTTTTTACCACGTGCATTTTGCCGTCTTTCTTTAGAGTGCTCGTTTTTTTCTTCCAATATACAATTTCTTTGTTTCTCCTTTCATGCAGTGACTTCTTATTTATATATATATATGTGCTGCTGTTTCATTGCGAGATATTGCTGGGGTGGGTACAGAGTTTGCTTGAATATCAGGCATAACATAAAACAAGTGAGTATAAAAAATTATGGCTAAAGTACATGAATGAACAAGCATATAAAAATTTATACAAATCCACGCATAACAAACCAACTTTGCATGAAATAACACTCGTTCGAAGGCAGAAAAAAAGGCAGCAATATACAAAAAAACGCCACACTCATTTAGAACTCCAGAGGCGCATGCCGATAAATGCTTTGTGCGAATTTTGCGGGAGGCATCTGTCATCTTTTGTGCCTTATGTATTGTTAGTTTTTTTAACCCCCTCCCCTTCTCATTCAATGCTCCCCTGGGGCTGGTAGGACACTATGAATAAATAAATAAATAAATAAATAAATAAATAAATAAATAAATAAATAAATGTCTCAATCAAGATAAACTAGAAGGGCTTACGCTATAGAAACTGTCTTACCTCTTCAGAAAACTATGCCCGTGTTACGCGCGGGTTGCGAGTATTCGTCCGCTCGATGTACTCGCTTCCAACGCACCCTCGATGGCCTCGCGGCACCATATATCGTCGACGGTGGGCGCCTCCTCCAGCGCGCCGGTCAATTTGTTTTCACTTCTCGCCTGACACGTAATCCATTGTTTATTCGCCAGCTATCCCACCCCCCTCCCTCTCGCACACCTGCGCCGTTGCATTCTGTGCTCTGAATGCGCTGAATGGACACCTGTCTAACTGCCCTGTCGACCGGGCCGTCCCGGAAATTCTTTCTGAATCGACGCACCTCGCGAGTTTTCAACTTACGGTTCGTCCGTTCTTTCGCTGACTCGCGAAAGCCAAACCAAACCCGTACCCTAGCCGTTTTTTCGCTGGGGTTCTTTCTGGGGTGAAGTTTTCTTGCTTGTTTGTTGCGCCACTGTGTCGTTTACCGCAACGTTCGGGGCATTTTACTTCGAAGTCTTTTTGCGCTTGGCTAGCCTGTAAATAGTGAGGTTGGCACGAAACAGGAACATAAAAACTAGCAGTTTTTTCGTGTACGAATGCAATAGATAAGCGAAGTTCTTTAGAAATGAGATGAAAATGACTATGCGCCCAATATCGCTGCTGGCTTTCATGATGGCGATAGGGTAGAGACAGTGTTTGCTGTGGTCGGTGGCGGGAACGAGTGAGTGAGTGAGTTAGTGAGTTATTTAGTTAGTTAGTCAGTTAGCTAGCTAGTTAGTTAGTTAGTTAGTTAGTTAGTTAGTTAGTTAGTTAGTTAGTTAGTTAGTTAGTTAGTTAGTTAGTTAGTTAGTTAGTTAGTTAGTTAGTTAGTTAGTTAGTTAGTTAGTTAGTTAGTTAGTTAGTTAGTTAGTTAGTTAGTTAGTTAGTTAGTTAGTTAGTTAGTGTGCGCTGCGCGCGGCGCCGGCAGCTTCGACGGCGACCCCTGGGGGCGAGTCTAAGGAGCTTCGCTCCAGAAAGAAGGAAATGGCATAGCTGAATAGCAGCTAACGGCGAAGCTCAAACGCCTCGGCTCTTCAGGTGGCAAACATATTAAGTATGTCCAATTGGGGAGCAGTGCCCACATACGTGGACATTTTTTTTTCGCTAGTTATTCTGACAAGTGACCAATAATGGACGCGGTACACTACACAGAAAACGAATCGAGAATTCGGCGTAGTTAGTTTGTCTTGGCAAAACAAGGCGGTCATACACTTTCACCCTTTGATTTTACTTTCTATGTAATAACATAGTATGACTAGCTGCAGTGTTACGGTGTATTAATTACATGCTGATTATAATAATTAGACAAGCTCGCCTACAAAACGTTACCTTCTTCTTTATCGTTTGATGTAATATTGAATGGTTTGTTGTATATAAACGTGAAGTTCACTCATTTCCAGAGAGCTCAACATTATAAGCGTTCGAAGGGCATACAAATCTGTTTTTTTTTTTCAAAATGAGGTTAAACAGACTGGTTCTGCGCCGTGATGATGTCTCTTCTTCGTTTTAGTGGCGCACTTGACCTTTGAATGAACTTGCGACAGTTAATTTCTCTTAAGACATGTGGTAGCTCAGATCTCCTCAAGTGTGCCTTCATTTTTCTTTGTTATTTAATTTGTGCTTAGCCTACGCCGTTGAGTAAATTCTCTGCCATTTTCCGCCGTGTCAGCAAGGAAACATAATATGGCGAAAGTACGTTCATGTTGAATTAAAGAAGCGATACCATCGGCTCTCACGGTCTTTTACGGATGACTCCAAGTTTTCGATCGAATAGCCCGTGCATAATTCAAGAGCATACCGCAACAAATACTGCACGGTGAAGTGAACATGCGATGCTTCCACCATTATAGCTCAATGGAGCAACGTTGCATTATTGAGAACGAGGTCGCCTCTTCGATGCTTACCTGCTGCGGTTTTAGTATGGTGGCTGAGGAATACTCTCAAGCCAAGGCGATTTTCGCATTTGCGCTAGAACATAATCGTAACACGTGTTACGTGACACTGGTCTATGACTGAAACTGTCATGTGGGACAACACAAAGACTTACAGTCGCTTAGTTTGACATTTCTAACCAATTCTTATTATACAGCCAATGTTAAACCAGGGTTTCTGATGTAAAGAACTGCAGAATTAGGTACGACAAATATCTGAACAGACTGGCAGACAATGAAGTTTGTAACGGTCTTGAGGAACGACTTGAGGAAGTCCCCATCGGAGGGAATTCGGCTAACTTTGCCATTCTCCAGGCTCCTAGAATTTCGAGGGTTGTGAGGTAAGGCTGAAGAATTGTTTATACGCATGTGACTTGCAAGTGGCAACTAAATTTCATGCTTATTTTCTCTTTCACTGTCAATTTTACCCTGAGCATTGTGTCATTTTGGAGGAATTTATTGTTTACAGAGGATAGGTGCCTATTCAAGGTTTTATGCCTTTTCGCTTGTCTCCCAGGCAAATTGTACCTTTTTTATTGCCCGAAATCGACTTCACTTTCAAGTATATAGGTAAGAGTGCTATTTTTTGGACAAGCTGACCAACGTTTACACAGATGAACTTGTATTTGCCAAGTGTGCCAAGTTGTCCTTGGCTTGACAAAACAAGCCCCATATATCGAAAGCGTTATAAGCTTTTCTGAGAAACGGTGCTCTTTCTGTTGTGTATGTTTCATTCCGCTCCCCCCTTTTGTTTTGTTTCTGTGCCTCCCACTGCAACCTTGAATTGAATGCAAGCGTAGTATCACACCAGCGACATCCTCTCTGCATCCCCTATGTTGAGGACCTTATGAAGTTTGTGGCCGCTATTGCTGCAAGCCACTTTACTGAGCACTTTTTTTCCTTGCTCCACTAATACCCGTACTGTGAACACCTACGTTATAATAATATCAAAAAGAATTAACGTGAATTGATTGCATGAAACACACGAGGTGCACATAGGTGCGCTTCATTCATCGAATTTAATCTTTAGTGCCTATATATACCCGTGTAATATGTTGATTTTTTATGCAAGAAAAAAAAAGAAAGCTATGGAGAAAGGATAGACGACAGGCTTGTTTTTATTCGAATGATTATTTGTTTCTTTTGAGGTGTTTGCCTGATTTTCATAGGACGCAGAAGCATGTACTTCGTAGCCTGTATTCATTTTTATTTCGCCATCCTTCAAGGGCTGGATAAACTTTAGTGGCATGCGCTCCTGAGTTAACTGTGTACACTACATCTTCGATGAAGGCAAATTGATGCGGTATGCGTGTACCCATGCACCATAAATGTAAAGACTGGTACTTAAACGGTCGCCTAAGGTAGTAATCTTGATTTATACCGCTTCTACCATTGCGCCGAAGAAAAGAATCTCCAACTATAAAAGCATCTAACGCAGAAAAGAAAATTGGGGTCCGCAGACGTTTGAATTCAACCCGATGTAGACGAAAACAAACACACGCAAAGTTCAACGAAAATTTCTCTTTCAAGTCGAAGTATAAAAAAGAAAAAAAACGAAAATTTTAAGGGCGCCGTCTCAATATTGAGGCTCCTTCCCGCAAAGGGGTGTGTCAGTGGTTGAGATCGAGTAGGGACCCGTCCCGACCATTCTTGCTAGACAGCCGTTTCCGAAACTTCGGCAATCACTTAGATAAGGGTGATGGGCGGGCTGCGATTGCTTTGAAATTGTCTTTAGGCTTGCTGCCACTCAACACAAAGTGGGCACGTTTCTGCTTGACTCTTTTCCCCAGCAGAGCCGGTGTGGGAGGCAAGCCCGGTTGAACACTTCCTACAGGAACGATTTCTTGGGTTTTCTACAATGTATTTTTGTGCATTTTCGCAGCATCATTGGCTTCACAGTAATCGTCTTTGGTACGTTTCTATGCGATAATGTTGACAATACAAATGTGGGCAGCTTAAAGAATGCGCCTTCTTATGTTATAGACGAGACTCTTTAGCTCTCGCTCTCTCATTTACAGCAAGGAAACCCGCAGAGTTGGTATGCGCTTAAGGTGCAGGACTGCTGACCTGTGCGGAACTGTGCGGAAGGTGCCGCACAGTCACGGCAAAAGCTAGAAAAACGGTATTTCAGAGCATTTTGAAACGCTCATTGGATAACTGCTGCAAGCACACTGGCTGGGCACCCACTACGTCATTTTTAATAATAATTCTGGGCGCGTGACCCCAGTTGGGATCTCATAACAGCTTTTGCTGTAAAGAAAGAACATTCAATGCACAAGTAATAAAATGTTGCTTGTTCGTTTCTGTTTGATTCATAAAAGAACAAACCATGCGGAGTTACTATGGGTAATGGCGCGAGTGGTTCAAAAGTTCTTTTTTCGCGAAGTTACGCTGGATAGGCGGTCCCATCTAGCGGGGCCCAGTTGAACCATGCAAGCCGAAAATTGTTAAATGGCTGTTGTTGCTGCTGTCGTTCCCGCCACTTTCACCCTGCTGCTGCTAGTGTCAGCAGCCGCGCAGCAGAGGCGGGCGACATTGGGTATGTATGGCAACAGTGACGCCAGAAAGACCGCTTCCAGGCAGGTGATTTGAAGAGCGCTAACGCAGTGCAGACAACTAAAACGTAATTTTATTTCGAAATAAGCATTTATATGGCCCAAAAAAGTAGCACTACGAGGTTTGTGGACCACTATTTCAGCAATCAGGGTCCACATAATATTTACCTTTAGTGTCAATTTGAAGAACCCGGCAAACAATATTGAAAGTTGGCTTCCTCTCACAAAGAGTACGCATGTGGTAAAGCAGGCTTTACAAGTAAGGCGTTCTTCATGTGTGTGGTTTGAAACTGCAATTTGTGCCCAGCACATGTTCCCGGTTAGTCCGGGTCAGCAAAACCGAAAGTCGCCCATTTTTAATTTCAAAACGCGTGTTTATTCGACAGATCTCCCCACTGCAATGTGTCTACGCTGTACTAAAAGGCGAATGTAATTCTGTTCACTAATCACAATATTTTGTCGCACTGATTACTTCGCTACTTTAACGTGCTCATTACAATGCCGCCCGCACTACTTCGTATTCCACACGTATGCAAGAAAGCACATAAAAACGCAAATGAATAGAAACAGCGTAGCTTGCTTGTAAAGATGCTCATAACCCAAACAAGAGGAAAGGTTCACAGAATGGTTATTTTCGGATGTTTGGCGTATCGTGGGTCATGTTTTCCATTCTCTGGACACGTTTCCGCTTACATCACGTGCGCAGGCGGTGCCTTTCTCCCTAGGGCCCACATTTATTGATAAAAAATATTCGGCGGCAAGTTTACTCCGATAATTAAAGAGGAGGAGTTCGAAAATCTTCGTATCTGTAAGCGTTCCTCCCTGTCGTGTTTCGCCGTCATGACCCGTTCGCTCACTGTTGTTTGCACTGCTGCGCGGACTGCCTGTCTCGCTTACGTAAACGCTTATTAAGGGGGTCACTTAATTCGTTGATTTCTCCCTCACGCGTAATATTACACCCTTGCTTGCTTACACTGTTCGCTCGTGCTCAATCACGATAGCCTGAAATGTAAACGCAAAAGCTCGGGAAAAAGCAAACTTACATGACTAATCAAGTCAGCCGTCTATGCCCCACGTGTTTCGTGAGAATTCTGCGTTTACTTCATCTCGAACATTTTCGTCGAAGAGTACTTGTACGAACGAACTGATCTCACGAGTTACTCTCTTCGTATCGTTATTATTATTTTTTTAGTGTGATAAACGTGACGCTTTCGAAAACAACACTGGAAATCGTCAAGATAGGCTTCTAAATATTTCCACACGTGACCGTATTTTCCTGACTACTTGTCGTGCAACCAGCTGCAAATGCTTACGAGACCTTTACTCCACAACAAATGTGAGTTCCTCCTGTATGAGTGCTCAGTGATTCTAATCTAGGTGGTGGTCACACAGTTTGCAGTACCGACTAAGACTGGAACATTTTGCGGGATATTATGTTCATAGATAAAGCTAGAAAACAACATTCTCGGACATTTCACTTCCTACAAACTTTCGATTGATATGTGGGGTTTAACGTCCCAAAACCACTATATGATTATGAGAGACGCCGTAGTGGAGGGCTCCGGAAATTTAGACCACCTGGGGTTCTTTAACGTGCACCCTCCTACAAACTTTCACTCTTGAGTGTAGCTATGTTTCGTTATGGATATTCATTTTGTGTACGGAGCTTGGTTTTTTTTTAATCGCAGAAGCAAGTATCTGTGATGTATTTCTAGAAGAGAAGCTGTCGTTATGACCAAAGTCTACTAATAGAATGAGGAAAATGCATGGAGCACGCATTTAATGTTTGACCAAATTCGTCCAAGTGTGGCCAGTGAACACGCTAGCTAACACGCAAGTGGTCCACACTTCGCAAACTATGAATATTACGTGGCATGCTGTAATCTTTTGAACCTACTCTTTTCTGTTGCCAGACGTTTATTCCCAGGTTTAGACCGCTAATTGTTTTTACACAGATGACAAATCTGGAGCTCAAACTCAACTTGAGGTTTTATAGAATACTTCACTTTAAAAACATTATACATTCATCTCTATCTCACTTTGCTTGAACGCTGCTGCAAACTTCTTACTATTCGGACTGCCAGAGTTAATTAAAATGCATTATGACGTTCCAGGTTAAGAGTGGTGACAGACGATGAGATTACTAAGCGTATGAGCACTTACTCTGACTCAACTCCTTGTGGTTGGGGGCGCTAAGATGCACTGTTACGACCTCATAGAAGCTATGGCCTACCCATTGCGTCGACAAAGCGAGCTGTAAGCGACGCTTTACGACAACTGCTAGTGCCGTAAGCGCACAACCTCAACACACTTCGCTGAGGTGGGTTTTCTTTTGTTTCCCCCATTCTACATAACCATGAATCTAAGAATTCTCCTTCTAACTAAAATCAAGGGGCCCCTTGTCAGTATATAGCCCACCAACAAAATGGCCGCTCTCCAAAGCCTATTCGCGAGGTCGTATTGGCCAACGTTTGTGCTGACGTCACTACTCGGGAGAAGTTTGTAGCCGCGGAGTTACGGTCGCATTAAGCGCAGCGCTTCTCACGCGACGCGCCACTTTACGATCAGTGCCACTGGAAGCTCCGTGTGAGACTGCCACTGCAGCTGGGGATTGCGTAAAAAGGCAGCGCTCCGAGCTCGGTTACAGTATCGGAATGGGTGCCGAGCAGCGAAATAATCTCGTGGGTAGTGGAGGATTAGGCGCAGCCTCGACATTACGAAACCACTGGGCATTTAGAGCGTGGCGTGACCCGGCCTTTAATGTTGCCGGATAGAAACGTGTTATTTATTGCGTGTTGCTATTGGTTCTTCTATACCTTCTCTATTTACTAGATGCCTGCACTTCTATTGCCTCTCAAAGGTGTGCTTCATTTACAGTGCGCCTATTTTTGCAAGCATTAGATTGAATCATTAGAAGCATGTACAGGGCGTGCCAATATCTTTTCAGTGCTTGTGCATGCGCAGTTTGCGTTGTGCCGTTGTTCATGTGTCCGCATTATCTATTTCTCTTGCTCTTCGTCACATGTGCACGTGCTAGTGAAAGTAAAGAATCGACACTAAACGGATTTTATTTTGTCAGTTGCAGCTTAGATGTACCAAGTGGGGTCGACATAGGGAACTTACCAATGCCATCTTCATTCCGTAGCACTCAGTTTCCAGTTACATGCGGTAGTGTCCCATTCGCATACATCAGCAAGGCTCTACATCAAGCTTGTTGTGATGCCATTGTCTTCTACATTCCATATCTATGGTGATATTGGACATTGCTTGCTGGAGTGAAGCGGACTTGATAAACCTCAAGGATGTTTCTTTGAGGCACTCCAACGTTTGGCTCACTCTATGATACAGGCAAAGATGTGGCGTTTAAGCGTGCACGCTGGACATTCAGCAAGAAGTTGTTGCGACAAGCCTTCAAGTTTTTAGTCACTACCGACCTCGCATGAAACTGGTAACGAACAACTATTTCACTTTTTAAACACTACATATCATGTGGTTGATGAGTGGCACTCATACTGATACTTGGTGCGGTGATAAGGGGATCGGCACGGCAACACATGTGGGATAGCTCTTTGACCACTTGCATGTGCATCGTTGCGTCGCGCTTCGCTTGCCTTGTTTGCAGCCTGGTCATGTTTCGCTTTAAAGAAAATCGCCACGTTTTCAACATGGCCCGAAAGAAGGAAATTGGGCGCGGTTATGACCTGCCTATCTCGCAAGGCAAGATCCATCGACAACCTACATCTTATCCCCACTCCTCTGAGGAAAACGTTTTTACCACGCAGTTCTTGGTTCTTATATAATTGACTCATGGTTTCGCCTATGTGCTACAAAGTTGACTGAGTAAAGCTTCATTTGGTAAAATGATGTCCCTGGAATCTTCAATTGATTCTTGCTATTGTCTCGATTTCACATTTGCAGTTATGTCACTTGTGTTGTGGTAGTTGAACTGACCGCCATACGTACTGCGCAGCTACCCAGACGTACGTCCTATGGCATTCGATGAGAGAAACGTCCTGGCAACCGTTCATTTTTTTTCTTTCCCGCCACCACGCACTTAAAGTTGTGTTACTTGTGTTTTGTAGTATAGTTAAACTGACTCCCATGCGTCCTGTTTACGTCCTGCCGCGAAGTCACCCAGTAAAACTTAATTCGGCGAACGGACGTTTCTACCGTCCTTGATTCCTATTTTCCCTTGATTTCGCACTTCCAGTTGTTCGACTTGTGTTTTCGTACTCGCTAAACAGACCACCGTCGACGCGCGAGTTCATGGTGATTACAGCGCCACAAGTCGAGAGAGACTACGCAGTCTTGACAGGAGGCCTTGTCGTTCCTTCTTCTAACGCCGCCTCGGGCCCAAACACTGGGACTGAATGCTCGTTTGCATAAACACGCCAGCCCCGGCCTGTTTTAACCCGTCCTCTTTTTCCCTCCTCTCCTATTCTCTATCCTCCTCGAAACCTTCCATCCGAATGTCACGGAAGTGTGTGGCTTGTCAGGCGACGCGCGTTCTGGTTTCACCCCTCCGCATCCCTCATCCCTCTTGAAGTCCTGTTTTCAAGCCTTCGCGGTCTTACCATTCATTAGTGTCAGTGGTTCGTGTGCCCGCCCGCCCTGCGTCCACCCTGTTAGCACTCGCCTCGGGCGCTGGGGAAGGTGACAGTGGTGGTCAGAAGAGTACCGTGATCACCACTCCTTAAGCCTAACCCACGCGGAACTGCGCAGCGATCACTACACTATTTGCCTAAGACCAAAATGAGTTAATATTTTTTTCATACGTTCATCTCACGAGGTTATTGACATTCGCAGTTAATGATTATCGTTATGAATAGAACATTTAACAAAAGAAATCGAGGTGTTTAAGTGGCCTAGCAATTTTAAACACGATAGTCTTTCTTGAGGACCTTCGATGCAAAAAGTTTGGTCCGTTTGTCTGTACATTTGTCTGTTTGTCCACTTTTAACGGGATCGGGTACTTGAAACGGTCCCGTTAAAACTTGAGCCCATCCGCAGCGCCCACCAATGTTGCTCCAGGTATAGCGTTCATACTCGTGCAGTTGTCAATTAAAAAGCCAATATTGCGCATGTCTGAGGCACCTTAACAAGACGTATATATTCTGCATGTGTGTGTTTTACTAGAAGAGATATACATAAGTAATATTGAGGAGCGTAGCGGTTATCACGCTGCGCTCATCATGCAACGCTTTCACGAGAAGGCGAGTGTTTCAATAATTTGCAAAGACGAGACGGTGGTGGCACCTACCCGTCGCCTTGCGTTCTACACCTTATCACCTCTGAGACGGGGGCACCCACTCGTTTCAGAGCCACGTGCTTCGTTTTTTAAGACAACTGCCAGATGGCGCTCATGTCTCACGTGTGACGTTACTTGATGCGCTCGTTCGCCTTCGCTGCGCGCTCGAGGCACTCTAACGCAGCGCCTCCAGAATACCATTCACCGATTTTCTTGCGCAGAACATCAAATAAATGTTTTGTTCACTCTATCCACACGCAAGACTATCATCTTTCGACGACATTTGCAGATTAACATGCAGATACGGGGCCAATTTTTTTCACGGGGCTGTACGCTGAACATTGGCGTGAATTTAGACCAAGGTAAAAGCCGGTGGTTTAGAATGTTTATTCATATAGGTGCCGTCAATTTGCTGGCTCATTTTGAGTGAAATTCTTAACAATTGAACAATACACAAAAATATGAAAGTTCGATTGATTTATATGTGAGGTTTAACGTTTCAAAACAACCATATCAATATGACAGACGCCGTGGGGGAGGGCTCCGGAAATCTCGACCACCTGGGGTTATTTTACGTGCACCCAAATCTGAGCACACGGGTCTACAGCATTTTCGACTCCATCAAAAATGCAGCTGCCGCAGGCGGGATTCGATCCTGCGACCTGGGGGTCAGCAGCCTAGTACCCTAGCCACTAGATCACTGCGGTGGGGCAAGAAGATGAAAATTCGGCAGATTTCGCGTACGTTGAGAATCGACGTCATGCGAAGCTTGTGGAGGGAAGGTAACTGTGTTAGAATTTTCATTGAGCGAGACGTTATGAAATGACGCCAAAGATATGTACGAATGTTATGCTTACAGCCGTATCTTGAACATTCGCATGTGTTTACATAACCAATTGCTTACACTCGCGTGGTAGAGCAACGTAAATATTAGCAACATCAGAAGCAGTAAGCTGATTTGTAATGCTTCTGCTCGAGAGAATCATAGCTCAAGACCCTGCTTCATAAATGAACTTCTGTGGATGGCGCCTAACTCAAATCGACGTTAACCCTTCGTGACGGCTGTATCATATAGGAGTGTATATTTATAGTTTACAAAATTGGATAGCAAACATTGTCACTACAATTGATATTTCACCGAAGCTACGCCTGGAAAGTGTATTTTTCCAAAGCAGTGCCGAGACCTGGCGTCGCTCTATGGTAGAATACTTTATTGCCAAGCAGAATGCTTGGGTTTGATTAGAGCTGGAATCCTAATATGTATTCTTTTCATTCTTCATGTCAATGCTGCCTACATCAGCTTTTTATCAACGCTCACGTGTCAAAATTACCTGAGTCTGTTCCCATCGTTCCTGGGTTGTCATACGCTGCCAGTCAGCTGTGGCGCATACCCGCACACCTGTGGCACATATGCGCCCGCCGGTACGTGCCACACGTCTGGCGAAAAACGTTGGATGACGTATGCGACGTGAATGTCACTTTCTTCGTCATACGATGCCAGTCAGCTCTGGCGCATACCCGCACACCTGTGGCACATATGCGCCCGCCGGTACGTGCCACACGTCTGGCGAAAAGCATTGGATAACGTACGTGACGTGATTGTCACATTCTTCATGTCGTGACTAGCGTGCCATATTCGTGAAACCATTCTTCCCCTACCACACTAATTTTGGTTAACCGCAAGTTAAGGCTGCTAGATAGATAGATAGAGAGCTGATAGATAGATTAGATAGATAGATAGATAGATAGATAGATTGATAGATAGATAGATAGATAGATAGATAGATAGATAGATATAGATTAGATAGATAGATAGATAGATAGATAGATAGATATAGATAGATAGATAGATAGATAGATAGATAGATAGATAATAGAAGATAGATAGATAGATAGATAGATAGATAGATAGATAGCTAGATATTAGATAGATGATAGATAGATAGATAGATGTAGATAGATAGGATATATAGATAGATAGTAGATAGATAGATAGATAGATAGATAGATAGATAGAAGATAGATAGATAGATAGATAGATCGATAGATAGATAGATAGATAGATAGATAGATAGATAGATAGATATATAGATAGATAGATAGTAGATAGATAGATAGATAGATAGATAGAGAAAGACAGACAGACCAAAATTTTTGCGTTGAAGTATCCCAAGAAAGACTATCGTCTTTAAAGCATTAACGAAAGATAGAACTTCACCTGTCCCACGAAACGCTATCATGGAGCTAGGAGACAGACAAAACAATAGAAGTAACAAACACTATCAAATTACGTCCTATTTTACCGTGCACTATAGCTATAGATAGTTTGCACGACTTAGTTAATAAATTGGCATGTATGTCGCTCCCATCATTGCTTAAACGTCACGCTACTTGTTTGGATATAGTGAAAACAAAAGAATGTTAACCATTGTCCAAAGCCGTGCCGTTTTCATTCTTACTTCTAACAAGTACCAATGCTCAATGCATATTCATTATGGCTTCTAAAAGGTAAAAATCAACCACGTTGTCCCCTGTTCCCTGAGGGTGAAGGGGGGAGCAGAAACTGGAGGTACCAAATTTCAATAATTTCGTTGAGACAATGTTGCCATTATACGAAGAAATTACCTTGAAATCCGTGCCGTCAAGCGTGGAGATACTGGTGAGAAATTTAAAAGACTTTTTTTCTCGATAACTTCCTAGATTAATATGCCTATGATAGTGAAACTGACCACGTTAGCCATTTCAGAGTTCAAGTTGTGAATTTAAACCAACTCATTTCTTCGCTTAAGTGTCCCTTGAGTTTCAATTGCCACTCTGCCCACTAAGATATAGGTTGCTTAAGAGAACCAGTGTTCTCTACATAAAATACATGATTCAGTGGGTGTCATCAAAACGAAACTGCAGTGGGTGCCTATGAAATAAAAAATAATAACAACAACAATAATAATAATAATAATAATAATAATAATAATAATAATAATAATAATAATAATAGTAATAATAATAATAATAATAATAATGTTTTATTTTTCGTCAATAGTTTTATGAAGCACAGCTTCAGGTAAAAGCTGCTCTCCGAAAGAGGCAGCTTTTACCTGCAGCTTAAGAAATTCCTTAAGAAAGTCTTATTCCATTTATCATAATATGCTTACATGATGGTCTAGTTTCTGGACTAAGACATCATTCGCGAGTTTTCTGAGCCTATCACAAGTCATATTCTTTTGTTTTCTGGTGTCAACTTGGCGAACCACATTCGTCTATCCTTCATCCATCCGTTTTGGAAACATCGCTGACACGCAGTTTGAACTTTTTTTTAATTAGAAATTTTCACAGCTGCCAACTTTCGACGATAGGAAATCTGATACCAAAAATGTAACTCCGGTTTTATTTTCCTATTTTTTCTATTTGTTTCATGTTTTTTTTTTCTTGCGAACGTCGTTAGATTTCAATTTCGCCAAGAAATAATTACTCTTTAAGGGTTTTTTTCTGCCGTTTTGCGGTACGAACAGTCGATGCCTTGAGATTTTCGAATGAAACTTGATTGCACGTTTACTTAAAATTTGTCTCTCCTCTGGCTTCTCTGCGACGTCTCATTTCAACTGATTGTAGCCATCCTAAGACGTTCAAGGACGAAAAGATTAAATCGTGTCAGTTACCGATTCTAGCCTTCTATTTGTTTTACGACCTGTTGATATCTGACCAGCTTCTCTGCGACAACCGGCGAAGACTTCTGTAACTGCAACAGCAGCCGAAATCTTCCGTAACAGCAGCAAAGGTGAATTTCTCCGTAAAAGCCAGAGGTCAACCTGGAGAATCAAACTCGAAATGGACGTTGAGCAGCCACACGTGGGTGAACGTGAAGTCATGCGTCCTCTCTAAATGAAAACGAGGATCAAAACAAGGACTCGAACGGGAAAAAAAGTTGGTGAGCCAGAAATTTAAAAAAAGAACAGGATAAAACTTATCTTGTTACTCTTTTTACTTGTTTCCATTAGCAGGTTATTTCTTGTTTCGATTACCACGTTATTGATCAGCAGAGGTCGGGAGAACGTGGTCAGCGACTCAGTTTGGAAGTAATTTCCGGGGGTGAAAAAAAAAAAAGGCGTTATCGAAATTTCGCGAGTCCGCCTTAACTTCTAGGCATCACGGTTGACCGATGGGGAGTCCAGCTCATCGGCACCTTTATTTAATGTCCACTCTCCCCAGTAGGGAGTGCTGTGTACCCCGTCGCTGGGAGGCACTCCGTTAGAGCATGACTGCAGCGCCATCTAATCCCTTCCACTTTCCTTTCTTCAATTAACGTTCTTCGCCCATGTCGTATCAACCCTTTCTTTCTTATGGGTTTATGCGAAACTCCGTTTGAGTGTACGGAGATGTTTTTAGTTCCTGATATTTCGAGATGGGGGGAAAATAAATAGGACTTGAATTTGTTCTGGAGCTGCTGCCCTTAAGAAAACCAAACACGTCGAACATGTAGGATGAAGCAGAAGGTCGTTTCCGGAGCTTGGCATTATGCTCTTCCTGAATGAATGTTGTGTGAAGTAAAAGCAACGTCACCCTAGGGCGGCCTTCCAGCAGTTGCTGCGCTTCGTTTTCTTTTTTGATTAGCACTCGCCATTTCGGTGGTGAAGGAGAGCATAAGTAGGTATGCAAAGCTGCACCGCATGTGAAGGATAACATACATATATAAAAAGATTTTGTGATTTTGTGAACTCTTCTATTCTCCTTCTCTCTCTCTCTCTCTCTCTCTCTCTCTCTGTGTGTGTGTGTGTGTGTGTGTGTGTGTGTGCGTGCGTGCGTGCGCGCGTGCGCGCGCGCGGACGATATTACTGCAATTTATACTCACCTTATGAACGTTTGAATTTGTTTAGTTTGTTTTAAGTCAGTATGCTAGCCTCACTCAAGCGAAAGTCATTTACCTCCTCCCATCATAATATTCGGTGGCGAATGCCGCAGTAGTTGTGGAAAGCTAAGTAGTCTGGATAGATAAAGCTCCAGAAAGATAGGTAGTCTAAGTTGAGTAAGTGACACTGTTTGGAACTTTTTCTCAGAGGTCAGTTTAAGACTATTGCGTAATGTAATTACCCTAATAGTAGGGTTACTTCGTAGATGCTACGAATGATCACAATAATAAAGAAACTTTTGAAAACAAGTCAATAAACTGTATTTTCTGGTTGCTGCGTTCTCGGAGTGCTTTAAACAGCGTTGGCCGTCTGTTCTGCCAGGCTAATTAATTTTCCTGTGGCAGCAGGGATGTTACTGCGATAGTTTTCGTACTTCTCTTCTTTAGTACTCCTCTGAGTCTTAGGTCTAGCCCTAATCTTTAATATATTTTTGTTTATCTTCTTTTCCATGGGAATAGTGGAAGAGAGCTTTGGTTAAGCAGAGACTCGAGCTGTATCATCGATTTGTAAGCTGTCGTCCGGTGTAAGCTGTCATTTTATTGTTTTCATTCTCTGAATGTTTGGCCAGCATTTTACAGTGCATGCTGCACGAGCCGGAATTACTATTAAAGCGCTTCATTGATAAGTCCGAGCAGAAGCCAACATATATATATATATATATATATATATATATTATATATATATATATATTATATATATATATATCTCTCTCGTGCAAGGCATGAGCTCGAACGCAGCTTTTACACTGATGGGGAAATGCATATATGAAATTCAAAGCAGATAGATTAAAGAATAAAACGTGTAAGAGGTGAAGGTTGTAGATACCGTCGTCAATGTTTTGTTTAAAATGACCCTTCTTTTTGTACCTACGAGTGGTATTTCTAAACACACAAATGCCATTTCAGGAAAAAAATTGTAAACAAAGCGTCCAGAGCGTTAATCCCACAAGAATTAGCGCAATGCAAAGTATGTACATCCCACAAAACAAAAGAATTTAATTTCAGGAAGATGGGCGCTCTCAAAGTGAAGTAAGACAGAGCATAAGTATTACGCCCGGAAAAAAGTAGCGCCCAACAATAATTATTCCGGGAGTGCACCTGACTGGACCTTGTGAGCTTATTTATAATTCTCAGTAATAGTAATTGTGATAATTCTTTGATACTTAAGCACTGTGGTACTGGTTTGCCATGTCACTGTGCCCGTGGAATTCTCTTTTGCTATGCTCTGTATTCTACATCAGATGTAACAGTATAGAAACTGTGCAACAATTGCTGCCAGCAAAATGTGTAACTCCGCGCGTCTCGCACTCGGATTTCATAGTTGTCAATGCGGCCTCTACGATTGGCTCCAGCAGCACGCTGCCAGAACTAATAGTAAAGGCCACTATATGAAAACGGAGACGCCACGGGGATCCAGGATACGCTGTTGACAATCGTGACCTGGTTTGTTCATTTCTAAGGCACAAAGCATCTCCACTCACTATTGAGTCTAAACTATGGTCAGGTTACGGGGATAAAATCGCTGATCTATTCGCACTCACTGTAAGAAATCTGGCTAGCTTCTATAATGTTATCCCTGATGCCAAGACAGATTGTAGTGTGCTGCCAACTCTGGGCCGACCACCAATTAAGATTACGATCCTTCCTCTAAACAAAACTGTCAGATTAAACACTTCGCCCAACTGATACATTATCCTCAATGATACATCTCTCAGAATTTATGCCCATTCTTTCCTTTTTATTATTCCTTTTCATGTTTCATGCCACTTCATGACCATACATTTGAACTACTTTTTTGTTATCTTAGCACTGTTTTCATAAACTTTTTGTATTTCTTTTTTTATGATGTTGTACCTGTATGTTTATTTCATATTTGTTGTGCATGATTGACTGCCATTCCTGCTGCTTTGTCAACTTGTGAACGGGGTCAGGACCTCGTCAAGCTCTTGAGCTTTTAGTCCTGTACTCCACCTTATCGAAAGGAAATAAATTGATTGATTGATTGATTGATTGATTGATTGATTGATTGATTGATTGATTGAAATAAGTGTAGCGTTGTCCTTGACGTCGGGTGTTCTCGTTGGTCGTACCGTACACTTCGCAGCATCCAACAAGAAGTGATCAGAAGCACTCGTCGCTACTTTTTCGCGAGTCGATGGATCAATCCTAACACGCTCACAACCGCCTCGCCTACGCTACGATGACAAGAGGCTCGTATGACGTGCATAGATCGTGCGGTTTGCCTACGTCACAGTCTCCCGGTATGGTTCTCAGCCAGTGCGGGGGACGACATGCTGCAACCAATAAGCTTAGGCCGACCCTCCAACGAATATTTTCTGGGCGGAAAACGCTGTTTGAGGCACATTACAGGAAGTTCCAGACCGTATGTGAAGACGCTGTTGCAGTAATCATATAAGAAACAAACTTGCAGGAGTACGTACATTTCCAGACTTCTCAAGTGCATGTTGTCTTTGTTGGCATATAAGCACTCGTTGTTCATGAGTACTTGCTTCTCTTGGTGTCTTCTCAGTTAGGCTTGGTGAGATGAAGGCTATACTGGCAGATCTCTATAGTTTTGTTGTACGTATGTGGCTTACAGCTTCCATGAGCCCGTGACCTATCTGCTGCAGTATTTCTCTTTCCGGGCTGTCTTTGTACTTCTTTAACCTGGCGTTGCTTCCGTTCTAATAACAGACAAAGCGATTGCTGGAGAAAACTCTGAATTGATATGGATTTGTAATAGTCGTACTCAAATGCTGGTTTCCGTGTGCCGTTGCGGAGGGTAACCCTTGTGTTTCGCAGGCTTCCGAAACGGATCTCCGAGGCCAAGTGAAAAGGGTAGCGTGGTTGGGATCCGCTCCGCCAGGTGCTGCAATGATGCCAGTTTCTCAGTGTCTTTAATTATAAGCCGTACATAAACATCTTGAACTATCCTCATTGTTCATTGTTACTAGTTTAAAGTTTGCCGCTGGCATCATACATGTCGTAACTCCCAAGTAGAACAAGAGCCATAAATTCTATTCCTAAATAACCTACTTTGAATATTTGTAAAACTGGAAGAAAGTGCTCCACCGAAAATGTACGGAAGATAAAAAGAAAGTTCGGCCTGCTTTACGCATTGCAAATTGTCGCACCACGAAGCTGTAAATGTGCAAGGTATGTGAGGGCAGGCAAAGACACTGTAGCCTCATGTCAAGCGACGTCTTCATAATTTAGCCTCATTATCGTCATTTTGAGCATCATGATAATTTAGCGTCTTCTCCACCAAGATCCGTTCAAGCATCACTATTTCGATATTGTTTTAATAATTTCGTAATTCCCTCCCCCCCCCCCGCCTCTTGTGATCGCGCGACATGCGTGCATGACTACTACAACGGCTATATACTACTACATTTACTGCTACTACTACTACCACTCCTACTGCTACTGCTGCTGCTGCTATACTACTACTACTAGTACTACTATTACACTACTAAACGTATTACGCATGTTGCTGCTACTGTCTTTACCGCTGCCGCTACTCCTCCTCGGCCTACTACTACTACTGTGTCGACGACGATCACGGCACATGATAGACTGAAGTAAGTCTGCTGTAACAAGCGCCAATCGAAGTTCGTGGCACAATAGTGAAGTACAGCAAAGTGGCAAACCTCTCCTCCATCTTTCCTCTTCCAATACGAAGTCCCCACTTGGCGCGTTGCCTGACGTCACGTCGTACTTTGTATAGCAGTGCCTTTGTCGCGAGCATGCACTTCGCGTAATGCGTGGCCTACGGCGGCTGAACGATTGAGACGCCTGGCTGAACGTCGGGTAATATTTGCACGAAACCTCGCTCTCACCTTGACGATGAAGATCTATGGCGATGGTCGGACGGGCGCTCAGGCAAGCGGCTTGTCGTCGCCGAACCAGGCCTCGGGCCAACGTTAAACGTGATGAGCGTGCAAAGTCGTGCTTCGCCGCACGATCCTTTATCTACTTTTGTTTCGTGCCTATGGCTTTAGCGCCCTCCGCGCCATGTTGCTCTGAACAAGGTTTCCTGGAGCGCACTCTTCACTCCTCTCGTATGCTGGCGGCGAACAGTGATGACCCCAGCCCATTGTGATTCCACTCTAAGGATGCTGTACCGTGGAGTCACATGAACGCTATTAGCACCGCCGGGGCATACATAAAAGGCGGGAAGGAAGAGCCTAGCCGTAAAAAGTCAAGTTGATGTTTTCATCTTTTAAAACCCTGGCAGAATATAAACATACTTCTACTTTTCTTAAAAGTTAGCTAGCTACCATAGGAATGCTAGCATGTCGCAATAGCGCCATTTTTTTTAAAGACAGAGCCCTTCAGCTCGAACGTTCTTATTTTGTTTTGTGCCTGGTTCTTATTTGTTCAGTACGACTACTTTGAGCAAATTTACCGAAAATTTGGTAGGATAGCTTGCGGAGCTCTAACGGCTACTGTAATCTCAATGGCTGCCGTATAGGTCAGCGAGAGCTCGAAATGGTTTTAAGAGTGCTGTTCTGAATACATGGTGAAACTGTTCTGAATGATGTGGGCTTTATTTGGACTTTTATGCGTGACAGTGTTCATAACGACGTGCTCAGAAAGAACCAAAGTCCACGCAGTTTGGCAGCTGTGACTTAATTCCTAGGGGGGGGGGGGGGGAGTGAGCGATCGCAGAGGTGCGAAGGCTCGGGAAGGTTAGGGCGAAAGGGTTGGATTCACTCACCCGCCGTGGTGGTCTAGGAGCTAAGGTACTCGGCTGCTGACCCGCAGAACGCGGGATCAAATCCCGGTTGCTGTGGCTGATTGCATTCTTGATGGAGGTGAAAATGTCGTAGGCCCATGTGCTCAAATTTGAGTGCACGTCGAAGAGCCCCAGGTGGTCGAAATTTCCGGAGCCCTCCACTACGGCGTCTCTCATAATCATATGGTAGTTTTGGGACTTTAAATTCCACATGTCAAATCGATCATGGATTCACTGCCTGTGCGCGCGACAAAATCTTGTTTCACGCTAGCCTCCTTTTTGCAACGACGCCCATTGTGACTGACTCCCTGGCTGACCGATCGACAGACCGACCGGCCGGCTAATCACCTGGACTGGACGGGACTAACTACATTTCCAGGGCATTGTTCTGACTTGTTATGATCATGTCGCTAACCGCTCCTTCAATTCCGGCGGAAACATGCTCTTTAGATTTGGGTGCTCACTAGCGAACACCAGGAAGTCGAAATTCGCGGTGCCCTTCACGAAAGCGTTTTTCATATTTATATCGTTTACTTCGAATGTAAACCCTGAACAAATAATAAAATATTGTTGCAACGCATGCCTCACAGTACAGGTGTAATACACCGATACGTATCGTCTGTCCTGCAGCAAGAACAAACATGAATGGCCATGAAAACTAAAAAAAATAATAATGAAATTGCCTCAATTTGAAATGGAGCCTAAGCTCGCTCGGTTGAACAACACAGAACGCGAATCAAACGCCTCCCGTCCTCCCCCCGGCATTGATTGGTCGATGCACGGACACTGGCGTTCCCTCTGCGCTGACCGCTTCTTCTTTTTTTGGAGGCTTTCGCTCTTTGTGTGGGCTTGTGTCTGTGTGTGACGTCATAGCGAGGCTCTGGATCGTTCCGGTGATTTATCCTCTTACTCGTCGCCAGCGCAGCGTGCCGCTAAAAGCTCTGAAGTATTTGGAGAACGTGACCCGGGGGCACGTTTGACGGCTTTGCCATGCAGTTATGGCTTCCCAGGCGTGACTGACGTAAGGCGCGGCTCTCAGCCGCGCGATTGCCCCGTCAAACGTTGCACGCCTCTTTTTTTTTTTCGTTCCATCCAATATTTGAACCCCCCCCCTTTCTCTGTCACAAGTCCTGTTGCTGCGCTTCAATTGAATGGAAGACAAAAAAAGAAGGTAAAAAGGCGTTCTTTTTGCGCAGTACCGAGAGAAGCTATCGGCACAGCCCATCAGCCCTGAGCCTTTGATTTGGATCTGAACCTTAGCGCATTAACTTTCGCGCACAATAACCTTTCTTGGGATACTTCAACGCAAAATGTTTAGTATGTATGTATGTATGTATGTATGTATGTATGTATGTATGTATGTATGTATGTATGTATGTATGTATGTATGTATGTATGTATGTATGTATGTATGTATGTATGTATGTATGTATGTATGTATGTATGTATGCGTACGTACATGCATACGTACGTACATACATACGTACGTACATACATACATACATACATACATACATACATACATACATACATACATACATACATACATACATACATACATACATACATACATACATACATACATACAAGCATACAAGCATACATACATACATACATACATACATACATACATACATACATACATACAGACATGCAGATAGATAGATAGATAGATAGATAGATAGATAGATAGATAGATAGATAGATAGATAGATAGATAGATAGATAGATAGATAGATAGATAGATAGATAGATAGATAGATAGATAGATAGATAGATAGACGGAACCACGAACGGACGGACGGACAGACGGACGGACAGACATACAGACGGACAGACAGACGGACAGACGGACGGACGGACAGACAGACAGACAGACAGACAGACAGACAGACCGTTCGTGGGGACATAATCATTCTGCTAGATTCTTTGCAACAGTTTCAAGTGTAACTCTTAATTATTTTTGTGGGTTTACTAGATATTACCAAAGAGGCTGAACATTCCATCGACTACCTCTCTTGTTCAAATACACTGCCAGAGCAGAAAACAATTATTTGGTTGTTTTTTTTTCGGTCGAATACCACTGCGGGAATCTGCGTAGAAGACGCGACGCGCTTTCTCAGTCAATCAGCGTACGCGACATTTCGTGTGTTTCTTTCTTCCTCGTTCTTCCTTTTTTCTTGCTAGCATCTTCCAAAAGCTCCGGTATTTCTTCGCTCCCCACCGTGGACCTTCTTCCGCTGTCTTAGTAAAAGAAAGGGTGGCACCGCTGACAGAAGGAGGCATGAAACAAGCGACCCACTACCTCTCGTCTTTCCGCCGCTGTAGTTTTGCTGTGCCCCCGCTTGCTGCGCCACAAACTGCGTCACCCCGTTGGAGCCCGGTATGTTTTTTCCCCTCCTTACCCCGTATGTCCTGAAAATTCAATATTCTGCAATCGAATTCCCCCTCCAGGCCATAAGGCTGGCTAGTCACCTCTCTTCTGTTCCTTTATGTATTTATTTCTTTTTATTCGTCTCCGTGTATTGACCAAGTGTTGCAGTTTTACGTTTCTTTTCCTACATTTACAGTACTTCTATTTTCCCTTTTATTGTTTGGCCTTTTTTTTTTCGTGCTAAGAAATGTCTGTAGCCACATCCCCCCTACCACCCCGCCCAGTCTTCGTCTTGATACAGCCATCTCTGTCGCTACACTGGCGTCCGTTCCTTTATTCTTTCGTTTACTCGTTCGCTTCTGTTTGTTTTGCCAAGCGTCGTCGTTGAACCTCGCTTCTGAGCCTGACCGACCTACCGCTTTCTATTACGACGCTAGGTACCTATCCTACTGCTCAAGGCTCGCTTGGCTATTTTTTTAGGGATGATGGAGGAAATATCCTTCCCTGGTTCTGTCCCCCCCCCCCTACTTACCCTCGCCTAAACACACAGTTTGTCGTCGGCCGTCGCCCACGTCAATTTCTATCCTTACTACCTCTGTACTTGACCGTCCTATTCTTTGTCCTTTGGCTTCCCTACTACTTTTTTTTGTTTCTTCTGTGTGGTCTTGCTCCAGGATCAGCTCAAGCCTGTGCAACCGCTGTTTTGGGCTTTCTTGGGAACGCTACTTATTGCGTTATTGTGTTTCCTTACCTGGTCGCGCAAAATCCCGCAGTCGCTTGTTCCGGCTTCTCGCTGGAGTGGTGTATATCGTCATTTCTTTTGTTGTACTCTGCGTTACAGGGTACTTTCTGCGGTCCCCTACCGCTAAGCCCTTTAGATTGTTTTTCGACTCGCCTCAACGTTTGAGCGAATCTGGGTATCAAAGTGTCCTTCCCCCGCTAATGTTTTTTTTTTAATCTGAAAAGTGAATCAATCGCGATGTTTGGTTTCATCTCCGAAGTCCCCACGAGGACAATCTGGCGCCGGGAATCAGTGCAGATCTTTGGCATTTGTGACAGTGAAAAGCATTTTTTTTTCCACCAAGTGAGCTGTGGAAGGATCGTCATGTGTAGGTGGCAGAACACCATGAACAATATATTGATTTTTTTTCTGAAAGTAGATAAGGAATATTTTTTTGCATATTTGATGGTAATTGACGCTGAAAGTATCTCTTATCACTGCCGAAATTGGCACCGTAAAACCAAGACATCGCAGTCATTGTCCCACAGCAGTCAATTATTCTTGTAACGAGTTGTATTGCGGCTGAAACGCTGACGTCTTACTGCGAGAATACTGGGTCGTTCCTGGGGCGGTGTGTGTTCATTGTGGTAAGGGTAAGAGCGGCAGTTGATGCATTCATAGCTTTGCCGGCAAGTTGTCCGGAAACAGAACACAGTGGCGTTTTTTTTTTCTTTGGCACTTCCTCGGGTGCTTTCCGAGGTTCTACGAAAGTGCTCTACTTATAAATTTTGGAGCGCTGCAATTGGCAACACGTGTAATAGCTTAAAAAGGCAGACATGTTTTTGAAGCTACCAATGTTCCTAGTTTTTGTAGAAGTACGTATGGGCTTACCTGAAAAGAACATAACTTATCTGGGCATACTGTAAGAAAAAGTGGGGTATAAGGGAAATATTTTTGCCACAGGGAGGGGGCGGGGGCTGGAATGGTTTTCTAGGTGTCTAGCAATTATTTCGTCAAAAGTACGTTTACGTCACTTTTATGTCAACATTGAGGCGTCACGGTATCCCACGTGACCTTTGTGACCTGTCAGTATCAGCCCTGTGATGATAATGCAAGAAAAATACGTGAGGTCGACGGCGATTATAGTTGCGCGGCTGGAATATACTCTACAAATACACAATTTTTTTTTCTTCAAACGCATATCTAGAGGGAGCTACGTTATACCGGACAGCAGCGTCTTCGTGAATGCGTAACAGTAGCGACATACACCACAACCTACACGATCGGCGCGCAGGAGTAAGTCAGGGAGAAAGACTTCAAGAAAAGAGTTAAGGACCAAAAAGAAAAAAAAAACGAAACACTAGTAAGCTTGAATCGCAAACATTGTGGGGGTCTACTAGCTGGCACTGAACTTCGGCAAGCAGAGTGCGGCGACACTGAAAAGCCTCTCCTTTATCCACGAGATGCCAGGAACCGTAGTTGCAGCGCAAGAGGAACCGGAAGCAACTGTTAATCCTAGGGTCTGTCTTTTTTCTAAGAGGAAGCGGCGTTGACCTTACGCCCCCCTTGTCGCCTGTTTGCGCGAGGAATTATATCGATACGACAACGTTTTACCGTTTCTTGTTCATGTTTATCAATCAGTGATTCGCGCAATGAATTCGTGAGAACTAGATCATTTTTTTCTATTTGCTATTGTCGTTATCGTCGGCGTCGTTGTCTACTATTGTGGTTGTAGTTGTTTTTTGTTGTGATTGCTGTCGTTCCTTGTTTCTTCTCTCGTATTCGGCGCCCTGATTCCATTGCGGTCACGTACGCTTCAACTGACACCGGATGCTTTCTTCAGCTTCGAACCTATAAATAAGGGAATCCACAATGCTTACGTGGTCGGTCCGCAGACTCGCCTTGCTGATACTGTATACTGCTGTTTTATACAGCGGGTATAATGTTCACAGCACTGTCCTTGGCTACGGATAGCCGTCGCACTGGGCCAGCTTGTATTGCTATTTTTGCATGCCTTCACTCGCCACAGTGTCGTCACGTTTGATCATAACAACGAAGTATTTCTTAAACATGGCGTCTAGAACTGTATCTTGATTTCTTTTTTCATTAACATCATTGGAAAAGAGATTCTGTCTATGCAGCGGAGTCGATTAAGTGCGATTTCGCTTCTTTGGAGCAAGGTCTTCATTACAGTTGTATTTCAACTTAGTCGTGCTGTATTTAGAACAATAGAGCTGTTCCAGTGCGACTTTCATTTATTATAGTTAATTTAGTGATGCAAACACATCACGCTGATGCCATAAGCGCCGACTTCAATTACGTTTCGATTTGCGAAATCTCGCAAAATCTCGAATGGCGTAAACAAAATACAGCACTACATCGTTGAGAAGTTCGGATTATGTGGGAAATGTTTTCTTAGTGCCACACCATTTTTTTTTCTTCTTTAGGTACTAATATATTTTGGAAGCAGAACAAGAGGTAATTCTCCCGCGGCGCTACTTTGCAGAAAAATATTTTCTTCTTTCAGAAAACTTGCTATGGCAGGTAATAATTCACGATGAAGCGTAGCTTATCGTCTGTGTTATTCAGTATTGAGAAATTTTACGTGTTTTCAGAGTTCTTTCTCTCAGTAGTTCTTGTAGCGAGAATGTGCATTTGAAGCGGGCCTCTTCTTTCGTTATCTCGACTGACTCTTCCAAAATCGTTTTCGACAAGCAGGGAAATTGTTCTTCCTGCTGCAAGTGGTTTGAAAGACAAAATGTGACAATCTAAAGAATCAAAGCAACTATAATGAGCAAATTAATGTTTCCATTTCTGGATGTTGACCTTCAAAACTGTAGCTTGCTTCTAATGGTTCGAAACTGATAAGCTCTGAAGCTGCGCCCGACTAAAACGATTATTGTAACTTTCACTCACTCTGAGACGAACACTGTTCTACTTGCGGTAAAGTGCTACTTCTATACTCCTGTGCTCCCAAGTAAGCTGCTTTTGAGGCAGGGTGTCAGTAAATTCAATCGCGTAAATATTAATCAATAAATATATTTATTAGAAAACAAGCCGTGTGAACTAATTATGTCTCTCTCCAGATCGGTCACTTTTTCTTTGTTAGAGTGGTTCACTATTTCAGCAGTTTAGACTTTTGTTTGACTATATGCACCAACAATTTACTTACCTATGTCAATGAGTGAAACATCGTTAATCAGCTCTTTGTATATGGTACCTAAATTAATTTTACCAGCCCATCACTCATTCTCTCATCCAGGCGTTTGAAATATTCTCAGTGCGAGTCGAACTTTCACAATCGCCTTTGAGGATCATATTAGTACAAAGGGTACTGTGTCACAACTACGCGATCTGTTTTCTCTAGGTAACCTGGGCTCTTTTAGCAAGAGAAACACGTGACCTGTAGTGGAAGCCGGCTGTGTTAAGCATTAAGACGCGTTTGTGCAGTGACACAAGCCCGCACCAAAAAAAAAAAACTTTGGCTTACGTGGCATATTCCTTATTCTGATGACTCCACCTGTATGAACTTTTGCCGCAGAATAGAGTAATCTCCGTCAGGAACCGATGAAAGCTTCGGAAGTGTGTAGTAACTGAGCTCCCAGATAATGCTAACCTTATAAGCATCTTTCAGAATAAGCTGGTGTACTGGTTACTCTAATCCCTTCCACGGCCACTTCGAGTATCATGGCGCAGAGAGCTGTTAATGAGCGGCAGCGCTTGAAGGCGTCGCTAATGTGGCGTTGCAAGTCTAAGAGCACGCGGCGATGAAGAAGCCCCGTCTTTGCCGCAGGAGCAGAGCGGATGCACGCTGCCTCCGCGCCTGCCCCTTTCGCCGGCCTTTCATTGTACCACTGCATAATTCATCGGCAACGTCCGTCCACGGCGCACTGAGCACGCATCTCAAACATTTCTTCTTCCACCGACTACTTCACTCGCTGCTATGCCATTTGTACCGGTCTTCAGCGACCTCTCCGAGTTAAAGCGCCGCCGCCGCTAGAGGGAGTTCTTGTGTGGGGAGAAAAGCGATCTGCGCGCCGTCTGGGTGTCTCTGCGGAGCGGAGCGTGTTAACTGTGTGCGCTATCAAGCAGATCACTTTTTTTTCCTTTTCACTCGTTTGGGCTTCGCCCGTCAACTGGTGTTATGTAGTCGAGTAAAGTGTGCGTGCATATTTTTATTTCACGGAGAACAACGTAAGACGCTTTAGTCTTTTTCTGTGTGCAAAAAAGGAGGAAATTCAAGCTCTTTTTGTCGCGAACGCTGTATATAATGTTCTCGCATATAGTGTGTACGAGCATTATCTCACTGCTATTTTAGTGTCTCAGTTCTTTGTGTGCGATTCACCTTCAATCGGTTTTTGAAAACTATGTGCCTAAAATAAGTGTTCGTTCAAACAGCTCCGTAGCCTTGCTGAGCATGCCTTAATTGGTCCATTTACTTCAGGAAAATCATTTGTGCACGTCACTAAGTAGTCCAAAAATTTGTTTCTTTTTTTATTTGATACGTTCACAGACGTGAACCTGATTGATTGATATGTGGGGTTTAACGTCCCAAAACCACTATATGATTATAAGAGACGCCGTAGTGGAGGGCTGCGGAAATTTAGACCACCTGGGGTTCTTTAACGTGCACCCAAATCTGAGCACACGGGCCTACAACATTTCCGCCTCCATCGGAAATGCAGCCGCCGCAGCCGTGATTCGAACCCGTGCCCTGCGGATCAGCAGCCGAGTATCTTAGCCACTAGACCACCGCGGCGGGGCAGACGTGAACCTAAGCACGACTGGTACTATTGGTTATTTTCAACGTCACGTCCGATAGTTTCTTTCTTTATTTTATATATTACATCTCTCGTTAAGGCCGTAAAGATCCAACTTGGGCATTCTGCAGCAAAGTTCCATATTGCGGGTTCGACTCCCTGTCGTCACTGTGTGTGCTTCCCTATGAAAGCACAAATGGCCTCCTGGTCAGTGTTGCGATACCGCCCCACAAAAAACACGACTGACCAACTCAATATCAAGCACCTCCTGGCTTCTAGAGGCTTAGTATTACGCTAGTGTGCACATCTCTATTTTTTCTACTTGATAATTCTGTAGACAAACCTTGTCTCCAACACACAGCTTCGTGGCTCTATTTTCACCGTGTGTATTTATCGACCATTCGTCATTCACAAGCTCGCAAAGTTTTCAAGACATACAAATCACTGCCGAGATTCAACGGTCCAGTTGTCAGCAATGATATCAGCGCGGTACTAGAGCGCTGGCCTAGGTTCTCTTTGTGTATCAATCTTTTTCGAAACGTCTCGTGGCAACTACCCCTTTCTTCAAAGAGAAGGAGTAGAGGTCTACATGTCATTGCGGTCTTGCTGCGTTCTACGTTATGTCCACTGTTCAACAAGTGCCTTTCTCTCTTACTTTTTTGGCATATATTTCCTTTTCTTCATCTGCGCCTTTCTGGGCTACCAAGTTTTTGAACAGATCGGCCATTACGATTACGGAGTGTACCTTTCAACTCAGTAGGAACTCTGTGCGCCTTTCTTTGTAGTGTCTCCTTGATTTAACTCTTACCATCGCGCTACCACGCCGGGATGTTTCGTATTCGTATTCCAAATGCGCCCCGCATATGTCATTGAGTGCATCAGTGGACCCCTTATCGTATCAAGTAGACGCGGCCGTATTTTCTATCCTGTGCGACCAGTTGTAGCCACCTTCGTGCTCTGCGTGCATTTGGCGATGGCAGCGCCACTGTGGCAATGGCGATGAAGTCCCCGTATGCCCGTTTCTTAGTCCTGGAAACCTTCGCCGTAGAAGGAATACGAAATGTTATTCCATTTGCTCCGCACCGATACGCTACGGGCAACCCACGTGGGGAATGTTAAGCATTTCAAAAACTGCCAATGAATAGCGCTTAAGTAGTGCTTTTATTGTTCGGAATACTCCAAGAAAAAATTTTATTGGAGCATAGTTTCCTAATAATACACGAAAGGAAACTATGGGAGCTCCGCGCATGGAGCTTTGTGCAGCGTGAGAACTATGGGCAGTGCATGGGTTTGTCCAAGCTTCGTTATTTCGGCTCTGTTGGGCTCCGTGTGACCAGAAGCCGCTTTGTCACAAGACAAAGTTCAGCTACTAGTTCAGTTACCACCTTGACTTTTCTAAGCTAATTCATTCAAATAAGATTCATCCTTTTATCAGAAACGCCGCAACACAACATCGAACAAAGCCACACGTGCGGTCGAAGCCCCAAGCGTGAATACTACACAAATCTGTGCACTACCCATGGTTGCTGAACTATTCCAGTGCCAGAACTCTCTCTAGTGAATATAATAGGAAACACTACGCCTTGAAGTATCTGAAATGGTATAAGTTACTTTGTGCAGTGGTATAGGCCTGCAGTATTTAGCTCCGCGATAACAAGCGCAGCATCAGGCCAGCCTACCCGACGACTTCCAGTCACGTGGCTTATCACTGCGCTGCTGCGAAGCTCGTAACGTTCTTCTGAGCTGTTCGAACATTCATAGACACTCTTTTCTCTTCTTTCCTAAAGTAAACGCACTTGGCGTTTCGCGAGTTGTTTTTCTCATTTCGCATATCGTCCGTAGGTTATCATTTATTTGCCATACTTTGTTCTGTGAAATGATGAGTGTTGAATATCCGCGAAGTCCTGCTTTCTGCTCTTCAAGTGGCCACTGCTTGCACCTTGTCGGCTATTTTAGATGTTCGCATCAGTAGACGAAACCGAAAGGCATTCAAGGCTTTCCTACAACAGAAGCGTCGGTTGCTGCTAGCATCACACCGGTGCACCTGCACAGGAAACGAGTGTACATAATAATTAGACATGGCTCATGAACATGTTTCTCAGTGCTCTGAGGGTGCTTTTATACCAAAATTACGGAGGAACTTCTCGTGTATACACTTTTGTTAATGTGTAGGTACTAATGAATATTTTCAACCTCAGACCCACCCTAACACTTCATCTAAAAAGGCTAGAGAAGCACTTCACAATAAAAGAGCAGCCAATTCAGAATGATGTTCAGAGGGAAGGCTAAAACAAAAGTTCCGCAGCGTGTCACTCTGTCGCTTGAAGGCAAAAGCCTTCTGCAGACTCGATATTCTATTAATATATGCAATAGACAAAGCTTCTCGCAAGACATAACGAGCAGCAGTGTAAGGCAGGCGCAATTAATTACCTTGACATTCAGAGTAGATTACATTTTTCCTCCCAGCTGAACCTTTCTACACATTGCAAGGTTTTGCAAGACCGGTGGGATCGGTGCAGCCTTGGCAGAGCGACAATGCTGTTTGATGCTATCATCACCTGACGTAATCTTATGACCTCATGATGCAACGTCACTGTGACGTCATGAACACGTTACGTACCAACGCCCGTTTAACCAACTGACGATGCCATCCGATGGCATCATCATGAAACATCACGATGACGCTGTTAATATATTTCTATCCGTGCAAACATTTTGGCGTCACTGTTGTCACAACAACACTGCAGTGCTGTAGGTCGCGTGGGTTTTTGAGCTTTCTGATTTTCCTTCCGTGTTTCGCTGAATGCGCCGCTAAATGACACGTAAAAGGCTTTTGACTTGTAGGCAGGAACGCGCTATGTGGAGCACAGTACGTGACGTAAGTGTTCTACAGTTCATTTCATATGGATGAGAAATTGCGATTTCTGTTTTACAGTTGATTGCAAAAGTGGCGACCGCAAAACGTACTCCACATCCATTTACATCACTATAGTGCCCCTAGTACAGAACACGCAACCTTAAAAGGTTAAAATCATGAATTAAAATGAATTCGTGGATATTAACTTTCTCTCTGATATGATACATTACACCGATCATACCAATCACTGCAACGACAGTGGTTAGGGGTTAAACATAGCACACAATGCGGTCTCCTCTTCATGACGTCTTTTTGGGTTTCCACGTACATCCGCTGACGCTACGAGGTCACTACTGATTTCGATTAGTGCGCAACGTATGTCTACCTAGACATCATGAAAAATAGCGGGTATGTCCCCCAAATTTCGCGGCCTCGCTGATATTGCCCTCCTGACATGTGTAGCCGTGCATACGGCTCTAAGAGTTGGCACCATGACCAGACCAAAATCGTCTCGAAGTTCACAAAAAGAGTAATGTCGGTGGGCTTAAAGGTTATGCGAAGACACTAAGGAGCGTGTTCCCCCTCTATCATGGACACCATGGAAAAACACTGCGTGGACGAAATCTCTTCATCTTTTCTTTCTTTTTATTTGAATGAATCACACAGTCTGTCGCGCAGCGTCCACTCTTGGTACCATATGCACGTAAGAAAAGAAAGTGACAAAATGACAGTCTCAAACGAATGCATCAAGACGGACGATCAGCAGTAGGTGGTCAACACAAAGAATGCAGCCACCGCCATCCCTGATCTTGTCTCTCTACTCCGGGCCCACATTCCTATCCCTTTCCCGTTTCTTCTCGCGCAGCTTGGGCCCCTCTGGTTCTTCCTTCGTATCGCGCGGGCTTGTCTTTCTCCATTCGCCTTGCCTCCCTTTCACGATCTTGCATCGCACAATGTTCTCCGGGAAAGAAGAAGCTTCAGTGAGGACACCGTTCCGGATGAGCTGCCATCCTTCTTGGCCGACGGTCCACCGCCTATTGTCCGTGTCCTTTCCCTAGCCTCAAACAGTCCCCCGAAGGCCTGTCCTTTTTTTTCTCCCAGCAGTCGTTCTACCACATTTCCCACCACAGCCTTCTTTCGATCTCTTTACCACCATTCCGTACTTTTTTTTTCCTTCCGTGTACAAACGCAAGAACTTTGCTATGGCCCCCAGCAGCCCTTCTCTCAACGCACAGCCGTGTCGGTTTGTGGCGAAACATCTCCGCATGCAGGAAGGGAGTGAGAATTCTCGCAGTCTTTATTTACTCCCTTTTTACACCGCCCTTCGTCGGGTCACGGATACTCCCTTCATCCACAATGCCTCCTCTCGCAGCCTCGCTGGTTCTTTACGCGAGAACAAGCGGTGCGCTCCGCTGGGGCCCGGCGAAGCGTGAATTATAGAGGAGTCGCACCGACGATTAGAAAGTTTTGCTTTGCTGCATTGTTAGAGCCCATGGCGCTGTCTTTCTTTTTTTTTGTTCTTTTACGTCGTTTTTCTACATTTGTGCTAACCAGCAATAGCTGGTGCATCAGTATTGCTCTTTTATTGTCGATCGTGTACATGACGACTGGGTTCCATGCTCACGCAATTCCTCTTTCATATTTTTGGGGGGGGGGGGCATGAAGAAATGTCTCTTGAGAGAAGTAATAAGACAGCAGCGGGAAAAGCTTTTGCAAAAAGCGGAGCATTGTTTACGTTGAATTCTCTGGCCTCTACTATAACCCTTCTTGTTCGCTTGTTATCTTTATTAAAACGAACACTATGAACTCGCTTTCTGTTGTTGCTTTCAAAAATGAAGTGAACGAGACTCCACTCCCAGTGTACATGCTTCTTTTTGAGCTATTGCTGGAGGAAGTCATCAGACGTGAAAAAATTATGAGAAAAAGCAGGTAGGGAGTTGAAGAAGGCGTGAATATCAGCTGATGCTATCTGACTCATTCACCCATAAGCTTCTTTTTTTTTTCATTACAGACTTTCTCTCGGTTCCACAATTCCAGGTCATTTGGCTGCACCCGTTCTAGGTCCGTAAAGCTGTCACCTCGTTTTGCTGGGTGGAGTCACATTTCAGGGACGACGTGAGGTTCTGCGAATCAATGCGCTTTTGATGGTCGAATCAGTGCACTTATTCTGAAGTGGCAAGTAAAATTTGGTGGCTACGGGATCTTCACATCTGGGTGCGTGACGTGAGGTTGTTGTACCTCCTCAATTACGACCTATGAATCAGCCTCACCAGGCCCGACCGCCTTCAGGCGTTTTCTCCAACTTCTATGGCTGCCTGGACATATCGGTATTACCGGAAATCAATTAGCTGATGATGCAGCCCGCTCAGCCCATGAAGAAACCCGTGTAGTCCCGATTCCTCTATCAAGGAATGATGCAGCAAGACAACTTTACCTGCTGGCTCGAGATCTCACACGCACGTTCTGGTCGTCTACCAGCTTCCAAAGGTGTCAATTTTATGAACTGGATCCTTCGCTCAAGCTAAAGCTACCATCACAACTTTCCCGCTCCGATGCGACACTGTTATGCCGCCTTTGGTTGGGTGTTGCATTCACAAAGGTGTACTCCTTTCGCATTGGTATGGCAGACACTCCTACATGCGACTACTGCGGAGATGAAGAGACCATCGAACACGTCCTGTGCAGCTGCGCTTGCTACGACACACAGCGATGCCAGCTACGGATGGTTTTGAATCGACTTGACCCCGGACCATTTTGTGTGCAGAAGATACTAGGACCTTGGGCATCTGCCTCAGTTGCGCAGAAAGCAACTAAAGCACTGCTGCTTTACCTTAGGTCAACAAACCTGAGCGACCGCCTGTAAACTGTGTGTGCTCCCCGAGTGTGCTCGTGATTGTGTGTACCTTATCATCTTTCTGCAACCTCTTTTCTCCCCTTTATCCCTTCCCCAGTGCAGGGTAGCAAACCGGATGCGCGCCTGGTTAACCTCGCTGCCTTTCCTTGTATCTTTATCTCTTTCTCTCTCTCTTCTCCTACTCCTACATAATCGATCAATTCAATTTGCCACAGCATCGCATCGCTGCTCAACGCCGCAGTGAGTGATCATGAGCGCCAAATGGGTGACACCTGTCGCTTGTTTATTTATTTGGGGAGCGATCGAACTTACTTAGAAGGGTGCAATCTGTGAAGCTTCGAGAAGTGAGAGCTCAGGTATAACGCCAGTTTGATTTGTAATGATGTGGACATTACACATGTGTAATGTTGTTGGTTGAACGCTCAAATATTCGCGGTTTCTTTCTCATTTTTAAGCATCCGGATAATCAATCTAAGTGCAGCCCCAAGATCAGTTTCACAAAACCCGGATGATTGGATGTACGGTACACGCGCTGTTCTCTGTAAATCTCACCGCCCTCCTTCATTACCAGTTCCATGGACGCTTCTCCGAAAAAGTGGGTTATAAGTTTCAGTGTATGCATGACATTAAAACGGTAACGACATATTACGTTTGCGTTATACAATAATCTACTGCGATGAAGTCAGCTTTCCAGCCAAGAAAGGAATACGTACAAAAGGGAAAAGATGAAGCGTTTTGGGTTTATGCTGAAGCTCCTATCTAGACACACCGTTGCTTCTGGCAGAGATTTACGATAAATTTGCCATGCTTCTTTCATGCACACTGCAGTGGTTTAAAATAACAGAGAGCTCAACTATTTTGTACATATTCAGGTTTAAAAAAAGGTCATGTAAACACAAACATCAGAGAGCAGTCAAGGCACTACCGAAGTCAGAAAGTGCCCACTAACAACTTTGATACTTATTAGCAACTCTCAGTTGTTAGTTGACCGACAAAGTGTTTAGTCTGCGTTTATGGTATTCAAACGTCTTTCTTGCGTTCGGGTTTCTATGCCCATTTTCTTTTCACATGGATGTGCAAATCTCTATGAAAAAATAAAAACATTATGTGCGTGTATTGCCTGCCACTTTTTTTTCTGTTTGGTTACTCTTGTCAGCTTGAAACGTCCACTTCTTTTTGCTCTGTTTTGTTTTTAACTTTTCCACCCGCTTCCAGTAGAATAAGCTGCGGCTGCAATAAACAGAAAGGAGCTTCAGGCGGAACACACTTTAAAAACTCTCAAACAGTAATTCTGTTTTCCTTAGCAGCAGTATCATCCTCCACATTGGCTCCCGTTTGTTGTCCGTTGTATTTACAAGCACATGACCGAGTTGACTGGCGGAACATGGGAGAGGCCTTTGTGCTGCAGTGGAAGTGGTCAGGCTGCTTCTGCTGATGATGATAATGATGATGATTATGTTTGCATGCGCGCTCGTTTACAGGGAGTAATTTCATATGGCACAATCGCCTGCTTTATTGCGTCAATTTTATTCAAATTGTAAGAGACAAACGATGTCGAGAGAAGTCGAAGTTTCCGCCAAATGTGAAGGACTGATAATCGCATCAATGCATTACGCACCCGTACAAAATACGATTTGTAGCTTCATGAACCCCAAATATTGAAGCAAATATTTACGTACTGAATAAATTAACGAGCGAGCGCATTATTCAACACATCCTACTAGAGCACCGCAACACTGAATTTCGCGACGAGGACGTAATTAGCAGTGTTTACAAAACTTAGCTGATGCTTCGCATCGTTTCTAGATTGTTTAGAATTATACGGAAAGCTACACTAAAAGTGTGTACATCAGCAAACGTGATCGCAGACACCGCAGGAGAAGTAGTCAGTCATCGGAGATCACTCAGCGATTGGAAGCTTCCCATATTGCCCGCAATATACCTCTGGCTTTCACGAAAGTTTTTTTTGTTTTTCGTGGAGTAATGGCCTCGCCGCCCACAGGTGGGCACTTTAGGGAACAAGCATGGTTCACCCACAGCTTCATCTCGTCCTTCTTTTCGTGCGCTTGATGATAGCGCACTTTTCAAGTGCATTCGTCTTTCAGCATACATATAGCTAGCGCTGATGGCTTACCCTAATAACTCGCCCAACGCAAGGGTTGGTGCTCGCAGCACATGCATCGAACATTCGGCCACGTGTCTCTATTTCATGCCGGATAGCTTCCGGTATGAGAAAGGAGTGAGTTCCCCTATATAGTGGTGCTCATGCCAATCACTTACGTGAATCCTGCTCCACGTATGAGCGTTGGCTAGCCGTGTAAAACGATAACGGGCGTATCAATATTTACTTTCACGCCGTTTCCGTCGCGGAGAAGTCGGAACAAGCTTGATAAGTAATTAAACTGGTTCTCAAGCTGTCCGACACGAACCAGTGCCCCCGCCTGGAGGAGATCAATGACGAATTCCCCGAATAATGAGGTGGGAAGGGGGAGGGACGTTTTATCTAGACTATCATTTCCTTGCGGAGTTCACAGGTTCTCTACGTGTTGCTGTTGATGACGATGACTTATCTTAAGGCCCCCGAGCTGCCCAATAGAGCTTATTACCAACCATGCGCAGACTGTTACGGAGAATCCTACTGTATCCAAACGTCGCCGAAGGAGCTAGCAACAGGTTTTCCAGTCGAGGCGGCGCGGAGCGCTTCCTCTTCCTTCTAACCTGAAAGACGCTTCAAAGACGCCTCCGCTGTCGTTTGAGAGTGCTTAAGGGACTCGACCTCGACTAAATGCTTGTTTTTCCCTAAGGCGCGCGTAGGGAGAAAAAAAGGAAAGGAGCGGAGTGGAGCGGAGGGCGAGCGGAGATGTCCGGAATGTGTGGCGAGTCGGCAAGGAACCTGGCACAAGGACACTGGGACGAGCAAACACGATAATTGCATTTAATCAAGCTCAAGGAATCGGGCCGAGCAGGTGGCGTTAATTAGCTTACCCTTCCTGCCACTGGGCGCCTCGCTGCCGCCGACTCCTGTTCCGCTACCCACCGATCCGCGTCGCAAAGGACCTGCACTTCGCTGCTTCTGGCTTTTCACGTTTTCCCAAGTTCAGGGGTTGATTTTCATTTTTGTTCACTTTGATTTACTTGTGTTTGTTTCTCTTTGCAGTCCCTGGCTAGCGATTGTGTTTTACCGTTCAGTTGTCTCTTTTCTCTATTTTTGATTACTTTTTTTTTATACTCGCTTTCGCTTAGCTCCTGAATCGACTGCTCTGCTGGCGCTGCTGCACCGAACGTTCTTCGAGTAGCTTTTCAGGGCAGCTAGGGTTTTTCGTGCAGCTCGGGCAGATGCGCTGCGTACGCGGTGTTTTTGCTTCTTGCCATTATTGATCTCGTTCGTGTTGATCCTCGCAGCATGCGTTTGTGTGTACGTGTACTTACGTCGGGAATCGTACTGCACGAGTGTTAGTGAGCGTATTCTGCTTTTCTTTTCCGTCCCGTTGTGCGTCTTTTGTGTGCCCAGAGTCGTCTGTGTGTACGAGTGAATGCGTGCTTATCTCTACTCTCCGTTGATGTATTTCTGTCTGCTTCGCTGTTTGTGGTGTTGTACATGTGATCGTACGTTTGTGTTTGTTCTTGTGCGGTACGACGTTTCTTTTAGGTGTGTTATTGTATGCGTGTGTATATCTGGGAGATGTGTGTGTATTCAACGCCCTTGAATACGTTTCTTCGGTTCCGTGTGCTTTCGTCTCTGCGCGTATATTTGTGTTTTTCTGTCTTCGCGGATACATGGGTATACTGCGGCTACGCTTTTGCGTGTGTTAACGTGTTCGGAGCTCCTTACGATCGGGTGACAGGAAGACTTCCCGGTTTTCCTTGACAGCGTCAGCCGTGCACAAAGCCGCCGCTTCTACTGCGACCGATATGCGTCCCGAAAAGAGGCGCGCGTGTCGCCGAAGCTAGTGTTTTGTGCCAGCCGCCCGAGCCGGCTAGTTGGGAGTGTTTCAGTCGGTAGGAGGACGTACGCACTCGCAATCGACCGTGTACCGTGCGGTCTGGCTTTTTTTCTGCGGCTCGAGATGGCTCGAAATGGCTTCGATTGTGAACGAAGGAAAGGCCGGGACAACGGGCGTAAGGCGGTTGCCTTTGCCCCTGACATTTTTCCCCCCACTCTACCGAACGTCCGTGTCGTGGATGAGACGAAAACACGACGCTGTTTGTTTACCAAGGTGTCGTAGCTTACGTATTTTTGGTCGACGCGCGTTCTTGCTTCCAGAGGGCGTTTGTTTTTGAGTTGAGTTGATAACGCAGTTTCGTGATATTTTTCATTCCCATCAGGTATTTTAGCAGTAGTTGGTGAAAAGAACACGCATTCACCTAGCTATACATGGAATACTAACTGTAACAGAAAATAATAATCTATATATCATTTATACTGAACTTAGAATATTGAGTAGCGCGGGAATAATACGCGGCACCAAACATGATGGTATAAAATGGATAACATCCACCGCGTTACGTCACGTAGTATAACTTCGAAACGCAGGTGGGTAGCACAGTAGCAAGCACAATAGTGAAAGAGTTTCTAACTTGTTGCTAGCTGCCACTTTTCGCCAGTGAATTCAAAATAATTGTACAGGATTCGGATGTACGACCACCTTCTCCAAGTCTTTTCAAACATGAACAGGTCAGGACGGAGACAATGAATGACCACATGTATTGTTGGTGCCAAAATATTCTTGGAGTACTGGGTGATGCTTAAGACGAGTTTCTATGGAGGCTTTGCTGAAAATAGAGGCGTCAAAATCAAAGTTTATTGTTAGCGTAAACGAAGTATTTATTTGATATATAATCAGCCTTCCAGACTAAATTGTTGTGGTTGAAGATGCGTATTTTCATTGCACCTGAACATACATTCTGCTGTGGGTATAGTTCCCAGAGCTACTTTCACCGCATTTTTTTACGCTCGTTATATTTGAATTCCCGCTTCTGGTGAAAAAACAAAAAAGAACGTCCATTATATTTAAATATTTGCTTCTTGCCAACAAACAAAAAAAGAAGAACGCAGAATAATTCGTTCATAGCCGCTCGTTTTCACACTGTACGAATTGTGAAATCAGAAGCTGTCGACCAGGTGGCCTCTCGAACAGTTTTTACTTGCACATGCGACGAGAGAAAGAGAGAAAATGGGCTTGATTGAATGCTGTCACGGAAATTTCTTTACGGCAACTCTAATGAAAAACTCTCTGCGCTTAGCATGGATTTGTTAGCCCGAGGCTTATATACCGGCATGTTTTTAGTACTATCAGTAAACACGATGTCTTAAATGAGGGTTACTCCCAGTCTTGTACTACACGGTATCAAGGAATAATGATGCATTGGTTCACTTAAGATAATGGGTATATAGCATTGTCATAAATTTCTCTCATAGCGGTAAACAATCTGAATTGGTTTTAAGCTGATGCACCAATTAAGGTAAACTTTGTGTTCTTGCTGATTATACATTATCCGCATCTTTGTTGCATTATGTATTTATGTCTACTGTAAGACTAAGGCCTCACATAACGGCCTTCAAGTATCTTTGCTCTGTGCCAGCTCACCCACTATCACGTCGGCATTATTTAATAAATATCACAGGTTGTCTCTATTTCCTTTTCTTGGCACACCTTATGTACAGCTCATATAACCAGAATGCTTAGAAGTTTTGTGCTTTCATCAACGTGACCTTTGACTCGTTTAAAGATTTTCAATTTTTTACGCAACCATTGTGAAGACCTGAAAGATCAAATCTACAGAGGTAAGAAAGTAAGTGTAAATTATGGCATTGCAATGGCTTTGCTAGGTCATAAGTGAACTAAGTCTCGACAGTCAGTCTAAAATGTCATAAAATAAGACTCGAAGGAAAGAACTCTGAAGAGCACAACGCACAATTTCTCGATTCAATGATGAAAGTTTCCCGAGGAAAGAATGTATTCTACGTATGCAAACGCGAACTTCAGTTTTCATTGTCGCTGTTTTGGTGGTTAGGGTCAAAGACCCATCATTCGAGTCTTAAGAGCTTTTTAGGCTCGTTTCCCGCAGCGATTGTATATCAAAAAAGTGAATATACCGGTACGCTTACTCATCATTCTGCTATTTACAGTAAGCAACTTTCTCTCCCCTTACATCAATTGGTTCTGTTCGTGAGGACATATCGCATTGTACCCTCTAAATACAAAACATTATTCTATGTCACAAGAGCAGCTTACTTCAGATAACAAATCCGCTAATACTTCCACAGTTGCACACGTGCCAAAAGAAAATGACTAAAGAGGTGTCCGTTTTTCCATATGCAGTCATATACATAGGAAAAAGACGCGATCAAGCAACTATAATGATGAATAATCCTGGAATAACATAGCAGTAGCTCCTGAAATCACGTCCACCGCTCGGCAGGCTGGCTCTTCACAGTCATTCCAGACTCTTTTTGAAAGCTCTCAGTTAAGCTTTAGTTGTATTATTCGTTTCCACGGTGTTAATTTTTCTTTATTTGATTCACTTTACCTTTAGTGAGACCTTGCTCTTCGGCGAAGGACATGATCCTGGTTATTACGAACTCGTTCGCCTGCTCTTGACTGTTGCGAGTGCTCTTAAGGCTCTGAGTCTGTATGAACTGTTGAACATAACGATTAGCAAGAAAGGAGCGATGGGAAGAAATGTGAAATTAAGAGTATGAACTCACGTCTTTGAATACAGGTAATCGAGCGAGATGATCCATACTACTTCGGCGAAGACTTTCCTCAGGGCATAAATTGGACTTAAACGTATGCTGCAAGACGACTATCACTAATGAATTTGATTGATTTACGTGCGAGAATAGTTGTTGTAAAATGCTTCAAGTAACATTCTAACTGAGGTAATCGTCCGAAAATAAACTACGGTATTTGATGTGGGGTGATTCGTTTTTTTTATTTGAAAAGGTCAGTCTAGCTTTATACAATGCCTAAATGAATGTTTGCCGTATGAACGGGAAATGTTAATATGGCAAGTCAGTTTTTGTTGCTTTATTTCTTCTAATCTCGCTTTATCGCGGACACTAAAAAAGACGCGCTACGTGCCTTGAACTACCCTGAGTGTTGCTTCGGTCGAGTAATTGAGAACGCTTACCACGTTCATCTTCAATGCTTCAGATACACCAAGAAAGCATTACCTCTAGTAAAGAAAAATACGAAGTTTACTCAACTGCGCCTTTTAAAAACAAAACGTAAACAAGCCGTGCCTGTGCTAGTCGCCCGTAACAAAAAAGTAACAACTTTTGAAAAGACTTTCCGGTGAGAACAATCGAGCGAAAATAGGTTAACCATTCATCCGCACTTATGTATCTAGTGATGTTTTGTAAGTTTGAGCTCTGGAAAGAACGTGAACGTCAGTGTATTGTCTGCGAACTTTTCAGTTAACAAGCGAATTTTTATCACAAAGGACTTTAGTGCAATGTTGTTCCCTTCATTTGGTTTGTTTTTCTATTTTTTTCTGCATGTGCATGACATGGAAAAAATTGAGTAATTGAAGCGCCCTGTACTTCGTATGCTCAGCAGAAACCCATCTATAACGGAACAAAGCCACCGGAAACGGGAACACGCAGTACTTAAGACGGGACTCTGAAAGAGCGACGTACAATGACATGAACTAACCACTGGTTAATTGTGACTAAAGCAATAGACTGAAGATCTCTACAACCACATCGTTTGACGAATGCTCGTTCACCAACCGCGTGGATAAAAAAAGCAGGTATGCAGTGAACAATTAGCAAGAATAACGTTTTAGTGCACTTGTACTTTACGTCCTTAACAAGGAAGAGTAGCAGCTCTCGAACTCAGTGTAGAAAATAGTCACAATTCTCAGTCTCATTAGCTGTTCCTACTCCGAATGCGTTCTTTTAAATAAATAAGCATATATTATACGGGTTAAGCTTCTTATAGCATCACCTGGTCGGTCGTCCTTCTATTCTGTGTAGCAAGCATATCCACGGAGTCAATGATGACGAGTGGGATGAAGTGTCCGTTCCTCCGATGCGTTCTCTACTGTGATTGAGCGGGTGGATAGACGGAAGAACGAACGGACAGACAAACAGACAGACAGATGGACGGACGGAAGCATGGACGGGACGTTAAACGCACCGGTGGACGCATGGATGGACAGATTAACAGACGCATGGATGGACGGATGGACATACAGACAGACAGATAGACCGACGCTTCGCCCCACTTATCATCACTCACTTTCTGTATAGGCTGTGAATTCCTTTTCTTTTTTATTGTGAATCCATTCGTTTGTATTTGTCCCATTTACTTTATTAATGGAAGTCCTTTTACTGATTAATCTTTCGATATTAGTCAAACTGTGCGAATATCATTTTTTTTCACATGCGCTTTGATGTCTTGTGCTTCTATTGTGACACCCAAGCCTTTCTGCAGTGATACTGGAAAGCAAACCAGCCTCGCTCGCTATGTATCTCAGTCTGAGGCTCAATCGTGATTGCCCATAAGAAGGGTGGGTCATGGGTTCTATACCTTACATAACTAATTACAATACTTTGTTTAGAGCAGCCTTACCCTGTATATGCCGGGTATCTATTAGAATAATACGATACCTTAAAGGTCAGGGCTGTCATTATTTGTCTAAGAAATATTTGATAGCACACCGACTATTACAAGCTTATTTCAGCGTATCCGGCTACCTATCCCGATAAGCCAATGCATCTTTCAACGAAGCAGTTTCTTTTAATTCTATCAGGAAAATAACGTCAGAAAATGATCTTCGTGTACTTTAGTCGGAACAGCGATGACGTAAGTAGATCTGCTATAGAAGCGAAAGTAGAGAATACATATCCTTCAGGCTCAGGATCGGAAGTGCAGCTTACATAAGAAAGGCCGCCTTCTGTGGATAACAAGAACCGCGCGGCTTGAGCGAAGAAAATACGGTACCCACGTGTGATCGCAAGTGAACCTACTTGGTCTTTACGAAACAGGATTAAGGTTTCAGCGCACCGAAGAACGCCTCAATACCGCCGACCACAACATGGCACGACATGTTCGCGTGCCATCAACGCGACAAGCGATCTTGCTAGGAAGCGCAGCCGCTATTACAAAGAACACACACCACAAGCGCTTGTGTTGTGTGTCCTTTGTAATAGTGGCTGCGCTTCCTAGAAAGATGGATCCTTACCAACCGGCCCGTTACAATTGTCTATTGAGCGACAAGCGAGTCAGCGGGCGAAACGGGGCATGATATGGCAGGCTACAACACTCGGTGCTGCGTTCGAAAATCACTGAGAAATGTTCGCGCGCGAATAGATTGTCTCGGCTGTTGTGTCGATCGATGATTATGCTCTACCGCCTTACCGAGGCGGCAGTGATTTCGGTCGCGCGAGACATGCTTACATGTATCTAAAGCTTCTGAAATCGTGCTGCCGAATATATAGCAAAATTATCTTACATCAAATCTGATTGCTCGAGGGAAGCGTGGAGTAGCATTTATTAGGAAACATGCCCATTAAAAAGTGATTACTCTGGCCTTTACCGTGCAACCCGGGTTTGAACAGTCGTTGCAATTGTTTATAATAATAATAATAATAATAATAATAATAATAATAATAATAATAATAATGGTATGACTGTGACAGAAGCCTTAGTGATGGACTCCTCAAGTTTCGACCACCTGGTGCTTTTGATGAAGCGCACTGAACTCGCATAGTACAGTGCCCTCTGGCATTTTGAGTCGATATAAACCTGTCCACCGCTGCCTGAATCCATCCCGTAACCTTCAGGTCACCAGCCGAGCATCATAACCACTGCTCCACCACGATGCACTGAGGTGGCAAAATCGGCTCGTCGATAATAGTTTCGATGGCTGATGGTTCGAACGCACCATTGCGGTGCTTTCGATTGCGCCACTTGCGGTGGATGCAGGTACCTCCAACCATAGAGTTTCCCAAAATTAGCTAGAGGGCACTCTGGCGCTGCCATCGTTCAGCGACCATGGGAATGATGGGTAGTACACACATTTGCCTAGTCTTCGTACTTGCGGGCGGCGAATCGTACTTTCGGCTCGGTTTATTGCATTGTTACGGTTTTGTTTTGAAAGAAAGAACGAACCCTTTTGAAATTAGTGACTTGATTCAAAATGGTGAGCCTAGAAAAAATAAGGTTGTGAAGCGCAAACGGTGAACATTTGCTAATTTATGTTTTCGTGAAAAAAACAGCTTCAAGCCACACGAACACACACGGAGCCAGCAGCAGGCCAGAAGTACGAAAATTAGACAAATGTGTATACTACCCATCATTCCCATCCTCGCTGAAGCGCCGTGTGTTGCAGCTCCCATAGACACTAGCGCCAGAGTTCCCTCTAGTGTATATTAAGAAACTCTATGCCTCCAACAAATGCTTCAATTCATGGCGCTGAGTGATGATAGTAAGCGCCTTTTTAACCCGAACAACTCACATAACGCGGCACCGCACGGCACTTTCTGGTTTCTTTTCATGCCTTATTGTACCTGTGTGTTATTTAGCGTCATATCTAAATTGCGCGTGTTCAGGTGAATCCCCAACAAGCCCACATGATAACCTTTCGTCATTTTTCCCCCTTCAACTTGGAAATACATTACATTGGCTCAAATGCTGACCTGAAAACACATGGATCGAATTTCGGTTGAGGCGGACAGATGTTCGGAGAGGCGAAATTCTAGAAGCGTGTGAAATTTGATTTAGGTGCTCGCTATGGAACCCCTGGTGATTGAAATTTCCGGAACTCCTAACAATGGCGCCTGTCACAATAATGTCGTGCATGGTTCTGGGACTTAAAACAACATTGTACTATCGACAATCCATGGCATTTACACTGTATTGTTTCTCTTCATTTCACTATTTCACATATGTGGCGCGCTCCGAGCACGTAACCAGTACAAGCTTCTCTTGTCTCGTCAAAACGAATAGCTAATTATTACTAATGGGTATAGGCATCTTCGGTTAGCGCAGTCGGGTAGTCAGCTCGGAAATGCAGATATTGATGTAGCATGATGGCATTAATGCAGTGAGACAACAATCCCTTCTCAACTTTTGCAGGACTGCCAAAATCGACTGGTCAAGATGAAATTGGTGTTACTGTAGTATGTTTGGTTTGTTATTCACTTTCTATTGTGCTTGAATAAGGATCTGGGGTGCCCCGCCGCAGTGGTCTAGTGGCTAAGGTACTCTGCTGCTGACCCGCAGGTTGCGGGATCGAATCCCGGCTGCATCGGCTAAATTTCCTATGGAGGCAGAAATGTTGTAGGCCCGTGTGCTCAGATTTGGGTGCACGTTAAAGAACTCCAGCCGATCGAAACTTCCGGAGCCCTCCACTACGGCGTCTCTCATAATCATATGGTGGTTTTGGGACATTAAACCCACATATCAATCAATCAAGGATCTGGATTGTGCCGTAAAGCAGTCGGGAATGCTCTATTATTTCTCATTCTAACAACCGGTGTTCCTGGCATCCACGATACCACGGTTATCATTAATCAACGTCCAGGCTGATGTACTGTCAGTGTTCTTTTGCTTTCAGAAACTATCAACGGTGCATTAACGAACGGTTTTTTGTAGGCCACATGATCCTCATGCCATGTTATCGCCATCGGCACGTTCTAACACTGGCTTAGCTTGACTTCCACTCACGAGGCTGGCAGTTCCACCTTATCTGCAACGCATAGCTTCAAGAAGTTCTGCCACATATACAACACAAGGACCAAAACAGGAGACACACAACACTTGTGACAGCTCACGTGTTGTGCTTCCCCTCTTTCGTCCGTGTCAATCCTTCACGTCGGCCCTTAACCAGTCACAGTCAACATTAAATGTCCCATAAATGATGTGCGGTACACTGTACCTACGAACCTCATTGATGCTTACTGGACACGTTTTTCCTAAAGTTGCCATGGCATGATCTTGTGAGACCTTTCCGGGTTATGTCCCAAGAGTTGTTAATCTCGGTCTGTTGTGCGTTATCTTTTTGACATTCCTACCCGTCTTTAAGTGGGTGAGCTTCGGCATTACTGCGACTGGAAACTTGACAATAATCACTGTCCTTTTTTCACTAGCTGTGTCGAAGCCCGTGTTAAGAACAGGGAACATGGTGCATGCTACAAGAAGATAAAAACGAGGAATGGCGCGTGGCACTAGGATCTTGGTTCCTTTTCGTTGGAATAAACAGCAGTGTTCAGACGTGTGGCTGTAACGTTTCAAGCGTATTGTTCCTTAAGCCCTGTTTATCTAATGAAGCCTTCGGATTCTACAGCCTGCTCACGATCCCTCTGCGTTTCGGCTTACAGAGAATATCTGTAATCTACTCGGACAACCAAGTGTGTGCTATCCAGTGCTTGCCAATATCCCTGATTGACTTTACTTTGGCCCTTTTGTGGGCAAAGTCTTTCTACTTGCAAGGTATAGCTGTGGTTTTGGTTGTGTGAGTATGAGTGGCGGCACAGAGATTTTGTCTGATGACGTCTCGAGCTGATGGCTTACTTTAAAAAGAATTTTCGTAAGGAGACTTGCAATTCCGAAACTAGGTTTTAAATGAACACACAGATAGAAGTTCCGAATGCGTCTTGTGGTAGAGCGAGCCGCCTTCCAGTGTAGCTTTTTTTTACTATTATCAAAGCTGTTTATGTGTTTGTCGAAATTGGGGCTTAAGATAGTGTGCCATACGGGCTGAATATCACATAATGAGCGAATAATATGTGATATTTCTACCTATTTTTTGTTTATTTCTTTATTTTGGCGTTTAATGCGCTCGAAGGAAACCACACTGCGCAAGCACCGTCTACTGGTTCCAGCAGTGTCTTGTTTTCTTTAGACAGTCGGATTCTCTGGTCTGTGCCAGTTTGGCGATGGCAGTTTGCGCTACGTGAGATAAACCTCAGGCGCAAAACACGCAGAAAACATGCAATTGTGGCTTTCTATACAGTAAGTAGCTTCCGGTGAAACAATCAAGCATATCCTTCAAGGCTTTCTAATAAAATTTCGCCATATCGTATGGAGCACATATCAGTGTGGAGCACATATCAGTATGGAGCACTATCAGTGCCAAATGACACGTGGGATATTTTGTGCAGCAATCGCTGGAAAGATTTATTTTCTAGAGTTATTATGACTCTACATCCCCCTTGAGAGATTCGCTCAGCTTTCTGTGACTGGTTCATTCATTCAAAGCACACCAACATTGCTTTTAGCAAGCATGGCATCCTCTCACTGCACATCCCGCACATTACTCTGCATGCTTGAGCACGCCGCTTGCACTTCGCGTCTGCTGCTCACTTTTTTAGCACCGCCTGCACACAACTCCGGCATGGCAAACCCTGTGGCTCACTCCCGCACTTTTGCTTACCTTGCTGTCTCTTGATAAAATAGTGCATCACAAGAAGTCTGGGCATGACGACAAAAAAGAGAGAAAGACAAAAAACAACTGCACTGTTTTAAAGCAATGTACAAGTCACTAAATGGCCAAGCGATTTGAGAGGGCACAATTTCGAAGAATTCAACAAACACTTATCGAAAGATCAATATCACGGCCTTGAACGTGTCAGAAAACTTACGGTGAGACGGCTGTAATATTTCGCTCGGCAATAAGGAATTGAAGCCACGTCAGTCCATTGCATATTCAGGGAGTAGCGTGGCGAACCTTCTAACTTTATTTTCGTAATTAGGCCTGACTGGAAGCGACAGAATACAACTCTAATATTATAAAGCAGGTGGTACGTATACGAGTTGTGTGAGGCCGAATGAGTAGGACTCAAGAAAAAAATTCACTTCTCAGTCATTGCCGAGTTATTTATAAATTATTATAGCCTATTGGGAAAGAAAAATGCCTTTAAATAACTACTAATTATCACGAAGTCATCAGCGATAGTGTGATAAATGGGCAGCTTAAAGCTAAGGTGTTAATGAATGACAAAGTTTTTAGATGCTCTTCGCTAATAAAAATCTGCTCTCTGGAAATCTACATGCAGTGATGTTTTCGGAGCTCTGTCTTAAAGGTGCATTGACACTACCACCACCTACGAGGAAGTTTAGAAACTTGTAAGGTTCTGATCCTTTTAAGCCGTGCTGACTGTTATGGAATGTACTATACACACCGAAACAAAAGTTTGTACATAGAATAGGTCCCGTCTTAAATTGTCTCGCCATAAGTTTTCCAAGAAAATTATGATTGACAGATATCTACACGGCCAATCTTAAATTAAACTCGTATGAAGGAAAGAAGCACGCAGCAACACTAACCAGGGCTGTGTAGCTAAGCGGCTTAAACGGTTTGCCTTTCACACTGAACATCTTTTTGAGTCGGATGTCTTAAAGCATCAAGCTTAACTTATTATTTGTAGCCTCTTCCGGCAACTGTCCATACAGCACTGCTAACGAGGCTTTTTCGCGAAACTCAAAGCTCATCCTTCAACGCCAGCACTATGTCCGGCTTTCTCTTTTCTTTTCCTTAATCTCAATCGTTGCGTTTGGTGTTCAGTCTTAAAGCTTTTCAACTTACCTAAATGGCGTATGGATGTCTTCTTGATTTTGGTTGAGTTAGTCGGCAGTATAGCGCCAATTTCTTCGTTAAACTTCTCACCGTGCTTTCTCTTGCCTCTTGCAGAATTTCAGAAGAGACAAAAAAAATCGCACGTTCCTGGATTCCGAAACAACTCGAAATCAGTACTCTTCCGAGTATCGAAGCGACAACTGTATTCGACAGGTGGGTGTCTGATTCACGATGCACGAGTGCCCCTTCAGTGCGCAGTCTGTCATCTTCATTCTGTACATTTCAGTCAAGATTTTGTGCGTCGTTCGACCAAGTTTAATGCAGATTTGTGAGTTCGGTTTTTCTCACCCGATTCATGCTGTACTTTTCCTCCAATTTTTCGTGCTAGTTTAAAATGGAAACAAGTTGCTATATTTTTGCCGGGACCTATTGCTGCGTGGCCATTTCTAGACGTCTGAAATGACCCAACATAAACGTCATAAATGGAATTCAGTTGCATTTCAATGCTTTGCTCATGAAGACAACAAAAAAAGCAGAATCGCCACAATATCTTCGAATTGTAAGGGCAGCACGATGAGATAAATGTAGAAACAGTATGTTGTCACGTGACATAGTAGAGACTATGGTTATGTCGTGTCCATGAATTGCGTCTCAACGGCAGTACAGTCGAAGATTATCGTTATATCAGTGTCACTGGGTGAAATCTGTCATACGTGCAACAAATAAAATAGCGCTTGAAATGACGTTACCGCGAGAAACTGTTTGCGTAACTTGCGCAGTGGATTAGCTGCACATCGCCGTTGTACGGAAGTACGAAATAGCCAATAAGCACTCTTTAGAATGACTTTACTAGGTCGTTTGGAGTATCAGCAAGCGTGCAATATAAAGCTAAAATTGTAAAGCTTGCATATACCGTGAAAGCAATCTGTGATATAGAATGCGGAAAGTCGCTGGGTATTGAACACCACTCGGTACAGGAAGAAAACTACATTTGTTATGCAGCAACTCACACCTGCATATTTAGAGTTCATTGATGAATCTGCGTGTTGCACGAGTAGAATTAAGATGTTTAGTACACAGCGGATGTAAACTAATGGCGGAACTTTTTGTTGAATTATTGCTTGTACGTCAACTGCCACCGCCACTGCTCGAGTACTGTACTGAGATCACAACGTACTGTTGATGTAATGTTGTTATTCCCGTATGTTTTCATATTCGTCCCAATCCCGGCTTCAAGTACAGGGCACCAAAATCTCGTCCAAGTTTTTTCAGCTGAAAAATAAACTCATAACGCAAATACGTTAGCGTAATTCCTTTATGTTGACCGCCATCGCTCATTTCTGTGACGTGGATGTGAAGAAGGAAGATGAAAGTGCGGCAGGAAGTAAGGTTCATGGGAGTGCTGCCAGACAAATGATAGATGGCCGCCCGCACACAACCATCGCAGGAAATTGCCGATGTACGCGTTTCTGAACGTTGTACAGGTAGCTTTTCTTCATTGGTTTAAGAAATATCGGTAACGTGCATGCACTACAGGACCGAGATTAAATGATGTGGTAGCTTCTGTAAAGCAGTTTATCTTACCCAAATGTTCTTCGAACGCGATTTACGTACCAAGAGCAGCAGGAACGCTACGCTGGAATCGGTCACGTCTCATCGTTTTTTGTTTACCAGCCACTTTGGTAACTCGATGGCTGGGGTGTTCCACAAACTAGGTAAAGGGCGTGGGTTCGAGTCCCAGATATTTTGATGTGGTGACCAAGTACCGTTTCGGCCACCTAATTACGTTATTCGATGACGAAACGTTTCCAGATGAGGTCAAGGCCGTTTCATCAATCATATTCACTAAAAGCGGGCTAGTCAACCTGTACTAAATAATAACTTGTATCAGTCACACGCAGCGCGCACGCCACCTACGCAGCTTGGGTGGAGAAGGCCACCTGACGAACACTAAACGTGACCCTAAGGCTTGGTTAAATGCTTGCTTAATGAGTCGCTCAGTGCATTACCTATCAGATGGATCGCTTCTGTTTTAGTCGTACCACTCTTTATGGTTGAATTGCTTGCTATGTTTAAGGCTGGCGTCACTGCCACGTGTGTTAAGCAAAGTTGAAGATATACATCAAAAGGAGTTGTTAAAAACAAAGGCATCCAGAACTACAGCTACACATAAATCTGCAATCATTGCATGTTTTATAGAACTGATTGAGGTACTGGTGACGTCAACATTTCTAGGGCGTCATGAGACCACTGGTAACTCGCGGCTTGTCGGATACAGCGCATATTACAACTCGTGCATCTTGTTTAAGGGCCCTGCAACTCTTTTCGAGCATCGTCAGAAAACGCTGCCGATCGGTAGTTGAACCTCCCCAGAACACGCGAGCGAAATGTTCTAGCGCAGCACGTGGCCTGGAATATACAATAAGTTTTCAAAGTCAGCTAAATATTGCTTTCTCTTGTCTCGACACGCTACGCTAAATGCTCAAAAATCACTCATCACAGTTGTTATATCAGCCGTCGGCTGGTTTTAGGAGGGTGCGCTCGGTCGTTGCAGGGGCCACCGCGGGAGGCCGCGACTGGTCTCCACGTGCGCATGCAATAGCAGTGAAAAGCCGTGTATTCTGGGAAGAACAAAAAAAGAGAAAAAGTGCTCAACGTAACGAAGCGCGCGTGACGCCTTTTCTTTCCCCGTGCAATGTATTCCATCATAGCTTACGACGCTTTTGTCGGGACGAGAAAAGGGAGAATGCAATTGCAGCGTGCGACAAATTTTGGTAACTCCGCTCGTACTGAGTGGATTTGAAGAATTTCTGCGGCAGTGAATCAGTGAAGCAATACGCTCGCTTAGTGAATCCCTTACATGGCTACTTGAAAAAAGTTCTGCAGGGCGCCTCTGAAACGAACATTCGTATGCTTCTGTTAGGCAGAACTATATTGACTAGTTCCTCTATTAACTTCGTCGAGATGTACACGGTGATTGCCCAGTAACTGCAACATGCTAACTTTTTAGTGAACTATTGTGCAAAGCGTGAAAATCTTTGGTGTGTGAATATTTATGACGAGCAAACATGATTTCATGAAAAATTTCGTTTCAGTGCCAGGATTAGTATAGTGAGTGTCCATTCGTGCGCGAACATTGCATTGTTTATGGTTTTTTTTTGCAACTTTCACGCTTTAAACTGTTATGCACAATAATATGAGTATGCAGAGTCTTACATGTGCCCGTACCTCTCTTTAAACACATTAAATTTTGAAAAAAATTGTCCTGTGGATTATATGTCATGTCAAGAAAACGCTTAAATTATGTCGTTCTTTGTCGTTTTAGTCTCTTCGAGGGGATTTAGAAAACATGAAAGCCTGCTGAATATATAATCTCATCAACTTGTTGGTGTCTTCAGGTGTTCTGTGTGTGAATAGACCCACCTGTTCCTTGCGGTGTTTGCATATTCACGCGGGTAACTCAGAGCCCTCTCACTATTGAGAAGATGAAAGCCAGTGAAGCTGTGACTATTCTGGACCCGGTGCTATGGACATATTCCACGTTTGTGAACAGCGGCAGGCGTCGTAGTTATACCGAGACACTTGCGCTGACGTCACGGCACGCAGGCTGCACCCAGCCCAAAGCTCGCCACCGCTGACAACTGACACAGCAGTTGCAAAGCAGCCTCCGAGCACAATGCGTCAGAGAGGAGCCTGAACGCGTGACAACAGGTGCGGCACCTGCAGAGCTTCCGAGCACAGCGCGTCGGAGAGAAACCTGCATACACGCGGGACGCACGTGCCCGACGTGCTGTGCTGCTGTGTCAGCAGCACAGCACGACTTGCTGTGTCATAGACACCAAAGCTGCTGTCTATGACAGCAGCTTTGCAGCTGCTGTCATAGACACAGCAGTTGCAAAGCAGCCTCCGTGCACAATGCGTCAAGAGGAGCCTGCTCATGAACACGTGACAACAGGTGCGGCACCTGCAGAGCTTCCGGGCACAGCGCGTCGGAGAGAAACCTGCATACACACGGGGCGCACCTGCCCGACGTGATGTGTTGCTGTGTCAGCAGCACAGCACGACGTGCTGTGTCATAGACAGCAGTGGCGAGCTATGGTCTGGGTGGAACCCGCACGCCAGGACATCACTACAAGCTCCTCAGTAGGGCAACTGCACCCAGCACTGTTTACAAACGTAGAATAGGTCTATAGCAAACTCACACATTGTGATTATCGATTATATTCAGCAAATTCGGAGGCCTTCCCGCAAAGATCCCGGTGTGTATCCTGCCTAAAACGCATATTATATTATCAACTTTGCCTCCTGACATGCAAATCACGCAGTGCATGAGAAACCCCGAGTTTCAAAAGTACAAAAGTGGGATGATTTTCGTTGCTTGCGCCAGTGCATGGTGTTGTCCTGTAAGCCAAACTGACGGCTTAATTCGGTAATGTCTGGGAAATCATGCTCCCTTATGTGCACTTTTACGCCAAGTTAATTTTTTCGACGCGAAGCACTGCGTTGGTCAAGTTCGCTGACAATTCTTTATGTGTCTTTTGCCGACGGACACAATCCGCCTACACCTAGCAATTAACACGTCTTTGCTCCTAAAGTAACGTACTAGCGCACAAAACGTGCAATCACACGTTGAAGCGAGTGCGCGTGTCCGCCAAGTGGCACACAATGCGGAAGGAAGGGGTCCGAATCGTCAGGTGGCGAAACATTTTTTTTTTCCTAAAAATTTTTGTTATTTACCTGGGTCGTCGCTTTTTTTTTTCTTATTTCACTGGATCCTACGGACTCTTCCACCATTCTCGGCTATGTACCTTCCCGGGTGACTCTAAAAGGCGGGGCAGCAGCAAGGTGGAAGTTAGTTGCGCCGGTGGTGTGCCGCGAAAATGAACACTTATGGAATAAAGACACCGCTGTTCCCCGGGGCAGGCAATTTATCGGTGGCTGAACGTGGGCTGACTCTAAATTAGCATAGCCTCCGGCGCAGGCGTCATTACTGTGGGTAATTTGTTTTGTGAAAGAAAAAAAAATTAAACGTGAAGAACAGGGTTCATCTCTTTATTACCGGGGCAGTGGCCTTTTTGCTGCACTTTCGCGCTGGATGGGTAGCCTTCGCATATTAATCCTGTTGCTTATCGCATTAGCACTATTGAAAAACGACCTCCAAATAATTGAGTGAAGTCTGTACTCGGTACAGTACCCAGGATAGGAATGGCAGACAAATCTGAGAACTCGTAGTGGAGTATTATTAACGGGTTCAGTTGAAAACATTAATCGATTGCTTGGCCACTAAATGAAATGATGACGTTTTGTTGGAGGCATTAGTCTACAAACTCTCCAAAAGGCTTACATAGCACAGCAATCAGAGTCAATTTTTTTCAGGGGAGATTGAGGGACGCTGTTTATGAAATATTCTTCCTACAACTCAAGGTTTTTTTTTTGGAGGGCCGATATTTCTTTAACCCGTGTCTTTGTTCCTCTTACTATAAGACCAGCTACCTCGGTTCGCTGAGCAAACTGCCGCATTCTTTAAATGTCCTTTATTGGCTTCTTGAACGCAGAAGAATGCATATTGCTTTTTTGCGAGCTGCGCTTCCATTAATTCTACAGCGTCTTTTACAGCTTCTTTTGTTAAACGAATTCCGACATGTTGCTGTTTTTTGTTGTTGTTGTTGCTCTTGGGGTTGCAATCTCACATGAAGGTTCTTGGTCTCGTAACCTTACGAAAAAGAACTCTGAATGGTTCAGGGAGCCCTAACTGATTTATCGTATGTTGTTTTCCACAGTTATGCTCGCTTTAGTTTCCAGGAGCTGTCTGTGTCGTGACCTCATTACAGTATAAGGCGGTCACGTACAAACAGAATGTCACGAAATTTTTTCACATCTTTTGGCTGTCTCGTTCGCAACCTAGCTACGTCGTGTCCCTCGTTTCCTACGACGTAGCAGTCAGCGAAACTGCTGTGCACTGAAGACCGGTGCAAACCGAGTGGACCGCGAATGGTCTTGTGGCACCATTATTCGGGAGTTTGTCTGACTTTATTATAATGGGAAATTATCTAACTGTGGTGTTTCAAGCTAGTGGGGGAAACGGTGCTAGCCTTCCTCAGGCGAACAATCCTGACAAGATGGCGATTATGACAACGTGACGGAATAGTACGATGCGCAGACTTATAGCCCTTTGTTGCAGCCTCACTGTCTACAAAGTTGAGACATGGTGGCTTCTTGGGAAACACGAAACTGGGATAATGAGTGTGGACAAGATTGTGAATGGGACTCTATGACGCAAGCAGCAAGTTGGTGAAATAGCATCCCTGCTTCTACGTCACCGCCTGCTGCATCACGACATAGTGGAAACCGTAGAAACCATGGGCCAATGAGAGCTGAGATGGGGAATTTTGATTGATATGTGGGGTTTAACGTCCCAAAACCACTATATGATTATGAGAGACGCCGTAGTGGAGGGCTCCGGAAATTTAGACCACCTGGGGTTCTTTAACGTCCACCCAAATCTGAGCACACGGGTCTACAACATTTCCGCCTCCATCGGAAATGCAGCCGCCGCAGCCGGGATTCGAACCCGCGCCCTGCGGGTCAGCAGCCGAGTACCTTAGCCACTAGACCACCGCGGCGGGGTGAGATGGGGAATTTTGACAATATGGTGAAATTAGTTGAATTAAAGGAAGCATACTTAGGCAAAAGGCGAAAGAATATTAGAACAACGTTTCTTAAACGTCCTTTCGAAATTTTTGCGTCTTTTACCTTGTCCGACGCTTTTGTTAGATCACTGTCTGCCCTCAACAAAACGTGAATTCGTCAGACTCATCACTACACTAAAATCGGTGTGTCAAAGAGCGTTCCTTTGCTACCGTGTTGCCAACTACGTCACCACACGTCACCCTACGACACGTAAGTCACGACACAATGGCCTCCTCGAAAACCGAAAGCAGCACTATAGTTCTGAAAAATGAGTATGTTAAAACGTTCAAAGTGCTTCGAAGCTTGTGACTATCGATGGTTTGCAATGACGTCACTGAAATCGTCATGTTGGTGTACGACATGATAGCATGCAAGGTCTGTGAAGTCGAGCTAACATCATTACACATCACTGCTAAGTTATTTCGTTACTGACGCACAGGAGCCGATAACAGTGCGGCTGCATCGCTGTCGCATTGGAGCCCGTCAAGAGCAACGTGAGTATGCTGCCTTTACGTCATCAAGCCGCCATGTAGGGGCACCATCACGTTAAGAGACAGCGTGCATAACGAAACACACAAGCCATACACTTTGGATTTCACTCAGACTACAGGTCCAAACATTTCGTTTCCGAAAAATAAAGCAAATGGAAGTATTACATGCACGCCATTTTCAGCTGCGGAATGGGGAGGGGGGTATAGGGAGGGATTGGGTCGGTGCTCAGTGATGGGGTGGCCTCGGGAATGTTCCTCAGTGCTTCTCCTTCCAAGTCAATCTAGGCGAGCTCAAAAAGGCCTTCACGTGGCTGTCTGCGCGGTTCGCTTTGCCCGTGTCCTCGCGCGCTCTCGTTCTTTCAATCTGCGAGTCTCTTCACTCGGATTGCCTCGGTTATATACGGCGTGCGAGACGGCGTTCGAGAATTTTCTTGGGCGGTAAGAATTTGCGTACGGCAATCCGTTCCACTTTGCACTCGACGTGAGGTCGGGCCGAAAAAGGGGGCTTACACATTATTTATGGTGTATAGCGGTATGGCATCCTTGCGTGTCGTCTATAAATTTGACGACGTCATGTTCCAGGCACACTCACATTTGGCCACGTTTGATCTTTTTTTTCTAAGCTTTCATTTCTGTTTTGCCAAGACTCTCACTGGTCTCTCTCTTTTTTTTTTCTCTCGAGATTTTGATTGTAGTTCAAGTAAAGAATTTCGCCAGAAGGTGGCGCTATGAGTGACGATGACGTCTTGGGTCCGGAGCGTTTACTGGGTTTACGAGTTAGTCAACATGCTACTGTGTTATATTAAGTAAATCGTAGAGCCCATCCATCGAAAAGTTGGTGCACCTGCGATTTGATAGAGAAAAAGCAGGAAGACCAAATATTGCTATGGTCAAAAAAGCAAGCAGTGTTGCTCTTTTATTTAACCCTATGACGTCGGTAAAACTGACTTTCTTACAGCATCAGTTTTGTTCTTGCGTAATAATCGCTTAATTTGTGAATTAGATAAACGCACTGAAACCTAAATGACAAAGTCTAGCGACTAGAAAATCCAGAACTTTTCTTTTACTTGCTCTGGACGTCGCGTACATATATACCTAAACTGATGTCGAGTGTTATTAAAGTTTGGGCTCTTCAAATTTGATGTAATCATGAGTTGCAATTCGTCCCCTGAGTTACTCAGCAATGCAATGTCATCGGCGAAGCGCAGGTTACTAAGGTATTCTCCATTAACTCTTATCCCTAACTGCTCCCATTCTAGGCTTCTGAAAACCTCCTGTAAGCACGCGGTAAGTAGCATTGGGGAGATAGTGTCCCCCTGCCTTACACCCTTCTTTGATCGGTATTCTGTTGCTTTCTTTATGAAGCACTATGGTAGCAGTTGATCCCCTGTAGATTTCTTCCAGAATGTTTATATATACTTCATCGACGCCCTGATTCCGCAGTGCCTGCATGACGGCTGATATTTCTACTGAATCAAACGCCTTCTCGTAATCTATGAAGGCTATATATAGTGGTTGGTTAAACTCTGAGGATTTCTCTATTACCTGGTTGAGAGTATGAATGTGGTCAATTGTTGAGTAGCCTGTTCGAAATCCTGCTTGTTCCTTTGGTTGATTGAATTCTAATGTTTCCTTTACTCTGTTAGCAATTACCTTTGTAAATAGCTTGTATACTACAGAGAGCAAGCTGATCGGCCTGTAATTCTTCAAGTCCTTGTCATCTCCTTTCTTATGTATTAAGATGATGTTAGCGTTCTTTCAAGACTCTGGTACTCTTCCCGTCAGGAGACACCTCGTAAACAGGGTGGCTAGTTTTTCTAACACAATCTGTCCTCCATCTTTCAGCAGATCTGATGTTACCTGATCCTCACCAGCAGCTTTGCCTCTTTGCATGCTCTCCAAAGCTTTTCTGACTTCTTCTATCATTACTGGTGGGGTGTCATCTGGGTTACTGCTAGTTCTTATAGCATTAAGGTCGTGGTTGTCTCCGCTACTGTACAGATCTTTGTAAAACTCTTCCGCTATTTTAACTATCCTATCCATATTTCTCCATACGGAGTTGAACAGGGAGAGCAGAAAGGTGGGTCTTAAAATTAATCTGCAGAAAACGAAAGTAATGTACAACAACCTCGGAAAGGAGCAGCGCTTCGAGATAGGTAATAGTGCACTTGAAGTTGTAAAAGACTATGTCTACTTAGGGCAGGTAATAACCGCAGAGCCGAACCACGAGATCGAAGTAACTAGAAGAATAAGAATGGGGTGGAGCACATTCGGCAAGCACTCTCAAATTATGACAGGTAGCTTGCCACTATCCCTCAAGAGAAAGGTATATAACAGCTGTATCTTGCCAGTACTTAGCTACGGAGCAGAAACCTGGAGACTTACAAAGAGGGTTCAGCTTAAATTGAGGACGACGCAGCGAGCAATGGAAAGAAAAATGGTAGGTGTAACCTTAAGAGACAAGAAGAGAGCAGAGTGGATTAGGGGACAAACGGGGGTTAAGGATATCATAGTTGAAATAAAGAAGAGGAAATGGACGTGGGCCGGGCATGTAGCGCGTTGACAGGATAACCGCTGGTCATTAAGGGTAACTAACTGGATTCCCAGAGAAGGGAAGTGGGTTAGGGGGAGACAGAAGGTTAGGTGGGCAGATGAGATTAAGAAGTTTGCGGGTATAAATTGGCAGCAGCAAGCACAGGACCGGATTAACTGGCGAAACATGGGAGAGGCCTTTGTCCTGCAGTGGACGTAGTCAGGCTGATGATGATGATGATTATGAATTTGATGTAAGGCAGTAATACACGTCTAACCTACACTTAACGGTCAAATAGTGGCACCTTAGTAACAGTTGTGCCGGAAACGAACCTAGGCGTTCCGCGTTGTATGCAGGCTTACGCCAAGCACCGCAAATGTTTGCAACTTCTTTCGAAGAAAGACCATGTAATGTAGTCGTGTGGATGTAATATAGTGCGGCCGAAAAGTAGAACCACCCCAGGCATCACACAGTGCAGATTAAGTAATGAGTGGGTGCTTTAATCTTTCCCACTCGTTAAAACACGCTCTGCCATAACTCATACCCTTCATAAGTAGCTTCAGTATCAGCGTCATGAGCGTAGTAGAGCAACTTCTCGCCTAATAATGAATTTGCAGTATCGAACAGAGCTTTCTTTTTTTCTTTGTTGTTGTTGCTGCTGCTAGGAGACGGAGAATCAGCTTGACGTGAGGACTTTGGTAGTATTTTCTGCTAATTTAATGTTCGTCGGAAGTAGTAGTCAGTAATTTACATAATCGCTTTAAGTCAGGTTGCTTAGCATATGTCGTGGATCTGTGAGCTCGTGATAAGCGAGAAGCGATTTGCATACCTTGCATTTATAAGAGCTTACGCGTGAATGACAAAAAATTACCTGTGCCCAAAGTTTTAGCAAAGGCCTCAACATACGAGATGTGGGGCTATAGGCGATAATGAACGTCAGGCGAGTGACTGCCCCCGAGTTCTTCGGAGAATAAAGTTGTGTTCCCTCAGAACACAACTGCAAGTGAGATTATTGTTTTATGTAGAGTATTCCTGAAAGGAGGCGAAAATTGAAAAAGCTTTGCAAATGGAAGCGGTGGGAGGGGGGATGCGAATGTGAAAATTTATGCACAGCCAATGACAACACCAGGATTAATCGTGTGTCACTGCATTTCGCCTGCACTACCACGTTCCTCTCCTTTTTTTTCTTTTTTTTAAATTTTGATTGATGGCAGTTTAATGGCTTGAACATACGAAGCTCCTGGGCTCTTCGCAGGCGCCCTCTGGGCTATCCCTCCCTGTTGACTCCCAGCCCTTCCTGATGTTATCAAACTTGCGCCCACATGTTGGTGCGTGTTTCCTGAATGGGAACATGCCAGTCAAACCTGGCTCCACTGGAACCCATGACGGTGTACTCAGATGCATTGGCGTGCTAAGATGCTTACTCAAAACGTGTGCCTAACAATGTGAACAGCACAATACCTCATTTGCATTGATGTGCACTTGTCAGGGAACCCCATTTGCTGCGCTGACGAAGACAAATCTCCTGAAGCGTTCGCTTCAGCCATATTACATGTTATACGATTTATCACCAACTTACGACTCCACCATCTCCTGATTTTGTTAGCTTACTTCAAACTTGTTGGTTACAGCGTAATGAGGAGTATGAATTAACTGTCGAAGAGGCCAACACGGGAGTAATAAGAGGCCTGTTTCTCTCAAAACTTACCTTTATGGTGACCATCTCGACCGATTCCATCAGGATGCTTCGCATCCATGGAACCGACCGACTGGTCAATACTGTTCAGGAGAGTTGCTTGTTGGGCAAGTTATTACATTCTAGTTAACCTAAAATGAAGCCACGAAACGTCGAATTCAGAAAAAGCAGAGTGGCAGAAACAGAGACAGAAAGCAGAGACGTGGCACTAAGGGCGCGTTCACCCGGAGAATTTCGGCCGCCGCCGAAAGGGTGCCGAATCCGATTCGGTGGTGGTGAGATCCGCCGAAAGGGCCCTTCAAGTTCTGCGCCGATCGCTCTCGGGCCGATTTTTGCGATGTCTGCCACCGCATCGGTCACCGCGGACCAATAGAAGCGCCAGTCAAAGAATTTTGAAAAATGACGGCCAAGCCCCGTCATCTCGTTGTGCACGTAACTGAATGTTGTAACCATCGGGAGTTTAACCCACTACTTCACGTCCCTATTTCATGGAAGTGGTGACCGAGCTTGTCACGGTCTTGCAGAGCAAGACGAACCCACCAACGCCAGTTTTTTTTGTGCTCTTTGTGCATTACAAGACAGCGACTTGCCAGCAAAGTAACAGTAGTGCTTCTCGCGTCTTGCGTACGCGAATCACCAAAATATAGACCCCCTAATAGCGTATTGGCGGTGTCACCACCTGGTGACAGCGCACCCATCGCGCGTTCGCCCTGTGGCACATGGCATATTCGGTGGTGCGGGGTGTGTCCAGTGCGAACGACGCTGCGTTTTGGCGGCAGAAGACTTTCGGCCTCTGTAAAAAGCGGATGCTTCAGTGTGAACTAGCGGTAACACTTGACGTTTATTCCGGAATAAACCCTTCCTCTCAAGTCCGTCCAATGCATGCACAGATACCAATCAAAACACCCAGGTAATCTAAGCAGATCACCTCTGTGCTAGATACAAACATGGTGGGATAAACCGAAGCTCCACTAACACATTTGTCTGGACCAAACTTTCATATATAGAATGCCTCAATAATCTCCCATCCTCGCTCTGCGTATTAGCCATACCTAAAATTGTAACCTTATCAAACAGGGGCCTACACCCGTGCACACAACTTGCAATGCAAAGAGCAAGTTACCACCAGTGCCCGAGGGTAGACAATTTTCATTCTCCCTCACCCGAACATTGACGCATCAACCAGATTGTCCAACGTAGAACTTACTACAACATTTAAGCTGTGACAAGTTTTACGTTGGACAATACACCACGCATTTGTTCACGCGCACTATTTCTTGACATGCTTTATGTTGCAAGTCCTGCTTTTCGTGCCGAGCTGCACAACACTTTTACAAAAAGCCGCGTATTTGCTGGGTGTGGAACAGACCAGTTTTACATCAGTCCTGGCGGCAACCCTTTTCAATGTGATATGCCGTAAAAAGTGCCAGTTTTTTTTTTTTAATGGGGGCACTAGAGCACGTGGCCTGCGCTCTCTGGCGGCTGCTGGCAGCGTGTTCAAGTGGGAGTGAGAGCAACCACAGTCTCTTTTCGCGTCACCTCGCGGCGAGCCAAACAACCATTCGTTGCTCATATAGAACCAGCGGCAAGATTGCGACACCTTCTTCCTTAAAGGAGATTACGCGAGAGCCGGTAATGGCCTTGAAGGAGGAGGAAGTTGCAATCTTGCTAGCGGTTCCACATCAGCCCTGACATCTTGTTTTGCTTGTCGCGAGATGACGCGAGAAGAGAATGTGGTTGCTATCGCTCCCGCTACGAGCTGCCAGCAGCCGCCGGTGCGCGCAGGCCACGCGTCACCATGTTCCCTTTCATAAAAATTGCCTCTTCTGCGCGTAGCCCCGCCGCGGTGGTCTAGTGGCTAAGGTACTCGACTGCTGACCCGCAGGGCACGGGTTCGAAAACCGGCTACGGTGGCTGCATTTCCGTTGGAGGCGGAAATGTTGTAGGCCCGTGTGCTCAGATTTGGGTGCACGTTAAAGAAATCCAGGTGGTCTAAATTTCCGGAGCCCTCCACTACGGCGTCTCTCATAATCATATAGTGGTTTTGGGACGTTAAATCCCACATATCAATCAATTATCTACAGGGTCCTTCTGTTCTCGAACACAACCATCACTTGTTCGTTTTCCTAATCTGGAAACTTCGTCCAGACAAATGTGTTAGTGCAGCTTCGGTTTAGCTCACCAGGAAAGAATGTTTGGTTCTAGGACAGAGGTGACCTGCTTAGATTAGCTTTTTTCTTTGTTTGTTTGTTATCTGCGCGTGCGTTGCACAGACTTGGCAGGAAGGGTTTTCTTCCGAAATAAACGTCAGTTGTTAGAGCTATTATGTCTCTGCTCTCTGTCTCTGTTTCTACTGATCTGCTTTTTCTGATTTCGGAGTTTTGTGGCTTCATTTGTAGTTAACAAGGTATCGTGAATACTGCAGCCCCTCGTCCATCTCCTTGTCAGAACTTTGCATCGCTCTTCCTCCGTCTAATTTTTATTCCCATTTCCCCCCTCTGTGCGGTTACCTTTTCCTGCCCGATGGCAGATACTTACTACACTTTGAATTTTTTTCTTTACCACTTTTCCCTTATCACAAAAATCTCACTCGCTTTCTGTCTGCTCCTTTCCCTGCTGTGGCTATAGTTTGATGTTCAATTATGAGGGCCCCTCACCTATCTAGGTAGTTGGGAGAAATCGTAATTACTACCAGGAGCTACTATATATACGTTTCGTCTGTATAGCATTGACGTAGTATTGTGTTTTAAGATTATTCATTCGGCTCGTTATCGGGACCGAGAACATCCCGACATGGTCCCGACTGTCATTCCTCAATGCCTCGTTATCCAGGAATCTTTCCTTCTGAACAATATTTTGGGTTCGTTTATTCTTTAAATTACTGCGCATTTCATTTTTTTATTATTTTGACCTGTCAGATGATCCGACGGTTTACAGTGCGTAGACGCATACCTTTTAGATTCCTCTGGCATGAAAAACAACTCCCTTCAGCGAAAAAGACGCCCTCTTGAGACGACGACACTCGACACCGCAGACGTCAGGGCTCGGCCGATTTGTCGTCGGTGATCTTTTGTGCATATACATCTCGTTCCTTCCCGTTAGCGCCAGTGGTTTCGACATTCCTTTCACTTTAGGCGCCTTTGACTCGCTCGGATTTGCTCGGTTCTAAAAGTCTTCCGCGAACAACAGAGGAAGAGGGCATGAACAAGGCCGCACACGATACCACAGGAAATGAGTAAATAAGGGACAAGGATCCCCTTTCAATTCGTCTTTTATTTATCTCTATTTATGTACCTTTCTATCTACTTTGCCTCAAAAGTTATCCGACAGTTCTCCTGTCTTTTAATCATTTCTCTATCAACTGGCAAACTTCTTTTCTTTTTTGAGGTGGGCTTGTCCTTTGCAAATGCTTCTTTAGTTGTTTTTTCTCGTTAAAGCCGGCTGACGTTAAAAAAAGAGGTGCGAGCTGGAATCGCCCACTCAAAGTCTCATCTCATGCGTGGATCGCGAGCTTCCAGATGGCTTGTATCACTTTACTGCACCGTTAACCTCGAATCCCTCTAATTTCTCACATTTCTACTCTTCTGGCGTATTCAGTTTCCACATTTTTTGGATGCGAAGTAGCTCTTTGACTGACGTGTGTAACGCCATACGTACGTGCGTCCGTACGAATGCGCCGAAACGCGTTCGCCACACCGCAGCTGTTGGAGCGGTGCCAAGTAGGTCACGCCGCACGCCGCAGCTGTGCATTGACGTCACGCTGCCCTCACACGCTTCTCTCGCAGATGCGCGTTGACGTCTCTCTGTGGCGAACGAGGCCGCAGACGAACTTGCCAAATGAGCACACTCCGCGGAGACCCCAGTAACGGACTCCGCAAGCTCCTTCGACTCGGTACGCAACCACCTTCGCCTGGGACTAACGCGCGAGCATCCTGACGCTCGGGTAGCCGCCGGACGTCCCCCTCCATGACGATAGTTATGGCGCGAGTACAAAACGACTACAAAGAGACAAGAAGGCCATGCCAACTAGCCGAAGCTGCCACACTTCTAAGTCCCTCTCTTTCTATGCCAGTGACTGGTTTCACCCGCCGGGAGCGAGAGCTCCTCCTAGCCCTGAGGACCGGCTTCGTGTGGCCAGCAGAACGAAGGCATCGTCTGCGCGGCGTAAGCTCTCCGAACTGCGCTGACTTCAGCGTGGCAGAAACACTGTCCCACCTCTTGTGTGAGTGTCCTGCTCCCGGTGAAGCGCGCAAGCGGCTCGCGAAGAGACGGTGGTCTAGTGGCTAACGTACTCGGCTGCTGACCCGCAGGTCACGGGATTGAATCCCGGCTGCGGTGGCTGCATTTTCGTTGGGAGGCAGGTATGTTGTAGGCCCGTGTGCTCAGATTTGGGTGCTCATTAAAGAACCCCATGTGGTCGAAATTTCCGAAGTCCTCCACTACAGCGTCTCTCATAATCAAATGGTGGTTCTGGGACGTTAAACCCGACACTTCAATCAATCTCGCGAAGAGATACCGTCTCGTCGGACTGCCATGTGCGACCCTGCAGGACCCCCTACACCCCACCGGCCACGTATACCATTGCCGCTCTGCCCTTGCGGCCTTACTGGACTTTCCTGAGGACACCAGCTTGACCGAGCGACTTTTATAGGCCACTCGCCACGGTTAAGCGTGTCTCCTCCTCTCATCAGGCTAGTTCCTTTTTCTTTATTTTCCTCCCCCTTGATTTCACCCCCCCTTCCTTTGTAACTCACTTTCTTTCCTTCACTTTGTCTCTTCATTCCCTGTTCCCCCGTGAGGTGTCCTCACATGAGAGATAGTTATCGTGCACTCCACACCCCATTTTCTTGCCTTTCCGCTGTTTTTTTTTCCTAAAAAATCAACCCCATCATCCCTCATCCGCAGCACGCTCGCTACAGCGCCCGCAGCTGCCGGCTTCTCTGCCCACCGCAGGACTTCTCGCTTCACCCTCTCCACCGCCCACAACGTTCGGCAACACGTCGATGAAAACACGTTTTTGGCTCGTTTACCTGTCATGCAACTTACATGAAACCCAACCCGCCTACCGTGTCTTCGCGTTCTAAACAAACGTTTACTCGAGTAAACGCTGCACCGAGTTTCGCTTCAAACCGTTCTTCCAGCACCCGCGTCAACGCCCCTTTCAACCGGGTAAAGGCCTACCGTGTCTTCGCGTTCTAAACAAATGTTTACTCGAGTAAACGCTGCACCGAGTTTTGCTTCAAAGCGTTCTTCCAGCACCCGCGTCAACGCCCCTTTCAACCGGGTAAAGGCCGTGCGGACCGCTGCTGCTTCGACCCATCAGGGTTCTCTGTGGAGAGATAGTCCATAATTTTTTTTTCTATTCTTCCGGGCAAGAAGTTTCAGAAAATATATGTTTGTACAGTGCTTCGCGAGTGGAAAGCAGTAATCTGCTGGCATAGCTGTCGGTTTTGTTTTGCTTCGCTTGCCATGCCCGGGTGATCGCTTGAGAGAGCCACATGCATTGACGACGCGTCAGGGAAGCCCTCTCATTATAGCGATAGCAAATATATAAATACTCCAAGCGCATTTCGGCCGTCAGTGTCGCCGTCACCGTGAGGTTCTTGAAAAAGTTAAATGGTGATAAGACTATCGCGCACATCGCATGTTTCATGTCCGAGTGAAAGCGTGCGAGGACAGCAGACCATCACAACTGTCCCTGTCGTGGTGACAGTGAAAGCTAAAGACGCCGATCATCTTCATTCACACGAAAGGCTTAATGGGGCCCCAGGAGAAGTGGGAGACTGGTCTGCGTTTCTCCGGCAGAAACTGAGTACTTTGAACGGCCGGACGTGGTCATGCACGTTCTGTCTTATCGTGGTTTAGCGGGCAGCTCATACCTTTGTACCCTCTGTGTTCCCAACTCGTCTGCGTTGAAGGGTTAGACAGCACGGCTGCCGCTCTGCTTGCTACAGTGGTCGTGATTCCATACCCCAGCGTTTTGTAGGCCTATGCCTGGTCAGATGTTACATGAGTTAGCGACTGGCCTTACTTTGTGTAACAGTTAACTTTATTGGTATCACACTCATCACGTCGCCATCGCGTCGACTTCTTTGCGTGCAAAGATTTAACAGCTCCACGTGTGCCCATAACAGTAATCATTGAGAATGTGCGAGTCGAGTCCTATATTTTATCCTTGAACACGTTGTCTTAGACAACCTGCTTTTTTGTGGGTGGTTAACTTTTTTTTCGGCTCTTGCTTGTGCATGTTGCGTGTATGCATCTAAGAGTGCACGCTTACCAGTGCTGATCGTCCGTGTACATGTTCGCGCTTGCTTCTGCGTACAGTGGTGATGTGTCTACACCCGTTTTCATCAAAATGTTTTTTGTGCATTGGCCAACGTACATCAAAATCAGACGCGTGGTTTTCCCGTTGGACTGCTTCGTTAAAATTAGGTGACATGTGGTTTTACTCTTAACTTTGGCCGCGTGCAAAACCTCGAAAGAGGATTTGAGTTTCACGAGGTACACCAGACTTTTTAATCTTCATGAACAATGCGTCGTGTCTGTTGTCCATGCCCACAGGGATCTTATGAGCTCTTGTTCCTGCCCCGCTGCGGTGGTCTAGTGGCTAAGGAACTCGGCTGCTGACCCGCATGTCGCGGGGTTGAATCGAGGCTGCGGTGGCTGCATTTCCGATGTAGGTGGAAATGTTGTAGGCCCGTGTGCTCAGATTTGGGTGCATGCTAAAGAGCCCCAGGTGGTCGAAATTACCAGAGCCCTCCACTACGGCGTCTCTCATAATCATATGGTGGTTTTCCGACGTTAAACCCCACATATCAATCAATGAACCAACCTTTTGTTCCTCTGTTCTTGTTATCCTGTGCAAGAAAGATAGATAAGTAAATATTAAGGAAGTGGCATGGAAGCTGTCCAGAAGGTAAATACTTGGTTTGCTATCCTGCTCTTAGGGAAAGATATGGGGGGGACGGAAAGATGAGAATAGCATGAAATCGATTTGCGGCTGCTTAAGTTGCCTGTCTTACCTTTATAACATTTACATCTATATTTCTGTACTTTTGAGTGCGAGATTGCGTGTGCGATTGCTTGAAAAAATCTTGAGATGGCAGATCAGTAACTAAATCTGGAAGGTGCGCTTCGCGCCGGAAACTTGCTTTTTCTCCCGCAGCTGCCCCAATCAGATCTAAAACCAGAACATAGCGACGGCAGCGCGCCAAATCTGCTTTCACCGAAGAACTAACAGCGGGGTGATAAAAGCGCGAACAAGGTCATGACCAAAACAGCAATGCTTTGTTACACAAATGCCATCTCGATCTATTCGCCGATCTCTCACCTTTAAGCCGAAGAAAGAACGTTATGAGCGTTGGAAAGACATGTGTCTCATGAGAATATACGTGCATTCCTAATGCTTTGTTTCCTTTTCGTCGACGATTCCTCAGATCGAAAGAGGCACCAAGGAACCAACCGTCGAGCCGCAACTCCCATCGACGCGAGTAGGTAGGCAAACAATCAAAACCCAAACAGGAAAAGTGGTGTGATAGCCCTTCTTTTTTTCTCTCCGGCCCACTGAGAGATTGCTAGAGTGATAAGGAAAGCGTAAAGAGGTTTTCGGAACAGCTCTTTCCAGCTAAGGACGAATTTGGGAAGCAGAGGATCGGGCATGAGTGGAGAGACGAGAAGAACTTGAAGAGCCGAAGTAGTGTGAGCAAAGGAGGGGAGGGAGACCGATAGAGGTGGTGCATTTGCGAAACCCGAAGACGGTTGTATAGCTCCTGAAAAATGCATTCCTCAATCGCGTCTGACAGTAGTGCCGCGAGGAGTGGTATGGCGCACGTTCCCGTGCCGCTGACTAAGGCGGCTGCAATGTTCGACTATCTCCCTTTTACTCTATCACTCTTTCTATCACTTTTTTTCTCCCTCTCGTTGCCCTTCTCGCTAACTGCAGCGCTTTGAGCCAGGCGCCTACACCGTCGATCGCGACTCCGAACGATCGCCTGCTCGTCCCATCGCAGTCTCTGCCCGTCTTTTTCCATGGCTTGTCATGCATCAGAGCTCCGAACAAGCGCCTCGATTGCGGGCACTACGGTGTTAGTGGAATTACGGAATTGGTTAGAAAGTTGGAGAGGGAGAAGATTGGCCATACTACAGAATGAGTTAAAGAAAGCAGATTGTGCGAGAAACGAAATGGGTTTTTTTGTCGGGGGTAGTTTTGTTGAAGGCTTCCCGGTCAGACATCAAAGCACTGCAGATGTATTTCGTTCCGCAGACATCTTGTTGGTGCTCCTTCCACTGTACGATTCGGGAAAGTGGCTTTACCGCAACGAGAGAGAAGAATAGGAAGACATTGGCTGGGCTCTTGTAGAAGATTCGTGTGGCATCTATTTTATCGTCGTGTTGATCTATTTCTGCCTATCGTAGCAGCAACACACCGATACTGGTGAGATGGCTCATATAACTGCAACTTCAAGACTAACGAACAGACGACAACAGTAACATGAAAGCAGCCTCCATAGAGCGAGTGCTGTGGTTCTATTCTCTGTATTGCAGTGGATGTCACAGTGTCTGCAAGTGCATTGTGTCAAGAATATTTGTTTTACCTCTTGTGGTATCTATGTTATATACTTGGCCACGGGCAGATGCCAAAGGCTCGATGGTTTTGTCTCAGCATTAGCTGATATATATTCCAGAATCAGGCAATTGGAGAGCTCTTGCATCTGACCATCTTCCGTCGTAGAAATTCACTGGAATCATCCCAGATCAATCACCACCTTCTCAGAAATCTTTTTGCAAACTCCTTTGTCATTCTTTGCCGTAGAATGCGTCCAGATTATCTAATTACTGTACATGATCAAGATTTCTCACCTTTCATAGAAGCATGGGTTTCAAACTGTATGAATGAGAAGAAATAAAGTGAAGGTCTTTATTTGTGGACAGAGTGCAGCATAAACATCCACAGTCCAAAACGCCTTGAGCTCGTGCAGTGACCAGTGTTTTCGTGACAGGGCTTTCTAAAGTTCAAGACTGGAATTAGGAGGCAGACTAATCTGCTATACATGTTTGTTTTGTAGTTTTGAGACCAGCCGTCCTCGCTACGGCGATGAGTTATCCTATTACTATTCAGTGACTATGGACTTGTGCTTCTAAGCACGGCAGTGTTGGTATGGTTCCAGCATGTATGATTATCCTTTCACTGAGGCTAACTGCTCAATTGTCTTGCCTATAGCGCAACAAATGTACTAGCGCTTTGGAACGTGCGTGACAGTGCAGTTGTCCAGGCGGATAGATTTCTTTCGTTGTCGCTCCAAAATATTGGTAGTTGTGGATTTGATTAATGACACATTTGTTACACAGACACTTCTACAGACAAGAGAGAGCCCTGGTTCGTCGGTCCTGTTGTCTTCCCTCCTTTAAGGCGGCCAACCCCCTCGCGCACTGCAAATGTCTGGCCTTACCAACAGTTACTGAGCTTTACTATTTAGGCAAATGTCCACACACTCCCCTGATCGTGCGTTCAGTATATGAACTGCGCCTGAGCATCGCGTACTGGTTGCGTGAATGTCTGCGGTATTGTGTGGACCGTGAACAGGATTGGTGCGTGGGATAGCTGTCAAAGTGCTCGGTGCGACTGCATCTTCGAATCAACTCCTCTCTCGATTCCCGCAAATGCTGGACACACTTTTTCCGCGTCCCGAATCGGCGTATCTGTATCTTTCCAGCGAAGGTAACCGAGTTACCAGCATGACACGTACCTTGCAACGGGCTTTTCTAAGTGAAAGGAAGAAACGAGGGCCGCGTTTGCAGGACAGTCCATTTATTGCCTTAGCTCCGTCCCCGAGTTGTGCTTCCATGCAGCGCTAACGCTACGACTTGGTTTACTTTATTTTTCATTACTACCGACGTCTCAAAACCCGATTACGCTTTGTGCATAGAGAATGCGCAAGTCAGGCCCTTTTTACGAAGCTGACAGAGCGTGTGTTTTACTTTCGTGTTGCGCTGTTTTGCTTTGCTCGGAGCTGGAACATTCCGGTGGCGAAGAACTGGCAGGCCGGATGATTGATAGTAAGATAAGCAGATGCAGAATGGATATGCCTTTCCACCGTAGTGCCTAAGCTCGGGATCCCATTTTTGGGAGAGCCCAGTTTTTCGGTTCACACACTCAGGAAACGCTACCTGACGTCCACCCACACGTTATCGTGCCCAGCGACTCGGAGAGTAGGATAACGTGTCACCTTTCGCCTGCATATATTAGGCACATCGTGTGACACCTGTGGTATTTTGCTGTTTGCGTCGATATACTGTACTTATTCCAATGCAGACAGGCGTTGACATTAAAGACATTAAAGACCTGTAAGCGATGATAAAAACTAATCGAGGGGATGTGCTAAAGGCCCGTTTGCCGTGCCATGTCAGGGTGTGTTAAGAAATTTCCGCAGGCATCTGCTACTGCGTCCCGAATTATTATACTGTAATAATATTATTATACAATACTGTACCTCGTGACATAGTTCTTACTCTGGTTCGAAGTAACAGTTCTGAATCTGGGTCGAACTCAAAGTGTCGTCAGTCTAATTTCTTAGAATAAGCTTCGACAGACGTGAACTCGCAAGTGAACATGGCACGTCACGCAAGACGTGAAGCATATTTTGCATGAATAATGAAGAGGCGTTCTTGTGTCAAGAATGCATATGTTTTTTTTTACAGCGAAAGCTATTATGAGATCAAAACTGGGGTCACGCGCAGTTGTCCGCCGCCGCCGGTGTCCGTAACCACATCACGCGAAATAATAAAAGACTAGAACCAAAGACACAGTTGGACATGAAACCCTGGTCTGCTAGGTACCAGCCCAGTATATTCTGTTCTCTGTCCTAGCACTCTAGATAATTCACAACAATCTTTATCCAATGCCAGCATCGTGCCAATATGCAACAGAAATCTATGGAACGTCGGCAACTAGAGCTATATAGCTCCTTTTAACTTAACATGCACGTAGAACAAAATAAATCTCTCAAATAAGGGGATGAATGAAAGGTCCACTAAAGGAAATCATTCATGCAATGATGCACGCAATAGTCCCTCTGCGCTATAAGGCATCTCAACATCGCCCTCCGCATACATCCGTGCCCGAGCAGCGAATCATATTCGGGAAAGGCGATCTGTTGCCTGAACAACCGTGTCCATCGTGCAAATGGCTATTTGTACAGAAATGCATGTTTCCCCAAAACAACGTGTATTTTATTGCGCGCATAATGCACGGGCTTCAGACAAACGGGTAGGCGCAAATATAGCCTTCTGTTTTGCCAACTTCCCAAAAGACAGTTTCTAGCGCCATGTCGGGACGTTGTGCTCTGTAGTGTATCCATACGTTCATATCGTGGAGAGGTTAGGCCGAATGCTTTGCCAACGACAACACCCGGTGACGGAGCGTCGCGTATGGGTGCTCCAGGGGGCAAATGCACGTAAACATACGCAGCCAGCTTTCAGCCCGTTCTGCAACGACTCATCTATCGTGCACGGTTCTCCCGAAAGGGGGCATTATTGTCGCAGGGTTTGTTGCCACTCTGTTGCGCTTAACGACTCCTCTCTCTGACTACCTCCTACATACGGGAGTTAGGAGCGCAGCGTATGGGCCACGCGCGCACCTTTCACCGCCCGAACTCTGTAGGCCTAACGCAGCCCGGCGACGCGAGGGGGCGACACACGAACAATACCCGGCGCTCTCTATATTGCTGTTCGTTGTCGAGTAGGTAGTACAGCGAGAAAAGAGAAGGCGGGCTGAGGGAGTAGGCACTGTGAAGCAGAGTACCGTGGGAGTAAAAGGGGAGAGAATATCGGGAGTAGGGATTGCGGGAAAGGAGGGCCCTCCACCGTGGGAGTTATCGACCTGGCGCGCTGCCTCGTTCTCCCAAAATAGGCGGCCCCTTATATTGTCGATTGCGCGCGCGCACGCTGCCAGACTCCGCTTCGCAATGATATGCCCATGCCCTTCACTATGTAATTTCTGCAGCCACGTGTGGTATGCTGAAAAAGACTTGCAATGAACGTGTTGAGCGAGGCGGGGCGGTGTCACCGAGTATACTCCCGCTATCATCCCCATAAAAGTTTGATGGCACACTGCGCCCCTTTTGCTTCGAACCTCTCTATTACGGCGTTCTTTAAACATCGCATTAAGATGGCGTAGTCTATCAGGATATACTTGTTGACGTCCCATTTCCAGCCGTCTCTATTTGTGTTCTAAACCATTTTTGCCCGCTCAACGCAAGACGAAAATGAAAGCTACGCTTCCCTCCAAGCTTGGTTAGGGCAGAGGGTGCGTCGTCGTTGACGTCGGCATTTTAAGACTATGCATTTGCGTAGAATTCTGTGTGCGGGTTGTAGTTTCTGCCAGTGCTTTCTTGACTTGTCTTGCGTTAAATTTATTTGTCACCTTTATTTGACCTCATTTGCATTACTGAATGCCGTTCTGTTAACTTCGTTCATGGTTTTCATTGATATGTGGGGTCTAACGTCCTAAAACTACCATATGATTATGAGAGATGCCGTAGTGGATGGCTCCGGAAATTTTGACCACCTGGGGTTCTTTAACATTCACCCAAATATGAGCACACGGGCCTACAACATTTCCGCCTCCATCGGAAATGCAGCCGCCGTAGCCGGGATTCGATCCCGCGACCTGCGGATCAGCATCTGAGTACCACAGCCACTAGACCACCATGGCGGGGCCGTTCATGGTTTTCATGATTCGTCAAAAGAAGCGGTGCAGCTGAGGCTGTGATGTCAGAAATGCGTTTCCGCGTGTATGCGTCAAACCGTTCATACCGGATTACATTGAACAATCATTGCTATTTTTTGTGGATCTGGTAAAATGTGCTTCGTTTTACACTTCAAAAATATATAAACTAGAAAGTCATAAAAATTTTGCTCGAGGTGGACGTTCCGTTTAAAGTTTATATTTATCCGTCGAATCGAGGCGAGTTAGATTAGAAGACGCTTATAAGTGGTGCATGCCGAATGGTCTAAAAACGGGAAAAGTTTCCAAAGTGAACATGCCGATCCACAAGTGAAACAGTGCACGTACGGCTGTGCAACATTCAGACTATGGTTTAAGTGCTGCTTTCTTTACTGCCGTTAGCATTGGCTCACCAATTTCGGGCATATTGCTGACTGATTATTGTCAGTTCAATCGTGTAGTTGCCAAGACCACCAAGAATGAGGTCCTACACTGGTAAGTTGCCGCAGTAATGTTAGGACTATTCAGAAGGTTTATCTGAATTATTTATCTGAGTGGTTGAGTGACCTACTGTTAGCCTTCCAAGCAATTCCGGTCCACCACCTACTTTCAGTTTTTAGAATATTTAGAAAATGTGTTAAAAAAAAGCCATGGCTAGCTTTGGATGCCTTTGCTCTTGCAAGGCACTAGGAACTGTATACTTACTGTTATTCGCTGTTTTTGATAGGTTGTGCTTAAGTTTTGTAATGCGTGACAAGTCATGTCAAGTATTTCGCTAATACGGCAATGTACAAAGCTAGACAACATCCCTTGCTCGCCTGCCTTATCCAAGCTCCACCCCTCTATTTGCCCATGCCTATCAAAACACCTATATCCACAAGCTAAGCTAAACTTCAACTATGGCTCACGCTGGCAACCATCCTGGCGCTCCGTTTTCGGCTAGCTCATCTCTTGAATGCCTACTGTACTCCCGAACGTCTATGGAACTGTTCTTGGGAATCCTAGCGCTGTGTCTCTAGCTAGCTTGTCATTGGAACGCATGTCGCGCTCTGGAAAAAAGCGCGTGCCGGTTTGTGAATGTGATAGTTTTTGAATTAAATCCCTTGTTAACCATAAAGGACGTACGAAATACGTATTTCTCACTTAAGGAAATTGATACTGGATGCATGTGATAGCCAGATGCGAGAAAAGCCGGTTAGAACTCGGCACAAGCACGCAGAAGGCCGCACATTCATTGTCGAACCTTTGTTCGTGAATGATGATGATGATGATGATGATCATGATGATGATGATGATAATGCATCAGATATGACTGATGCCCACTCAGGGAGATTAGCCAAGAATTGGCGGCATGAGTTAAATAGAAAATTCTAGTATTGGATATCTGTACAAAAAATGGAGTATCCAGAGAGTTATTTTGCTTCACAACAATAATCGTCATCTGACTTGCTCGCGTTTCGTTTCTCGAAAATCTGGCCCTGGCCACTTTCTTGTCGGGAATGCTATGTCTAACTGATAACGTGTGCGCCGTTCGCGACCGCGAACTACCGTAATCCTGCTGATAACGTGAGAAAAGTACTCATAGTAGAATACGACCATTGTTGTGTAGCAGGAACACTCCCCAAGTACTCGATTTTTTTAGAGTGTTGAGTCAACCCGAAGAAACATGTTCGCTGCCTCCACTCTGCATGCATGCTCTGCCTGCTAGGAGCAGACACTATTGAGGACAGGGACGGAACGAGCACTTGAACATGACTCGCCTTCAATGAGACTTCGATAATGCACGCACAACCCCAGCACACTCTCGGCGAGCATTCGGGCATGAGTTTTTCGGGTGCAGTCTGCGAGTATTTGCGAGAAATGTCAGTCATCCTTTCGACTCGTCTCCCGGACAAAAGCAGGGCAACCAACTTTGACTCAGTGATTCATTTCATTCCTTCGGAGTCTAGTTCATATGTCTAGTCTTATTTTTTTTCAGGCCCAGTTCTACTGCTTTCTTTTTAAACCTTCATTTAGACGCCGGCAAGCTCTTCGTAGTTCCCTTTGTGTGTCCCCACGAGCGTCGGCAACTGAGAACTGCGGGTCAGCTCTGCAGCTGTTGCTCCGAGTTCTATTTCCTCTACCAACATAAACAAACAAGGAAAGGCATACCGTTAAATCCTATTTGGAAGCGCTGCGCTCCGCTCCGAGCATATATATATATATATATATATATATATATATATATATATATATATATATATATATATATATATATACGGGGGGGGGGGGTTGGATGAGTCGCGCAAAGTGTTGAATCGCCGTTATTTCGTAGAGTTACCTCTTTGCCGGAGCTTTTGTTTTCTACTCCTTAAACTGGAACGGGAAAAGAGAAATAAAAAATGATAAGCGTAATCTCCCACTCGTGCGTTCAGCCAGGCAAGCATGAACCAGATGTGATTTTTCATCGAGAAGGTTTTTTTTTATCTATGAAAAGACTCGCGAACTTCGCAGAAAATGGAGAGATGCGAGGAATCGCTGTTTAACTCGAATATTCTTTGGTTCAGCCTCCTTCCGCTAGATGGAGTTCAAGATGCTCGAGTTTAGTGCTAAAGGCGTGTTCGTCGCACCCAGGTGTGCGATTTTATGTGACAATGTAGCAAACATAGGAGAAACTGGTCTTTAGATATTCCGCTTTAGAGCTCGCCTCGTGTGAAACTCGCTAACGTTGCCGATATTTTGTTCTATTCCGTAGCTAAATAGGCAGTTGAATTGCGGTGTCTGGTCGTTTTACACTGAAGATGAGTAAAAATGCCTGCGGCTAAGCTTCAACTCGATCATCGATGATGCTTAAATTAAACATTCCACATTGTCAACGAACCGTTAATTCAATAATTCTCCGCCTTCACACTGAGCTAAAAAAAAAGATCTAAACGTTTTGTTGCGGCAAAGAATGTGCTATTTGGTAAGCCCAGTGACGCCATGAAAACTATCTCAATAGCAGAGCCTCTTCCTTATCCTCACTCAGACTTTGCTGTCGTGGAGAAAGCAGACTTTGCGTAAAAGCCGACTGTGCATTTTCTTTTATTCCACCAGTAGTTTACGCCAAGGGCACCTTCATGCGCAGAGATCGAAGCAGCTTCGCGTTAGGCCTAACGGCACTTTAAAGATAATCAAATCCGTTAGGAGTGACGCGCCTGTTAAGTAAACGTTAATTATTGTGGTGAAATGAATTCAACAAAAAGCTGATTTCGCAGTGCTTTTTTTCGAACGTGGCAAAAACTATAAAAAGAACGTATTCACATTGCAATCTGGTGTTGATTGATTGATTGATATGTGGGGTTTAACATCCGAAATCTACCATATGAATAAGAGACGGCGTAGTGGAGGGCTCCGGAAATTTCTACCACCTGGGGTTCTTTAACGTGCACCCAAATCTGAGCACACGGGCCTACAACATTTCCGCCTCTATCGGAAATGCAGCCGCCGCAGCCGCAGTTCGATCCCGCGACCTGCGGGTCAGCAGCCGAGTACCTTAGCCACTAGACCACCATGGAAGGGCTCGCAGTCTGGTGTGAAGCCACCACCTTGTTACTAAAGAAACTCGAGCTCCACGGTAGCGTACGTCTTACTCTAACGAGTAGTTTCGTGTAAATCACATCTGTTCTCTTAAGTCCGCACATCCGCTGGAATGCGTGCAAAAACCTTTGTTTGCGTGCCCTCGTCTAACCTCTGTGCACATTCCCCAGGCTTCAATGCGCCCTTTCTGTGGTTTGGCATATGGAAACTTTGAAAACTACGTGTGCAGGAAGCGGACATGATAAATTTGTTCGTGATCAATCGATTCATCTGGGACGACCTGCAGGAGCCGGCTAAGCCCCTTTGAACGCCTTCGTATGAAGCCAGCAGACACAGTTTTTATCCCAAGAAGATGTCCAATGTTTGTTGTTTTGTGTACCACACTTAGTACCAAGAGGCCGCAAGAAGTCGTTCAATATTTACGTCACAACGCCCTCTTCAGCAAGTTTACAAACACTGTTTCCGTTTCATTTCGTTTTCTCGTTTGGCCTCGAAAACTTCGCCAACGTTTCAAGCGTTGAAAGCCCACCCGTGGTGTTTTGACTGCATAAGCGACGCCAAGATCGAAGCGGGCCTACTTGTCTTGAAAGTTTAAAACGAGCTAGTGGTAGTGAAGAATGCTCTCGGGATTCCCAACTTTCGCTGTGGTTTGATCGAAAACGCGTGCAGTGGCCTTCTCTCTTCTTCTCTTTCTTCGTCGTCTAAAACAGTGCAAAAACGACGGACAAAACGCATTAAACAGCGTGAGAAGAACGAAAAAACGCGCGTAAAACGGAAAAATAGACGAAGCACATGAAACATCGCATAAGGAATAGTCGAAACACCCAAAAGCGCGCATAAATCATGCACGAAACCCGTTACGCACTAGATTAACAACTGAAGAAACGCACGACATGCGGAATAAACGATTGTCGAAGTGAATATATTGTTCTTACGTGCTTCGGGCGTTATTTATATAAAAAAACGCACGAAACACTTCTTTTCGCTTTTGTTCTTGTACTACTTATTTCTCTCCTTGTCTATTTTCCAATTGTGAAAGTTTAGTGATAACAAAAGCCGTAGTTTCGCCGCAAGAGCGAATCAATAGATGCGATAGCAATCACATTAAGTCGTAGGAAAACCAAGGCTAGCAGCTCACTTCTTCAAAATCTAATCTCGCATAACTCTATCTTGACGTTGGAGTATACGGGCACTGAATACGGGCACTGAAAGGGGTGCTCTGGATTCCGTTTGTTTCTCACCTCAAGCCCCGCCACGGTGGTCTAGTGGCTAAGGTACGCGGCTGCTGACCCGCAGGTCGCGGGTTCAAATCCCGGCTGTGGCGGCTGCATTTCTGATGGAGGCGGAAATGTTGTAGGCCCGTGTACTCAGATTTGGGTGCACGTTAAAGAACCCCAGGTGGTCAAAATTTCCGGCGCCCTCCACTACGGCGTCTCTCATAATCAAATGGTGGTTTTGGGACGTTAAACCCCACATATCAATCAATCAATGTTTCTCACCTCAACTCGATGTAAGCGGGGAGCGCACTACATGTACGAGGGTAGGGGACGTCTCTTATCTGTATAGGCTTGCAGCTGCTCCCCAACTGACGCAGCCCCACTCCCCTCAATCCTTCACGCTCCTCCGTCCGATGGAGCTGGCCACCACGTTTCATCTCTGCTTGAGTAGCGCGCCCGTCTACATCCTTCGCAAGCTTTACCTCATTCACAAAACAGATGACGGCGTGCGAAGGAATGCGGTCCGTTTTGGACGGAACATGGCGGCTACATCGGTGGCATACATTCGCCTCGAGTGTCCTTGTATGAGCCATCGCCATGAAAAAAAACCGCGCGTTGTATGTCACACGTCCTGAAGAGCAGCAGATGGTATTGGCTTGTTGTGAAAAGTATGCAACGAAGCAGTAAAACAGAAGCTGAGTAAGATTCTTAGATATCCACAACGAAGGCTTATGAAATTGCAAGAACAACACGAACATGAACAGGTCAAGGGAACGATGTGATTATTACTGACAAGTCTCTTCGCTTGTGAGGTACGATACAAGCTCTTCGCCGAAACAAACTCAAAACTATAACACACAAAGTTGGGAAAAAAAAAAGTGCGAGAAATATTTCCCTCGAAAGCTGGTTTTAAACGCAGGACAAGTTGAGACGCGGAAGGGGACACAATTTTTTAGGGTCGTATAGTCAACTTTTTATAGCACAAACAACAAGCGTGGGAGGAAGGGGAGCAATTGAGCTGCCACTATGCTTGGCTGCCGAACGTCAGAACGTAATCTCATTTAAATTGAAAATACATGAAGGTGGCATTTCTATGGTGTATGCATCTCTATAGCGTATTAGGCAATCAGCGCCGTTTTTAACGCACGCTTCTTTGGCGCATTTTGTGCAATGCAAGCAAACAGATTACGTGATCTAGGAACAAACAGCACACACGTATCTCTGCGTACCGTCGCGATGGCGTCTCGTTCTCTTTATGCCTCTTTTTACCTTAATCTCAACAATTGCTATAGCGATAGCTTGAATTTCATTCCCTCATGTCGTAATTTTTGCCAAATCCATGGCTGTTACCTCTCCCCGCCCCTCCAATTCAATGACAACTGCTCCACGGCGTTTCAAGTGTCCCCAGCCTACACAACATATTTACCCGTAATTAAGAGTATACTTTTGTGTAGGAGACACGATGTAACTGTTACTCATTGTACGTACGCTTGCTTTTTTTTTTCTTCTATAAGTGTGATTTAGCCGTAAAAGAAAACAAGCGCTAAGTGGCATCTGAGCTTAATTGCACGACGTGACTTGCGCCAGTCGTTTGTATGGCAAAGACGATTAGCTTCCGCCTGCGCCAACAGCACTAAGGCGAAAAATTTGCGATGCAGAAACATCGCAACAACAAAACCAAAGTGAACATGGTTCTGCTGGGAGACGTGAGGCCCGTCTTTCTACGGTTATAGAACTTGGTCGCATGTTTGTTTATTTTTTGTATTTGTTGGCCTTTTTCGTTTTGTTTCTTGTACTAATATTTGTTTATGTGTTCAACGCTGTTCGTGCTTGGTTCAACGCGATATGTTTTCCTCTAAAAAAAAGCAACAGTCATTCACATTCACAGGTTATTATATGGGAGTGTCGTAAAGTACCTACACGAAAAAATGCTTCACTCAAAGCGGATATTTCTCAAATATCGCAGAAATTCTCTTTGGGTTATGGATGTTCGTATACATGCCTATGAATACGATCTGTAGGTCAAGCAGCAACCAAGCGAAGTAATAACAATGATTATTGTTTGATTTTAACGTCCTAAATCCACGATATGATTACGAGGGACACGGTAGTGGAGTGCTCCAGAGGGTTCAACCAGCTTGAAGTCTTGAACGTGCATAATAATCCAAGAGCACGGTACTCAATTATTTTCGCCTACGCAAGCTACGTCTGATTCTTTGTCCTTTTAATGGATACATGCAGCGCTGCTATAAGATATTCCATAAAAATTTTTGATAGAAGGCACGGTAACGTTCCGGTTGAGGGACGGGTGGAGCAGGGAGGCTAAGTGAGTGTGAAAAGTTGTGGTTTCGACAGTCTATAAGTGGCTGCAGCTCCTGTAAAAAGGTATAGAAAAACACTGGAAGAGAAAGATGGGTAGAGGTGGAGGAAGAAAATAGTACAGTGGCCCTTTTCGGGGATATGACTAGGACAAGGTGGCCTTTAAGGCCGGCTGGTCAACCATTGCCCTTTGGGCACGCTTATGGGCTTAGCTGATATTCTGCTTTGATCGAAACAAGTGAAGACCGGCAGCGCAACAACGACAACAACGACGACGACGACGACAACAACAACAACAACAACAACAACAACAACAACAACAACAACAACAACAACAATAATAATAATAATAATAATAATAATATATGGCGTTTTACGTACCAACTCCACGATCCGCTTATGAAGGACGCGGTAGTGAAGGACTGCAGAAATTCGTCCATTTGGTGTTCTCTAACTTGCAGTGACAACGCAGTGTACATGGGTCTCTACCATATCACCTCCATCTGAAAGCGACAGCCGTGGCCGTAATCGAACCCGCGACCTTCAGGGGGCCGCGTAATGCACACGGCTGGACAATCGGTGGTCAGCTACATCAATGGAGTGGCTACCAAAAAGGAAAAGATGCCTATTACAGTAGCGAGTTCGATGGAGTGGTAACATTAAGATGTTCGGAGGGGCGAAATGAAATCAGCACACGAAAGACAGGATGAAGGGGCAATTTTCGGCAGGGGCCTTAGCCCTCAACTGGACATCAAGAAAAAATGATCGCTCAAGAGCTCCGAAATTTCGTAAAGATGGTTTGCCAGTGGAACTGATTAACCATCTTTACCGAGTGTTTTCCAAGGGATTAATCCCGGTGGTTAATCTACTTTTTTTCAAATATTTGTTACGCCTGTCCAGAAACCTTAATTGGTGCTTGGTGCCCATGCGTTTCCTTGTTTACCTTTAGGCGAGCAACGTGGGACATGCCCACTTCCCGTGGCACATACACGACGTCAGTCTTTGCATGCACACAACGTACGAATTTCGGTTTCTCCAATAGGCATGTACAGCGAAGCTGTTAAACAGGCTGACAAAAACGATTCCGTCGAAGTTCTTTTTTTCGGTTCGTTTCTTTCTTTCGCATTCTTCTTTGCACGTCCTCTGCTTCGCGCTTTCGCATAGTTGGTGCCCGCATTTCGAAGACAAAGCGCTGTTTTCCGCTCATCCATACGACATTCGGTACTACAGAACTGCGCGGCTCTCGAACAAACTACACGCAATTCCTGCTTGCACTCGAGGGGCACATAGCCGCACGAATCTCCAAGGCGAACACAACTACCCCCCCCCTCACCTCCGTTATTCCTCCTCTCCTGCTTTCCCTTTGCCTCGGTTAAGTGGGACACCACAGCCCGTGCCTTCTTCCCCCTCTGTCCCCACTGTTTGGCGTACAGTCGGGCGATCGGCTTCCACGCTAAAGTAAGTGTGCACTGCCCTCGTTACCATAAATTCCGGCACCTGGACCTGCGTTGGTCGGCTCGTACGAGAACTTCCTTCCTCATTAGTTCGAGACAAAGCGCCCCAGCTCAATGGCACCACCGAGGACACCGAGCACTGCCATGGCCTCCTTGCGAGTGCAAGATGGGTGGATGGCAGCGACGAGACGGTCCTAATGGCCGTCGTCTCGCGGCCGCGCAGCTGATGACACGGGAGTCAGTGAGAGTGAGGAAGAGGTATGTCAATAGTGCGTTGGGTTGAGCAACTACACATAAAGAGAAAGAGAGAGTGAAACCAAGGAAAGAAAGGCAGTTTAACAAGAAGAGATCGCCAGGTTCAGCAACGAAGAAACAGTGAGAGTAAGCGGCAAGGAAAAGGCAGACAGTTTACCAAGGAAAAAATATTGGATTGCTTACCCTCTGCTTTAAAAAGGAGCTATGAAAGAAGGAGAAAGACAAAGGAGAAATGAATGCAGGAGAGGGGAGAGTGGTCTAAGAAGGCACCATGAAGTCATTAGGGCAATGTGCGACTGGCATACCATAAAGACCATCTAACACACCATGACAACGTCTGGTTCAGTATGGTGTCGCTGATGGGAATGCAGCTATTACGTCCTTGTTCGTATTCCGTCACTGGTTGGGGTGTAGCCGCGATCGGCGAACGTCTGAGGGTCAGCTTTCGCTATTCCGTCTCTGTTTTCACCAATATTTACTGAATCGAGCATTCATAGTTTGTATTGTGGTCGCAGCACTTCGCTACACATTCGAGGTGTCCAGAACTATGTCCTGAAATCGAGTATACATATAAAAGACATAGCAACATCCTGTCATTTCAAATTTAGCATGAATATTGAATCATACCTTGCGCAAGACACGCACATGCTGCAGAGGAACAAAATAGATTTTCTGCGTAGATTCCGTATTCTGCACATGCTGCAGACTGCAGAATACAGTATGAAGATTTTCTCGTTCTCAATTACAATTTCGTCGTTTTTTTGTTTGTTTGCTTTTTTAAGAGAGCCAAGTTCATTTCAACTGAAGTGCAGAAAAACAGAATATTTCGCTGCTGAAAACCTGGTTGGGGCGGCTTCAACAATGTATCGCCCAGCGTTTTCAGGTCACCAAAAAGAAGAAATCACATCTATCGTGAGTATTCAGAAGCAAGGAGTGGATTTGGCTTTTGTAGATTGGAACTCTTTTATTTTGGCTTTCCTAGCTTATAAACGTAGTCTAAAATGCAGTGGTGAGCAATGTAGAAATATTTTGCGTCAAAACTCATACCACCCATGCTGTTCTGTCGTTTCCGTCATTTGTTGCAGGAGCGTAAAGCCGATGAGTAGACTTGTAACGCGAGTGGTCCCTCCGGGTAGCAGGCGAGTTACTCTGGACTGTCGGCAGCGTTTTCTGGTTTTTTGACATCTGTGCAAGGCAATTAAAAATTATTGAGCTCCCTCTCCTATTTCTTTTTATTCCATGCCGGTTCACGTCAATGCTTTTTCAAGAAATCAATCAGCACTGCATGTCTTCACTTCAGTTGTCTTCAATTTCAAATATATCATCTTGGAATGAAAGAAGGGTGTAATACTTCAAAAAGTTGTTGAAAAGTCGGCTTCACAAAGTGGTTCTAAGAGAGAAAGGTAGAGAAAAGTGAGCCCCGTAACTGTCTGCTTCAGGGAACGACACCTCAACAGTAGCTCGCAAAGGATGATGGTAAGGAGGGATTAAAAGGATAGGAATAAAGGTGTAGAGAGACAGAAAGAGAGATGAGGTAAGCCAGAGAGCAACGACACATCGAGGGGATAGGAGAGATAGGAAAGATGGAAACACAGTCACAGTAGTCCGAGGACGGGGCACCACTTGCGAGAGCTGTTGTCGACGTCAGGAGATGGCGTAGGGCAAGTCCGGTAGGTCAGAGCTGCGCTGTCGTCGAGGGTCGGCGTCAGGAGATGACGTAGGGCCAGCCCAGTCGGCCAGAGCTACGCTGACGTCGGATATCGCGAGGGCACAACCGGTCGGCACGGAATCCAGCGAGTCGGCTTGTTACTCGTCACAATAAGGTTTTGCGTCCTTTGTAAGAGCATCGGCACGATTTATGAACGACACGTGTGTACAAGCCTTCGTCAGCGCCATATTTCGACATTATATGGTGACGCGCTCGTTTCGATCGTTGCCGGTGTAGAATGAGTTGCAGCCACGTGTAACACGTCGATGTCATTGTTTCCATGCCTATAGCTATTGATCCCTGAGCCCCGCTTCCTATGTAAGGAGATACGTTTCTCTAAAATATCGAGCGTCATTGTTCTTGCGACATAAATACCTGTGGGAAATTAGAAGACCCACGCCATATTTCGGCTGGCTCGAGTAAAAGTATACCTGAATTCGGCGTTCATTTATGTTTCAAAACCACCAGGTTGTATAAGCACCGTTATATGCTTGCATATAGCGGCAGCTTCGATATATTATTACGAAACATATCTTTTTCTCATTTGCGAGTTAGGAAACTGCAAAAAGCTATTAATCAATGCTGGTGGCATATGCGATTCCGTATATACATACGGCCAGCCCATTCAAATACGATGTTTTTAGTTTTGGCGAATTGGGGCTTTTTAGCCGGAGAGACGGAGGTCTTATATGGTGTACGTGTATCTCTCTGGTATTGGACTGTTCTGGTCATCTCAGTTTCGTTGACCGTAAATTGGAAATGGAGTTGGGTAACGGCATCGAATCTGCCTTTTACGTTTGCAGTGATGGTTGACCGGAGGTACTGAACTTGATATGGAAGTCATACTCGTACCCTTTAAAAGATGGGTTAATGGTTTGAATTCTGCCTACTAAATGTCACGAGGATAATTGGTTTCAGGAACTTCTCGAAAACCTTCTTGTAAGGACTCGTTCGTGGTACGTATGCCCCATGCGATTAAGAACAGGCACGCCACAATGACGTGTACGTGCAGTCAGTCGAAAAAGCTGAAAATTGGGATGACCTGAGATGTTTCCAACTACACACTGTGTTTCCACTATGTCTTGCAAAAATGCCGGGCATCATGAAATCATTGTGGCCAGCGCTAAAAAGCTGGTGGGAAGAGGCAAGGAAACATTTTCGGCAACCGTGGTTAGCTTAAGGCGCATTTCTCTTCTCTGTTTGTGACAACGTCCTTAGCTTTGCCCATTCCGCGAGAATTATGACGTCGGATTCGGATGACTACATAGCGTCGTTATTAAGAAAAAAAACGTGTCACGTTATGCAACTCCGTAGGCACTCCCTGAGCTCTTTTGTATTCTACATTTCCGTATGCTATTAACTGATATAGGCTTACGGCCACGTCTAAGCTCTAGCTTGGCAGGGAACTCAACACTGTAGGCTTGTGGTCTTCTCTTGACAGATCCTTTACCTGTCCATATCGACTACGGATCCAAACGTTTTTGCAGAAAAGTTTCACAAATCAATTCAATAAAGATGAAGCATTGAAGATAAAACATTCTTAACTAAAATTTACGGGTGAGCTAAGCCTCGAGGGCTACCTGCACTTTTTTCTATGCTAAAAACCGATGGCGACCCACAAGGCTGCTGCCGTGGGAAAACGAAAAGCCGTGTAGTCTACTTGCGAAACATCTTTCAATCGCATATCACGCATGCACGTGTACATCCGCTATGCTATACTACAACCACTATACGCAACTATATTAGCACTAGCTATAATATAAACGTCCACGCTTCCGGAACACATCCGTTGTGACTACGATAATCAGAACGCGTTTCCTAATAAGCACGATAACCTAACACGTTAAAACTGCGGGCAAGAACTCAGCTAGCTCGATGAGGCAAAACGAGAAAAGGGTCTCGACGAGTGCACCGTGAAAACTTCAAACGCAGCAGACGTGAAGAGAAATGTGTGTTCGCTACGGGATTGGGCGTTAGAAGTACGCCCGAATTTCGCACTTGAGCGAGCAGTGGCAACCGCGCGCAATTTCGTACACCTATATAGACCCGTGCCTGTAGGCGCACATACACTCGGGTGACGTTTTTTTTTTAATTAATCGGAGTTTCTCGGCGGGTTCCGCTAAACCTCACGCCTCCTGTTTCTATTGCAGCTTGCTGTGGCGGCGCTAGCGTAATTATTTCCGCCCGTGGCGACGTCGTTCAAAGCGGTTAAAAGATCAACGGGAAACGTTTCGGCGATGTAAACTGTGCTACGCCGCGTGGTGCGAAAGTGCCCTCTATGAAATAAAATCGCTTTAATCAGGTGTTGCCTGTATAGCTGACCCACTTTTTTTCGGTTTCCTTGTAGATACCGTATGCGTTGAGGTATAGGATCCATCGGTGCTGCGAATGACTCGTTCCCAGAAACTTGCAGCGGGGCTCAACTGTAGTCTTCAAATCGTGTTTGGGAACGTACGTAACTGTGTCGCATCCCGCCAATCCATTCGCTCCCTCTTTACCCAACCGAAGCGCCGGCGATTGCTCTTTCGACGCTATTGTGAGCGGTCTTCATCAAAGATAATTACCGAAGGGGACTGCTGCGTGGGTTCCGATTGAAACAAGCGTGGCGTGCCTTCTGCAAACAACTGGCTCGCACCGACACGTTGTAGGGCCAATTTGGCACAGCCGTAGAGGCGACGAGACGAGCGCTTTTCTCGCCTTAATTCAGTGCAGCGCCACGGACGTTGCGAAGACTCGCCTTGGCCCATTAAGAGAGTAAGATCACGCAAAGACACTATCTCCACAAACATAGCTTATTTCAATTGCTTGAGAAAAATGCTTCACTCGAACTATGTGTCAGTTTTTACTTCCCGCGTTAACGTACGTTTATGACGTCAGGGTTGCCATGGTGTGTCACGTGGTGTATCGTTTAGACCGGCGGCTTTCGTAACCCTGCATTTCCACAGCGAATGAAACTCAATTGTGCAGACGTACGTCACGAGGAATCTCTGAGGTCAGGTCTTCGCCTCGATCACAAAGTTATAAACAAAAGCCAGCCTAAGCAGTACATTGTAGATGCCTCAGCGCCCATGACCCGCATACTGTGATAAGCCTGTGATCTGCCCATGTATGTGGGAACTGAAGAACGATGCGCGCATTGGACATGTTTATGTGAGTGCGTGTGTATTGGGTGATGAGGGACAGCGGTGGTGCTATTAGATATATAGATATGTGTGGGTAAACGTCCCAAAACCGCCATATGATCATGAGAGACGCCGTAGTAGTGGGTTCCGGAAATTTCGACCACCTGGGGTTCTTTAACGTGCACCCACATCTGAGCACACGGGCCTACAACATTTCCGTCTCCATCGGAAATGCAGCCACCGCAGGCGGGATTCGATCCCGCCTGCGGTGGAGCAGCCGAGTACCTTAGCCACTAGACCACCGCGGCGGGGCTGGTGGTGCTATTCTGGACATCGTTGAATCCCTTCATTGGTGAACTCTGATTGGTCCAGATGGCTGCTATAGGGCCTCTTTGATTGGGCTATAGTGGTGCCATCGCGAAATTTGACAATAGAGAGTTTTAGTACTGCAAAATGGTGCTACGTACGCATCACGCAAGCGCCTTGCGTTACGTGGCGTCGTTCGCCACTAATCGGCTTTTAGTACGCCGTAGTACCCGCGTATGTAACGAGCGTGAAGCGTGTTGCGCCATCTGGTAGATCAAAATAGAAGCACGTGTTGATGACAGCCAATGTGAGCCAATCCAAGTGTTATAGCCAGATTATGGCCATATTTTAAGCCACAGAGCCGGTCGGTGCTTGCCTTCGATGCCGCCATTTTGCAAAACGGAGTATCGCGCTTTCGCGAACTTGTTCGAGAGCGGTGCGATCAGCTCATACGTACGCACGCACGCATCTGATGCGTGCGTACGTAGCGGCTGCGTACGTAACGCGGTACGTGCGAGTTGCGGTCTGCGCATGCGCACTACGCAGAACGTGGCATCCTTACGTACGCAACGCCGCCACGTACGCAGCGTACGCAGTACTAAAACTCTCTAATGTGGCATCATTCTATTGACAGTGTTTTGAAAGTGTGTTGACAAAGGTTAGTAGCACTACCTCAGTACGGGCAGCAATGACGGACCTCGGAACGCATTTCTACAGCGTCCACAAGGCTGCGTCATTCCGACGAGAGTAGGGCATGTTTAGGTATAGCGTTTCCGTGCCAGAGCTTGTATCAACACACCCGCTAACGGACGTTTCGCGGGACCAGCGGAATACAGACGAGGGAAGAGTTTCCAGAGACCATGACGACGCTGGTGGGAATGGGAAAGAGGGGAACGGGGGACTACGAAGACATCGCGTTAACCCACCGAGGTTACCGCGTCCATTCGTAACGCCCGGGGCAAAAAAAAAAAACGCTACTGTTCAGAGCTTCCGCGATAGTTATCTTTTCATGAGTTAGCTGGGCGTTGAAACAGACTCGGAACGATGACGCTGCAGTTTTTTCTGCAAGGACGCGCGCGTCGCTCCGTTTCTATGGTGCGCGCCAAACGAGCCAGCTTGTTAACGTGGTCGCTGCGCATATATACCGACGCGTTTCGGAGAAAAACTTCAATCGCACGTCTTAGAAGACCAGCTCGCTGAGTTCGTTTGGACGCGAAACATGTCAACAAGAAGGACAGGAAATAATTAGGGCAGTCCTGGGGTTTACAGCACACAATAAATGCCTTCGTATGCGCCATTAGCCCTTAACTGAAAATGGGAGTCAGCAGGATGGGTTCCTGTTAGAGGCACACTGCTTTTTAACGTCGATGAAACCTACAAATAGTTGGGCTCATGTCGCGGGAGCAATCATTTAAATGTAGCGGTAATTAACGTCAACCGTCATAACAGATTTCACTCGGAGACACCAGGTCGCACTTTGCTGGCCTTACCGTACGGTGTGTGTGGCATTGTACTACCTGAATATTACCGCTGATTATTCTAGCAAATAAGGTAGCAGGCTCTACGTCTATTTATGGATATCGCGGGGCGTCTCGAACATGTTTCTGTTTTTGGTACTGGAAGACATGAAACTTACTTTGCGCAAAGAATAACACTTAAAATAATTAATTAGCAACTATTATTCAGAATCGACACTGGCTATTCCTCTCGTATTATCAAATATCGACAGATCCCGTTACCGAAACTGCCCAATCCGCACTGTCATGCTTGAACGGTCAACATTCTTTTACTGGTATATTTAAGTTATCTTGGTTTTTTGTACATTTTGTTAACAAGACTTGTAAGATAAATTTATTTACGATTTCTTCTCTTTTTTTGTCGCAGTCGATTGTATTAATTCATCCGCCCCTAAAGTTTTTTGCACCATAAGCTGCCTTCACACGACGGACGAAATCGCGATTCAACCCCGTGGACCGCTCACTACGTCACCACAGACGTCACCAGTTTCCACGTCCCCGCTTCAGTTCGCGCGGAGTGATTCGTGAAACGACGAAAGCCCAAATCACCGTTTGGATCTTTGAGGTTCAATGCCGAAATCCTGGTTTGTAGCGTGAATCCACCTTTTCCACGATGCCACGGGGCATGCGCCCTTTCCTAGTGAAAAGGTCGCGACACAACTCCTCTTCTCGGAGGCCTTTGTTCTAGCAATGCCAGTTCTCCCGGCTTCTACCAAACCCTACCAAAACGTTAAAGGGCAGCACAGGAAAATAGAAAAGGTGGGTTCTCCCACGTCTCGTCAATTTTGGCCGCGGAGGGATCATAATCACGTCACATGTCACGTGGCTTCTCCTTCCTCTATCACGTCCGTCGTATGACTACAGCTTTGTGTCGTTTACCACTGCCTCTGGGATTAGAGGCGTTGCAAGCGTTTGCACACCTCGCGCGGCTTGGCATTGCCTCCGAGATCTTAACCAAAACGATATCGTGTGATGACGTCACCATGTGACGCCATCAAGATCAATCTGCACACAACTAAGTGTTTCTGTTTCAAAGTTAACACTAGCACTCTACACTAAAGCCCCACACTGATGCTGTAGTAATTGTAAGCATACAAATAAGCAATGACGTCGCGAATTTCGACAGCCTGTGCGGTCGTCATTGCGGCCGAACATAACGTGATCGCGTGACGATTGCATCACTCCGTTTTGACGCTCCCTGCGCTGACGGTGACGCTTTGCCTTTGATAAGGCACCTAACGTGTTCGTATGCTGGCCTTCGTGATATAATTTATACAGTTGTTAGCCGTGTGTGTCATTTATACATGCTTTGTGTGTGTGTGTGTGTGTGTGTGTGTGTGTGTGTGTGTGTGTGTGTGTGTGTGTGTGTGTGTGTGTGTGTGTGTGTGTGTGTGTGTGTGTGTGTGTGTGTGTGTGTGTGTGTGTGTGTGTGTGTGTGTGTGTGTGTGTTTGTGTGTGTGTGTGTGTGTGTGTGTGTGTGCGCGCGCGCGCGCGTCAGTCAGAGATAGAGAGTGCGAAATTGCTGTTCTTATTCGAGACACCGAATCAACGTAAGTGGTGCGGCGAACACGCACGCGCCTCTTCACGAGTGCACCGCCCATAGGGGGCAGACCGAGGTCGGTCTTCGTTTGGACCTGCGTCGAACAGTGTGCTCTCGTGTCACCAGTTACGTGCAGTGTGGATACGGTGGTCATGGCCACACTGTGCCCAGGAACATCTGGTATACAGGAGACAAAGGGCTCGTGTTTTGTACGCTGATTCTGTTCCTGTGCGTGACCGTGGGTGCTGGCAAGTCCACTGCTAAATAAAAGACATGAGTATAGGACGCGTCTGAATTTCGCTCCTTTGTAAAAGAACAGTAGCTTAGATTTTCATTATTTCATTATTGCTGGTGGTTGACAGTTCTGACTCTTTTTGAAGGACTATTTCCATGCACAAACTAAGTTTCTATATGAACTTGCCGCCATAGGTCTAGCAATATTAAAGGACGACAAAGTGCCAATTCGAGTGCTTCCTTTAGCACTGTACTGCACTGTACAGTCATTCGACTTTAATATGGCACCCAGATTTGGCAAAGGTGCCGACACATAACTCAACGTTGATGTAAACACTCGATTACTGGTGTTTTCTAACAGAAAATGAAGGCGCTGTAGATGCGGCCATCATGTTAAAAAAATTAGTTGACACATAGTAGGACGTGAAATTGTTGTTTGTGGTGACATGGTGCACGTCATGTTGTGCATGAAGTTTAGTCAAGCACGTTATATGGAGGAATGGTACCAAGGTGTCGCCAGTCTAATGCGGAACTTTTGAAAGTCATCCGTCTAGGTAATAGTCAAAATTCCAAGATGGTTTCTCCACTTTAATTATTTTGTCTCTTTTTCTTAATGGCCTACATTGTGTTTGCTCCAGTAGTAGTAGTAGTAATAGTACTAGTAGTAGTAGTAGTAGTAGTAGTAGTAGTAGTAGTAGTAGTAGTAGTGGTGGTGGTGGTGGTGGTGGCAGCATGATTTCTATCTTGCGTTAAGTACAGTTTCACTATTTTCTGTCATTTGCTGTGGCATCGTTTTCTCCGCAAGCGAACACGCCTGTAAACAACCACAATCGACGAGGCTAAAGCGTCAGCGCTGCCACTTTTTAGGCGCTCATTTGTGGCTCTTCCATTTATATTGCGAAACTTCTCTCGCCTCGACTGCACTGCACGCATTTGAGCCATGCAGCTGTAACGCCGACACACGTGCGCTTCTAAAAAGCGCTAGCGTTGTCAGCGCTCTTTTCCTTTTTTTTTTCCGTGGGAGAAAAAAAAAACGTCAAGGACGACACTGTGCCAGCGTCGGCAACGGCGTCAAAACACAGCCCACACTGGTCAGGCTAGACGCCTCATTTCGGCCTGAGCTCATTTGCTGCGCGCCCCGCCTTCGACAAACAGTCGCGGCTGCGAAAGGCTATATATCCCCCGGGGCCGCAGCCACGGTCCCCTTCTTCCTTGTCGCTCTCCCGCTCTCTCTAAACCTTATACGATCTGACCGTCGTGCGACGCCCAAATGAGCATTGCTTTCCCTCCCTCCCGACAACGTCCCTGGCCTTCTATTTGCCTCGGACAGCGCTGACCAAGCCAGATCGGCTGGAAGAAAAATGGCCTCCGGGAACGGGGAAATGCCGCTCGCGCACCTGACGTCCCGCGTAGATCAGGGTTGCCAACTTTCATTTCAAAATCCCCTCGCGCCCGCGAAATGGTAACGACTTGATTCCGTGAACCTGGCTATCGATCCTCAATATTTGCACGATCGAGTGAAACATTCCTATCGTGGTAATTTGGCTCAACGGACGACACGGTGTCGTCCTAAACAAGCCGGATCACGCCACGGATGGTTATAGTTCCGCGGCCGGCCTCTGGTTTTTCCTCACTTTTTTTTTCATGGACCTCGTGTGGCATTCTCGTTTCTAAGCAAGTTTTCCTAGCGCTTTAGCACAATCAGAAAAAGAATACAGGATAGACGACGGGAATGGCGCCAACCAGTCGTCTCGTGTTCATTTTTTATTATTTTATTTATTTTTATTTATTTATTTATTTATTTATTTATTTATTTATTTATTTACTTTTGCGGTTATGTTTGAGCGCTTCGGAGGCGTCGGTTAGCAAGCACAAACTTGCTCAACGACATCTTCTTCTACAAGCTTGTCTTTCTTCCAAGCAGAGTTGCCAGGTTGAAACGACAAGAATTAGGTAAAAAAATCAGAAAAACCAACCAAAAAGTAGCCAACTTGAGCTATGGTCAGTAAAAAGTAGCCAAAAAAGCCAAACGCATGTGGAAACAACTACGACGCTGTTATCCACACGACTAATTTGAAGTTTCTCATGGTGAAAATTCAAATAAGCGCAGCGAAAACTCTTCAGATTGATTAGTTCGAACATCAAAGCATATAATATGGACAGTGGCAATTCTGTCGAGTAGAGTGACAAAGTTTCTTTGTCATCTTGCACTCACAAAACATTGCTAATTCGGTTCGACAAGAAACTATAGGCAGAGAGTAGGTAAGTAGCCGATACATTTTCTACCGCCAACCGCCTTGAAAAGTAGTCAAATGTAGCTATGTAGCCACACATGGCAACCCTGCTTGTAAGTATGGGATATTTTAAAATGGGTTTTGGTGGCGCTATATTCCGCTCTGAACCTTGTCAATTCATATCTTTAACGATTGAACAAACAGTTCTATGGTGTATACACGCATGCATAAAAACGATTGGGTTGGAACATTCGATGGTTGATGACTTTATAAATTAACTTCGTGATGTAAACTTAAGAAAACATTAATTTCAAAGTGAAGGTGCCTGTATTTCTTACGTAAAATCGTCCACATCTGGCTCAGTACGAGCTGTTTCCCATTGCCTACTGAAAAATATAAATCGGTGGTGCTGGTCTAAATCAAAAGTTTTATTAGATACACGTGCTTTCGGAGCATAACTAAACTTAAAGCTCTCAGAAAAATTGATCGAAGCTGATTGAGTTCGTTGAAGGAGTGTGGACAACTTGGGTAATTTCGGCCTGTGTCGGGGCAGTTCTCGAACATGTCGCTCTAGGTGATCTCAGTGATCAGCTTCGACAGCGCCCGCCACTCTTAAGTTACCAGACGGAATGCACCAGGACAGGCAATCGCCGACGTGCGGGCATCATTTCCAGACACCTTGGCCAATGATTAGTTTGCCTCCAGAATTTTTTTCTGGGTGTTTAATGCTCGATCGAGCCTCCACTACACCACGTGAGTTGGGTTTATTTCGTCTCGCAACTCTGTACCTTCTACTGTCGCGTCATAGTCTTTTCTCCTTCGTAGAACTTCAACGCTAGTTACTTGACCGCGTTGCGCGTGATGCGACACGTCGCTTGTTGCGTAAGCGTAATTGTCACTTTACGGAAGTGTGCAACCACTGCAGCTTTCTGCAAAAGTGAAACTTCCGGCACAACATATTTCTTCAAATTACGCACATATACCTTGAAATTGTTACGCGCATCGCAATTTGAGGCCTGCCTATACTTCCTTCTTGCTGCACATCGTCCAGTATATGTGTATTGCTATTTCGCATTATCTATCATAAGGCAAGTAGATTCAGCGCAACTTTGGATCCTCTGGAAACACTCACACATTCGCAGTCGCGTGGATTCCGCAAAAGAAAAGCACACCACACACAGCACTTTGTGTTCTTTGTGTGGAAGCCAGTGTAAACGTGTGAGTGTGTCGAGGGATTCCTAAGTTGTGCTAAATTCACTTATAGTATGGCGGGTTACCAACTAGCCCAACAACAACTTTCAATGAGCTATTAAGGCACCCAAATCATGATCTTTCAGTAGCATGGCATTTCAAACAGAGTCAATGCAATCAATCATTAGATCAACTTTCTAGACTAAATATATTTTGTAGCTTCCGTTTATTCTGAATTCGGCGCATTCAAAAACCTGCCCACCACTCTTGCTGCACAGACAGGTGTAGTTTCACTAAAGGTTACAGCTGAAGGGTACTTGTGCTTCGCGGCTGCACCGGCATTTTGCACTTGATATCTGTTACATGTCCACTTGGTTAACCTTTTGGTTCATGTAGATTATCAGTCAGAAACCTGTGAAACGGTAACTGCGCCTGCACGAACGTGTTTTTATTCCACAAGAATAGCCTCGAGCGATCACAGAACAACAACAAATGCCTTTTTTATTATACAATCAGTTTTCTTTCGTTTCTACCCTATTCTCTTCGAAGAACCTAATATTTAAAATGAGGCGTGACATTCTCCCAGTAACTTTCGAAAAACATTCGCGAGGCTCCAGCACTTTCTCCGGAATGTGTAGTGGGGAAGAGTCTTACAGTAAGACAAGCCGTATGAGAAAGAGAGTGTTCGCCTGTAAAATATTATTCCAGGAAAGCCAATTTACGATTTCGGTGTAGACGCATATACACATCACATTCTAAGCACGCCAAGGAAGAGCGAACAGTGCTGTAGCGTTTTGTAATTGAGGGGGAGAATGACCCTCCTCACTTTTTATGCCTAAAGCCATCCGCTATACCTTTCCGTATATCGTTCCACCATATGCGTGCTCAGTTCTAACCGTCCGTCAAAAGCCACCCTATAACACAAAGAGAGACACACCGAGGACGCAAAGAGATGCGGTGTCGTGCGTTTATGGGACCCACGGGAAATCAATGTCCTGCGGACGTCGCTTCTCCATTTGTCTGCAGTCGCTTTTCGCTTTCCGCCGCCGAGTGGCAGAGACAGCCAAATGGCGATTCGCACCTTTTGTCTGTACACGTGCCGCTTCATCCGCAGTACGTCGCATCTATTTTGCTTTCTTTATTTCGTTTCGGGCTCTTTATTTCTCTGCTAAGTCTGATGAGTGACCTTGGGTTGAGCAGCCAGTCCCTGAACGCGATAGAGAACCGTTGCTCGTCTTTTGGAACGCCTTTCATGGGCACCAGATCACGCGCGCTCGCGTGAACCGTTCACACATGCGATTGCGGAAGCGGAACCCCGTTCCGCAGTGACTGTTGGTGCAATAATTGAAACTGCCGAAGAACACCTCGCCCCCCCGGACTTTGGCACCATGGCCGGCTATCGGAGTGCCAGTTGATGTTGCAGACGCGGTTCTCTCGTCAGGCCAGAGCAGTTAACCCTCAAGCACGTGCTTTCAGAAGTTATCGTTGCTCGAGACTCACGTCGTGACCTTCTAGACAGAACGTCTCTTTAGGGCCCATTCTCATTGATGAAGTGGCGAACTGCGAAGGGGGAGGGGGGGGGAGGCGCATTGACTGCCTCGCACAAACACTGTGCCCTGGTTTACCCAGGAATTGTGTTTTAATGAATGGCATGACCATACAGGGCTCCCTAAAGTTGCTCTGCGCGAGTGTTAATGGCTTCGCTTGGTTCCTGACGACGCTCTGCTGCTGTCTTGCTTATGCTCTAACGATGAAGCATTTCTTCCTTCGTAAATGTGTCAATTAGTTTATTTGTTTTGAGGGGCTTACACTAAGGGCATTCTCTTTTTCCATTCCCTCTGCAAAAGTACGTGCAACGCATCGTGCATGAGTGGCACTTCAAGTGCCCTGTGGTACTTTTGGAGCCTGATTTATAGTGTTCCTAAACTACGCTAGCAAGCCGCCGGCTTTAGACTTTTCTTAAACCTCACAATAATTTAGTCATACTGTGATTTTTTTACTGGTTTTGCGTCCAGGACGAGTGTTAATGTTTATGCTCACATAGGTCCCAGTGTGATTTGTTTTTTGGGGGGAGGCGGTGATATTGCTTCGTCATCTGAAATGGAAGCCGGGTAAACAAATGTGGCTGTGTCATTTCGTGCTCTGTATGCCATAACAAAAGGCAGTTTTAGTTTAGGGTAAATAGGGGGGGAGGGGGGGATGCGCGAGGCCCAGTGTTTAGGGCTGTTTGCCACTGCATAAGGCCCTGTCTCACAAGCCATCTTCATAGGGCTAATAGCACCTTCATTCACGTTACAAAACGACCAAGTTTCACACCACGCTCACATTATTTCTGTAACGTTTGTATTGTGTTAACGTTGAGGAGGTATAGTTATACATAATACATACGTGCACCCCACAATTACAACAGTCATTACTACAAATACCAGTGTTTACGTCATATGCGTGAAGAAACATGTGGCGCTGCAGTGTTCGTGTGAAAAAAACTCACCTTACGCAACTGTTGCGCGCTAATTTAACGGCATCCTAATTTACGATCTCGTAAGGACGCTCTAATGTTCCTGCTCGTTTTTTCGTTTGCGGGGCACTGAAAGGAGCACATCAATTATACAGCCCGAAGAAAGTGGTGAAGAAGAAAAGCGAATCGTAAACCTTGACGCAATAGGATCGCTAATTACCCAGAAAGGTAATCTTCGGCGCAACCTGTGGGATTCCACGGCCTTGACTGTGCCTCGAGTGTTCCAAATATATAATTCTATAACGTACGCTGCGGAATAAGATTATAAGTCTCATCTTGTTTTTTTGTTTGATTTCGCACAACGCTTCTCTACGCCCGCCTTGCTTTACTTTGATTACATAACGCAGAAAAACTTGACGTGCCGTGGCTCGATTCCGGCTCCGAACGACCCCTTTGATTGCCGATGGCTTCATGTCTGAATTAGCGTTTCTGGGCTCAATTCGCGTTAAATGCGATTCACGCGCGTCAGGCTTTGCTTGCTTGGAGAAAGAAAACTAAAATAAAAGCAGCAGGAAATTGCCAGCTGTTCTGTGCTTTCACGTCTCGCGTTTCTCGCAATTACAGCGTGGCCGAAGCTGAAGCGCGCCTTTAAAGTCACAATTGCTGCCGAACTGAACAAGCCTTGACCGCATCTGCGGCATTTTTCGGGCCTGCATTACAAACTTTCATAACGAGCATACGCGTCGTTTATGCCATGGCCATATTTCTCGCGTTCCTTCTGGTGATTTTTTTTTCACTGCCATTTTATGGCTTTCTTTGTTCCCAATCTCGACCTCAATATCAAACCACGAACTTCGTTTCTCGAAATTCGTTCGAGAGTCGTGACCGTTTCTGTTGTTTTACTTTCGTTCCATTTTTCCGCTGGCGTTCGAATGCCGGGCTCTTGGAGGCTGTCCTTGTTAAACAGCAGTTCTTTGTGTGGTGTCCTTTTCAGGACGCATCGCGTCTCGCGTCGCCTGCCGGTGTCTTCTGGTGTAAAGCCGCAGTTTTTCATCTGCTACCTGTCCTTGCGTTTGTCGTCCATCTTCCGCTCGCTGTTATCCTTGTCAACTACTTCTCTTCACTGTTATTCTTGGTCTCCTTTTCTTTTCCACTGCCAAAGCCTTCCGAGTGCGAAGAAGGAAAACTGAATTTGTCATGATGAGGCTTGCGTACGACAGCGGCTTCATTTCTTTTCATTTTTTTTTTGCTCACTCTTGTAGTAAACTCTGGGAGAAACTGTCACTCACAGGCATGGTTCGTGTCGCCGCACACAGGAACAAACACACGGCATGCTGCAGCCTCATTTCCATATTTCCTGTCGAGCAGACGTGACTCGAACAATGCGAACCTTGCCATCGACTCCTTTCTTTCATTTTATTCGAAAGCTTTCTTTTCCATTTCAACGTTATGGTAGCACCTCATCCCCCGGCTGTATTTCACGGTGGGCTTGGCAAACACGAGTGAACTTCTGGAGTGCTCTTATTTATGTATTTGATTTATCAAGTCCCGTTTCTGTTGGTTGCGATGCCCGGTCTTTGAGAATCGCTGCGCTGAGCATTTCGGTAACGCACTGGAAGATGTAAAGCACGCCGTTATGGTATTTCTGTTGTGCTTTTGCATCATTTTGCTAAAGTAGACTAGTTTATCACGAAAGGTTGACGAAATGTATTCTTCTTAAACGCTCCCAGGTGATCTACATTTATAATTTTTGCTGTGTTCGTAGTGTATACTCCAACCATATTTCTTTTTGCAGTGAATTTGTGTAGAGCTAAGCGAAATCAAAACTTACCCGTCTAATATACGGATGAGCCTATGTGCCACAGGAGTTGGGCAAGTTTCAAATTTCACCATTCATCCACTAATAATCTTGCGTAAACCTCTGTGTGATAGAAATTATATATGTCCGTATATATAGAGGGTATATGTCCTACTACTTATCACTGGTTCACTAAACCTAAAGCAGGAAACATAGGGGCGGTAAACAGAAGACATAGATGAACCATCGTGATCAACCGAATGACCCACAACGGTGACGCACGTTTGAGCTTTTTTGGTTTGTACACTGGTGCTTGGGTTTCTGGTTTTTCATCCTTTGAATCTAACCCGCATGGACATTTACAAATTTTCACGGGCGCCATACCCCGATGCATGCAATCTAACACGTAAGTTTGACAACTCCATCATGAGCAGTACCTACTTTAGAGGTAATTTACCTATAAGCTAAGGTTACATCCCGACTGTAGCCTGTGTCAACCGATTGTCAATTTGCTTAGACTGTCGCGCTTTCCAGACGCGATCTGCGTGCCGTGACTGTTTGTTTTCAATACTCAAAACCAACTCAAGGCACACTCAAAGCATCTTATGTCCACGTCCGTACTCAGCACGTACTGCCTGCAGGTCCAGTTCACTTTCAGTAATTCCACCCTTCTGAAAACTGCCTAGATTGCTTAAATTACCATCAAAAATTGATTTCAATAAACCCCAATAATTCGAGTGAGGTAATGCGCAATGGGAGGGCCCGATGACTTTTCGTATACCGTGCTCATCAAGCACGTGATTCATAGTGTCGGATGACAGATCGAACTGGGCGTTCACCTATCGCTTCCGTTGTAACGTCATCCGATATATCTTTTCACGTCGTAGAACTGCAATAAAAAAACACGTGATGTCCATAACGTATGCAGCGCCCTGTGTGTCCATATGTGCCTTCATTTTGTCTCGTCTTCTACATTACTAGAAGAAAGGTTACTCAGAATGCCGTAGGGAAGGAAAAGGTTATCCGGCCCCTATGCTTTTGCATAGCACGAATCAAAGGCGAGAGACATTCTCTTTTTCATCACCTGAGTCGATTGTATTCATCCCCCCCTCCCCACTTCGAAAGTTTTCTATGCGCAACGTGGTTTTGCATGGCCTCCGAGATCGGAAGCATTGAGAGCTTTCCGCACTTTAGTGGCATTGCATTGTCTCCTGTATTGGTGTACGTATGACCACGCAATGATGTCATGAGACGATGTCAGCGACGTCACAGTGACACATCATGACATCACACACTTTCGCGACTTGTGATTTCATCGCATGATGGTGACTTTTTAATCACTCGTGTGGTGGCCGATGGTCACTTTGTAGGTTTCATGAGGCGTCTAGTGTTTTTGCATCAATAACAAAATCGATTGAGAAAGCAGCAGCACATGATCAAAGTATAGCGACTTTAAAGTTATACAATAGTACAATGACGACAATTGCATCGCCCGTACCAGGAGCCTCGAACGATGGAGGCTTCTTATTCAACGGGTACTCACAGCTCTTCCAACGTAGATTCCGAAGCGAGTTGGTATGCCTGGCCACCACCATAATCAATCAAAATAAACCATGACAGAGAGCGACCGTAAGCTGCCACCTGAAATCAGAGTTGCTGGGTGGCTCTAAGTTTTCGATTTGGGTGTAATACCAACGCCAGGGACCGAGAGAAAGAGGACGACGGCTCGCCCGCATTCTGATTCCAGTCAGCGTTCTTCGGTCAACAGTATCTGAAGAACCGCTGACGTTCGAGTGCTGAAATGGGAGAAGACGCTCCTGGCAGGTACCACACCGCGAACTGTCAACGGAAAATTTTATCCTCAATAACACAAAAGAAAACAGAGTAAAGTAGAAGAAAACGCCCGTAGTGAAGTCGATTCGCAATGTTATATATCATCTCTTGGTGTTGGAGACGGCGTCTAGAGGAGTAGAAGGAAAATAGCAAAACAATCTGTGCAGAAAAGCCAGGGAAGTCAAGCGACGCGCCTGAAAGGTTTCCGCGTGTGCTTAAAACGACAACCTCTGTTTTTTCTCTTTTTCACTTCACCTCGGTTCAAATAGTGATCCGGAACTTCATCGTATAGTCATCGGCACCATCCGCGTCTCGACGTTCTGGGATCGTTCCGATTTTTCTTTTCCTCTTTCTGCTTGTTTCTGTGCGGTTCGCCTTCAGCCGCCTTCACAGTCAACACACTCTAACCCCTTCTCTAACGCCCGTCACCTTCGTATGCGTGAAACAGGGCTTCTTTGGCTCCCGTTAGCATCGTTTTCTTTTCCTCCCAGGTGGGCCTGTCTTTTCATTACTGAAGAATAAACACGCTTAAAATAAAACGAAGCTGTCTCTATAAGGCGCGTGCTAACCAACCGGTGCTGGTAGTGGTTAGAAGAGGAGAAAAGCATCAACCGTGCCCCCCACATGACGTCTCTTCTCTTCGGTCCTCCACTCCTACCATCTCTATAGCCTTCGTAGGGCGATAGAGGTCGCAATCAGTCGTCACCCGTGGAGGCCGCAGACTGATTTTCTATCGCGGTCTAGTACTACACACCACCCTCTCAAGTTGAGCGTGTCTCCCTCCCGTCAGGCAATCGCCCATTTCCACTGGCCTCTAACGGCGGCAACTTACCGCCACCCACCGCCGCCAGTCGTCTCCTTTCCTCGGACACTTGGTGGGATTGGGACGGAGTGGAGCAGAGTTTGAGGGAGATGAAAATGCGCTATTTTGGCAGCCCTTGTTGGGAGCATGACGTCAGGGTATGCAGGACCGGAGATAAAGGGAGAGCAAACAGCAGTGGCTTTCTTTGAGGTCGAGGAAACAGTGAGAGGAAGAGGGTATGGTTTCGGCGATTGATAATGCCTCCGCGCACTCTGAGTATAACTGAGGAAGGAAGTTGAGAAAGGAAGGAAAGAAGGTCACGTGGCGTTTTACGAGTGTTTCGTTGTCGGTCCGTCGCCTTCCCGGTTGGAAAGTAAAGAAGAAAATTGAAAGACATAGAGTGGTAGCGCCCCCTGGAGTGGATGGCGGCTAGGTTTCGCAGGAAGGCTCTCTTTTTTCTGCACTCTTCTTCTCTCGTTTTTCTAGCACTACTATGCACCGTCTATACTCTATTCAGGATGCTGTGTCGTCGCTGGACCCGCATGCGCTGTTATTCTAGCTTTCTTTCTATCCCCCCCCCTCTTTTTTTTTGCGCACTGACATAGTACAGTTCGCTTACTGCCCATCTATCAAGCTTTCTATCTTTGCTCTTTTCTATCGCTGCGAGTCACTCGCCGTCCGAGTTTTCGTGGTCGTTGTCGATGGCTTAGCGACGCCCCGGCCACGCAACTAAAAACACCCCTGCCCCTCCTCGGCTCTTGTGCTCCGCGGCTTAACACTCACAACCATTCCCTCCCTCTGGCGAGTTAGTGGAGGCGCTGCAGTTCGCATTTACGACGTGCGCCCCCGGATTGACAACGCGCAGGCCTTTTACTGTCGCCGCCGCCGCCACCGTCGCCCGGAAAGGGATCATTCCCGACGGGGAGTAAACGAACGAAAGGGAGAAAAAGAAGGGAGTAGAAGTGTCGGACTGCTCCCTTCCTTCCGCCGCTTACGGCAAGGAGGGCGAGGCACTTTGCGCAGAGGGAGTAAAGTGAGGCCCGCAGCGCAAACAAACAGGAGTAAAATGAAGGTCGACAGCATAAAGAGGGAGTATGTACTGTTTTCGCATTCTACTCGGCATCTCCCCTGCGCTTCTGTCTGGGCTTTCGTTCTTTCATCCTGTTAGCTTTATTTTCGGCTTGTTTGTTATTGAATCGCTGTTGATCGTGACGTTGGTCATCAACGACACCAAGATGCAGGCAGCCTCCAATCTTTTTTTTTTCCAACAGTTGCTTTTCGGGCTGTTTTTTTTTTTTTTTGCCCGCAAGGCCATCGATGTCGATTCTCCGCCAGGGGCTCGTGTGGGGCTGCATTGCGATCGTTTTGAGGGAAAGCGTCGTACAGTCCAAAGGAAACGACCGTGCTACTTCGGTGCCAGGGCGCGACAAATGACGTTTTAGTTCTGGACATTTCCGGTATTGAACATCGCCGTTGGCGAAGTTACAGTGACGTGTACGAATGCGCATACGCATGGGGCATGCACTGAGAAGAGACCCTAGGTTGTTGGTGGAGCTCGCGAAGATTTTCTCGGGTGTATGCAACGTCTGAAAGTTACTTGCAATGAATGACAGGCATAAAGTTTTAAAGAAGTGGCTCGTAAAACGATGAGTTGAGAGATATTCCCGAGGCTTTCGACAGCGACAACCAATGGCTAGTATGTATAACGTCCATAATATGCATGATAATTGAATATACGTTGATATGTTTAAGAAATTTTATGGTAAAGGCTTTGACTGTAAAACTGGCCAGCTAGTGCAAAAAATCTGATTGATAAGTTGGGTCTAACGTCCCAAAACCACTATATTATTAATGGAGACGTGGTAGTGAAGGGCTTCGGAAATTTTGACCACCTGGGGTTTTTTAACGTGAACCCAAATCTGAGCACACGGGTCTACAGCATTTCCGCCTCCATCGATTCTTTGTTGAGGACCATTGAAAGGGAGGGGGTGACCGCTGTATCTTACTACAAATGCAGCAATGACACCAACTACAGAATCTGATGTCTATATTGTTAACACGGTCTAATGCGAATGACAGCGCCAGAACGCAAACAAATCATGTTGATATCAGCTAAACAGCTGTGGCGGAATAACAACAGTGGTACGACTGCGACTAATAGGTTACTGCATGTTAACCGTGAGAAGACGATTGAAAGAAGAAAGTAAAAGCTGGTGGCGCGTTGACAGCTACGGCGACACGGCTAAACAGTTCATTCGTCAAGCCTTTCTCCTTCTAAAACAGTCGTGTAGCAAGATCCTCCGACGAATCAGTGTCATTATATCTTGTTGAATATACATTTGAAAAAAAGAGACGGAAATTAACCAAGGTGTTTTTGACACCTGTCGATGTAAAGACGATGGAAAGCAGCCTCCGTGCGGCTTTACAGCAACTAACACCATCCTAGTTGATTATTGTACCTGAGTTGGAGACAAATTATGGTGTGATGCCGACAGAACACGACAAATTATTTTATATGATGCCTACAGAACATCACAAATCATTTTCATAAGAATATGCTGGCTGCAAAACGTTTATTGCAAGAGAGGGAGCTATATTCACCTGAACGTAGCGGTAGCGCTCAACAAGTAACACAAACACAAAGGACCCACCATATGCTGTGCGTTTATTTACTCATCCTATTTATTCTAGTAAAGATTCATAGTTTGTATTCGAAAGCCTGGTAGACCAATGATTTTCCAAAGAGTAGCCTTATGCAACGCTTCGATGTACTCTAATATTAAATATATATATATATATATATATATATATATATATATATATATATATATATATATATATATATATTGTCACGGGATCGTGACGTGGCCGAAGACAGGAGACTTTATGTTGGGATTTAACAGTTCATTTGGGTGAACCTGTGCCCGGTAAACGGAAAGTTCGATTACAGTAGCAGTCTTGCACAAATAGCAGTCAACGGAGCGTCGGCCGTCAATCAACTACTTACAAGCGGCGAAGTGCGTCGGCATTTATACTCTTACCGTCAGAATAATCTGTACAGTTCGTAGAGTAGGCGTGATCTTATCGAAATGATCTACTACAGTCCGGAAGCTTCTCGAAAACTGCAGGCGTGGTTTGCGCTGAGAATTGTGTAGTGTTTTGGGATGATAACAAAACTTGGGAAATGTAACGTGGCATTATATATATATATATATATATATATATATATATATATATATATATATATATATATATATATATATATATATATATATATATAAGGGAAAGGAGTGTATACCTAAGGGCTCGTTTTTCCGTGTTTTGACACAATATAATGAGAACTAACAGACAGTAATGCCAAGGAATGTACAGGGGAAGTTATTAGAACCAATGGAATGTAAATAAGAAGAAAGAAAAGTGGATGAAAAAATAACCAGCCGTGAACAGGAATCGAACCTACGACGTTCGAATAACGCGTTCGATGCTCTAACCACTGAGCTAGCACAGCGGCCTTCACTCTATCCACTTTTTTGGGTTTATATGTGAATTTAGAAGTAGGAGTGACAGTCAGCGCCATCTATAAGCCAAACGACGAGTGTGAACCACTCTTTTATGCGCATGTGTGGCGTCACTTAGCACGTGAACTTATTACGAGCGGGCAGCTGATTAATAGACCCTCGTATTCAACCTAATGACACCAAGTCTGCCAGTACGAGACCCTCGTTAAATGAAATAAGGGAAAGAAGTGTATACCTAAGGGCTCGTTTCTCCGTGTTTTGACACAATATTAATGAGATCTAACAGACAGTAATGCCAAGGAATGTACAGGGGAAGTTATTAGAACCAACGGAATGTAAATAAGAAGGAAGAAAAGTGGATGAAAAAATAACCAGCCGTGAGCAGGAATCGAACCTACGACCTTCGAATAACGCGTCCGATGCTCTAACCACTAAGCTATATATATATATATATATATATATATATATATATATATATATATATATATATATATATATATATATATATATATATATATATTACAACAGTGGTATCACTAGTCCAAGTGATGACATGGTGGACCCTGTCAAGTTATTGTATTATGTAGCGGATTGGGGTGTCACATATTGAAAATACAGTCACAGCAATATGTCCGAGACCGCCTTTCCTACATAGGTCGGCAGAACCTGTGGAACTCAGATTCACTCGTGAAATACATTTCGCGCTTTGGACACACTTGGGCTCAGACCGACAAAACTTCTGCTGAGCCATACTCACTCGGACTTATACTCACGAAAAAAATCCTTCATATGAACTCACTTAGACTCAAACTAATGTATACCCGCCTGGACTCCGACTCAAACTCACTGCTTGATGTGAGTCTGAGTGTGTCCGAGTAAGTCGAACCATGAGTCCGTTAGCCTGGACTTAGCTTTCGACCAAGCAGTGAAGTTCTTTAACACCAGCATCTCACCTAATCGGTGCTCTTCTTCTTTTATTTCCCTCCTCCTTTTTCACTTCCCTTCCACCATCACCCGCGTGGCGTTGTGGAGGTGCCCTTCGTATAGAGGGACAGTAATGACACCACGCTTATTTCTTCTCTTTTCCCTTTAAGAACCTTTAGAAGTGCTCTTCTCGACCCGGTTTGATATAGTACCTTCAAATGCAAGCCACGAGCGCTCGCAGATCAGTTGGATCATTTTTCCTTGGAAAAGATGGTTACATAACATATTTATCAAGAACTTTCCTGGAATAGTTAGCGGAAACGGAGAAGTGACATCAAGGCACCCCTTATGTAATTCACTCCTCAGATTACTGGATTATCAAATGGTGTATGAACAATGCCGTTTTGTAATAAGTGTCAATAGGCGTGAGTACAACGGTTTATTTAGGTCAGTGTGATAGTAATGCTGAAGCTGAGTAGATAGAACTATAGATCGGCAAAAGAAAGTGGAACTCACTCAGACTCATTCAAGAAATATGTCTTGCAATTTGGACTCAGACTCACCAAAATTTTTCTGGGCGGAACTCACTTGTACTCACACTCACGAAAACTCTTTTCAACCGGACTGACTCGGACTCAGACTCGCCAAATTATTACTCACCGGACTAGCTCAGACTCAGACTCGCGGCTTGATCTGAGTCTGAGGGAGTTCATGAGGGAGTTCACCGACCTTCATCGACTCATGAGGGAGTTCACCGACCTATGCTTGCCGAATGACCTCGCGAAATCACTGCTGATGTAGTCTTGGTCTGCCCATATCAGTGGAACCAGCCAAGACTTTCAGGGAGAAGTCGAGTAGAGAAAAGCTGGCAACAGGAACGTATATAACAGTATTTACATACGGAAGGTAGTGTTGAAGGTTGAAGGGAGTCTACATGGTTAATGGTAGCGTGTTCTACGTGAAGGTAACATTATGGAAGCTCTCGATAAAAATGTTAATGGAAGCTTTTGGGAGCTTATTTGAACAGCGCTGACGCTCCGGCTTTAAGCTGTCGTCCTCCCAAGATTGCCTGCTGGAGGAAAAAATTTAGCCCAGGACCGTCAAATGAAATTGTCGTCTTCATCTCCGCTCCCAAAATTGGCCGGTTGGACACCGCCTCCTGCACAACTCAGAAAAGAGCGAAGAGGCACGCCCAGTTCGTGGCAAGGGCGAGGGAAAAGCACTACGCAATGCATAATGTAATAATACCCACCACACAGCACAGCGCTGTGACGTAATGTCTCGCACGCAGATCAACTGTGTAATTAGGTGCAGTGTTGACTTTCGATAGGGTCTGCGGCACCGGGCAGGCACCGGGGCCGAAGATGGATCCCATACCCGTGGCGCATTGTGCAGAGCACCTTGATCAACAAAGTAGCGCAGAGATGGCCACTCTTTCTAAGCCGCTTCGACGCCAAATAGCTCTTCATAGGCCATCAGTCGGTTGGGCGTGTCCAGAAGGTTTTCCGGCGAGGGGAGTTGATGGCCTTGAAGAATTAGAAGTACGACTGTCGTGTTGTCACTGCTTTTGGTGGGCCTCGGGAAGCGTTATACCGTAAATAATCAGGGTATAGGCTGAGCGGCAATCGTCTCACGCGTCCAAGTGGTGCCAAGTCCGGTAGGCCAATCATAACACCACCCTCTTTTTGTGGGCACTTTAGCAGTTGTTGTGTACAATGTAGCAATGGCTTCGAGATACAGCAGTAGCTATCGTGTCGGTCCAGCACGATAATGACCATGTTTCATGCAATAAGGGTACCATGTACGCATTTCTGCTTTCTTTCAGCCCACTGTACATATTCTAGAGGGGCCGATGCGTCAATCTCGGGACTGGAAAGCATGCGCGATCACCTTGCATAGATGGCGACGTATATGTTTCCATGCATCAGCGAGTTTAATAATGGTCATTTCCTTACGAATGATTGGTGTGTCAATTTGGTAATAAAAGTCCCCCACTTCACATGCAAACTAGCTTATACTGAATTAACTAACCTTCGTATGCTTGTAAGAACGTACGCTGACATATTTGATGTGTTCTCCGCACGCACTGCCATGCAATTATGTGTCAATGCCTATTAGTGTTCCACGACTAATGCTGCTATGGAATATGCGCGCTTAAGTTCGAGAATGTACGGTAGTTCGCCACCCATTGTAGCGCTCCGCCGCTCCGAAAGAGCCCACTCGAAAACCCGGTAGGAGGTGAGGTGGTGTGCTGGAACGTGCGCCAGCAAAACTACTAGCTGCGCACCTCGAGGCAGCGGGAAAACGCAACGGCGCTGGGCTCGGAACAGCGTCGATCGTGCACAGCGTCGCGCGGGCGGATTCCAATTTCCGGCCAGGGTAATTAGGCTCGCACCCCGTACTCTCCACTCCACTCCCACACGCTCCCTAACTATATTCCGCTTCACTCTCCCTCGCCGTACCAAACCTGTACCCGCTCCGCTGTCCCGTCCACCCCAACCCGTCCCAGCCACATGCAGCAAACCTCTTCTGCCCTGATGGACAGAAAAGTTAGAAAGGAAAGAGGGATATTTCGTCCCCAGTCCTTTCTTTCCGCTACTTTCACTACCAACAGCTATCAAGCCTTTTGTTCAACAGCTCACTACTTCAATACTTTCCTCCTCTCCACTTTTATACGCTTTCCTCTGCACTCTCGCCAGCCTGTACTGCTGTTAGTAGAGTTTTTGTGCTACAGTGAATTATTCCCCACCACCTTCCTTGCTCAACTTTACGTGCGATGTTCTAACGCTCCTTATTTTTTTTCTTTTTCTTTTTGTTTAGCTCTTAGCCTGCTCCCACACTACCACCTAGCTCATGCTTCGAGATCGTTGGCGTAGATTTATAAGGGCTTTGAGAACACATTCCCGATAATGATCGCACAATGCTTTCCTGTAAATGCCTAAGAGGAACGACTTTAATCTTCGCACTCCTGTCTACACGGCGAGGGATCTTCCTGCAGGATGTTGCCGTTAGTCTAATCTTGCCGGTGGCCTCTCATCCCTATCCACCGTCATCAGCTGGACACTGGTGTCGCAACGCATCAGAACACCATACCACGCCTAACGGGAGGGAGCAATCATGAGCTCGTCATTCGGAGGATTTTTTTAGGCAACTCCCATGTTACGGCAATACATGTCCATATTCATCAGTCCACACTGCACATTCTCTGGACAGCCGTGACATGCGCGTTAAATCATGACACATGCGTAAAATTCTCTTAACGAAGTTGTTTAGCTCGAGGTAAAACGAGTGTCCACAAAACCTAACATCACCATCAACACGTAGGGGCCTCTAAAATTCATCCCACTACTGATCTCTGGTCCTCTAATACTGAAGAAGTCACCAGTTAGCCCAAAAATTGTCTGCGAAGTTACGGAGGCTAGCCGAGAACCCTGAGTTCGTACAACGAGACAACACTGGGGAATGGTAGAGGCAACAGCAGCTGCGAGAACACCCCGAAGCCTTGGAAGCCCGATGACGATCTTCCCATAAATTTATGAGAGATGCAAACGCTTGGCTTCAGCGCAAGGTTCTGTCTCTGAACTTGGACATGCGTGTTATTTCTGCGACTGTCGGTCTTTTAACCCGAACCTCTGTGCACTTAGAATCAACCTACAAACAACCTGGTATGACCTGGCTAAAGCCTAGTAGCAATGCGGACGCAACCATATTAGACTTCAGAATCCTCCATTTCAGCTACTTGAAGCCTTACGTCACGTTGTGCAAGGCTGCAAGCTCCAGCTTTTTTTTTTTTTTTGTTAAGCAAGCTGTATGCATTCTTGTCAACCAAACAACACTCAAACCTCGTTACCTATATTGACTGTACGTAGGCACTTCCTATGCCACCATAAATCGCTTCTATTCTTCCCACAACTGATACGGTATTAAAAGCTTAAAAATTAAAATTAAAATTAAGTAAATACTTAATTAGCGAGGCGTAGGCCTGTTCACGCCAAAGCGTCAATGGTGCTAGCACTCTCTTTGCACTCTTTGTCTGCGATGCACAGTGCTCTCCGATGGAGGTGCACCCAGGTTGCCTCTATGTGCGTGCGTGAGCAGACTTGCGTGCATGTGCACTCGTGTTTGCTTGTGTGTCTTTCCTTCTAGGAGTTGTAGACATTGTCGACGAAAGTGGACTTGACAAGAGCAGCGACTGTGACAAACTTGTTCAGCCATTGCAGAGTGGGGAATACAGACGGTGTTCAGCCTTTGCTCGCTACGCACTTATTTGTCTGAAGAAGGGAGCGTTGCTGATTGATTATCTCCTCAACCTTAGTTTTCCTTTCTATACTTCCCTTGAGCAGAAATCTTGGCAATGCACTTCTTTGGTTACTGGCGTGGAAGTGACTGAAAGGAAGTGTTCGATGGAGCGCAACCAGTGTTCGAGATTTTCGCTTGTTTAGGCAAGCAATGGCCGTAGCGTCGTTCGAATGAGAGCCGTCGGCTCGAAACGGAGGCAGCAAGAAGTAATTAAGTTCGTGCTATTCCGTAGTTTCTGAGAAAAAAATATTGGCACCGACAGTTTGGGAAGTTCCACGTATGACAAAACTGCATTAGGGAACGCTTAATGAGGAGCCCAGAAATGTTTTTTTTTTTTGCTTCGTGCCCCAGGTTTGACGGTGTGTAACAATAAAATTGCCTTCTTCGCTTCCGGTCACCTGTGCTACAAATAATCGAGGTCGCGTGGGCTTCGTCGATAGATGCTTCACAATAATCTGATGACGCTGGACTTCTTGTAACGTGGTCCCGTTACCGCGAACTAGCTACAGGCCCCTTCTGGAAGAGCTGATAACAGCTTTCATCATGGCTCTCCGTAAAGGAAAACTATAAGTGGTGCCACCGATGATAAAGCGACAATCAAGTATAGCTTTAAAATGCAATAAAAACGCTGATACGCGGCTTTCCTAGTTTCAAATTTTCGGTACATATGTCTGGCTTGACTAAGTACCGTACTATGGGGTTTTTATTCCTATTTTTGGTACTAATTGATAGGGTTCTTAACTGAGCACCCAGCTATTTAAGTTCAATGTCATTTATTGTGTTGAGAACCAAACAATCAAAGTGCATTTAATTTCTCTTTAAATATGTGGTGAAACCAGCTGCCGTACCACATAGCTCTACGAAACGCTCTGCTGTCCCTCGTCACCACTAGAATACGATGTAAAACAATCAAAGGTTTACACCCGATTGGGTGATATCCTCACAAGGCTATGCATACCATTGAAATCTTGTTGACCCCAGGAACCTCCCTGTCCTTCCTCTTTCAATCCTCCTTGTTGACCCCAGGGTGTTTTAGTGTCTAACGTATGCGATAAGAAACGAGAGCTCCTGTATGGTGCACAAGCGCACGAAACACACCTAAGTAACCGTCATCTTCTACAGTGTTTGCTTAAATACGTATACGGACTGTCAGCATTATCTGCGCGATTAAGCGTTCAGAAAAGATTGATCTGAAGCTGGTCGTCGTATCCCCTATCTCATTGCATCTCGTCGCTGTTACGCCGTATCTCTCAGTCGACGCTCGTGCAATATCTCAACAATCTTCAAAGATGCATAGCAGGAAAGCGAGACGACTACTGTCGTCATGCGTGGGTTCAATTGTCCAGTTATCAGAAGCCTAGAGAAATCAGCCCATTCGAGAGAGCTGAGGCGCACGCATGCATGTATATGAAATCACGGAGACTGACGGCGTCGTTCCCTCTACATGCGCAGGGCTCTAGCTCGACCGTGGACGTCGCTCTACTGGCGGAGGCGCACGGCCTGGTGACAGACATGCTGCTGGACCCGAACCTCCCGCCGCACGTGGTGAGCGGGTTGCGAGCGCTGGCCACGCTACTGTCGCCCCCGAGCCACGGGCCGCCCCAGCCACGGCCCCGGCCCGGGGGAGCCTCAGTCTCGCTGGCCGACTTCAACTGCGGCTCGGACACGGAGGAGATACCGTACACCGGAGAAAGACCGTCGGCCCTGCCCAAGCGGCTGCGCCGCAATCTTCCTCCGGGCCTGCTCCGGCGCATGTCGACGAGCACGTGGACGACGACGACCTCGGCGACGGGCATGCCCACGCTGGAGCCAGAGCCCAGCCGAAAGAGGAGCACTAGTTTCAGGCATGCGGCAGCCGCCGCCGAGGGGTCCGCGGCCGCGCAGCACCAGCAATTCCTTGCGAACCATGCAGCAGCGTCCAGGTACTCGTCATCGCAGAGCTCGGGTGCTCAAAGGTCTTTTAACTGAGCCCAGGACTTGACACTAGCCTTTGATGATGATGAGGATGATGATGATGATGATGATGATGATGATGATGATGATGGTGGTGGTGGTGGTGGTGGAGGTGGTGGTGGAGGTGGTGGTGGTGGTGGTGGTGGTGGTGGTGGTGATGATCATGATGATGATGAGGATGGTGATGATGATGATGACCTGAAATCGTGGCCGTAACGGAACGGCCTTTTTACGTCGTTGTTAGATGATGACGACTGCCTAAATGCATGGCTCACACGCACTCTGGGGAGGATTGGTCGAGAAACGAGTAATATGCGCACCACTTCTTCCTCTCCCTATTCTCATCCGTCATTTCTCTTCCAAGTGAGTAGCACATCAAGTGCCTCGCTTGTCGGACATGCGTATATATCAAGTGGCGTGATCACACTCGATATCAAGTGGTCGAAACATGTGTAACGAAAGGCTATCAATGCTCGAAACCAGCTCAAAATAAGTGAACTAGGACTAACGTATTATATTTCACTGAAATGACGAAGAAGCAATTGAAGTAATACAATATAATAAAAATTAGGGGACCATTAAGATTCGTTTTTAATAGTTGGAGGTGACTTCAAACCCATCGTGAATGGAATTGTTTTGAACTCGCTACATTGCATGCTCTACGTGGCCTTAAAGTAGTAGGTGCAGTGACGTGTGTGCCTCTTGGAGCGGTTCACTGGCTCTAAACAACGAAGTCATTATGATAACCACATGTTCTTACGCCTGATGGCAACTAACGATTGTACCACGCATTATTACTGCAATACTCAGGCTGTATTGTGAATCAAGTCTACCGGACGCATGTGCTTGTAAAGCATTTAATTTGCTCTCACTGGATTTCTGAGCAGAGGAGGATGTTTTCGCTTTATTCACCAGAGGACGCGTGCCTCTGTGGTAAAAACACTCGCTTGCCACACAAACAACCCGGGTTCGATCCACACTTAAACCGGAAATTATTCGTTATGTACTTTATTTCTGTCAATCTCGATTTTTCGGTCATGGACAAGACGATGATTTTTAGTTCACCAGCTACAACGCCGACACCGATGCCGGAATTCGTGCGAAACGAGCTTTTAAACGCTATCACTTTATAACCCTTCGGAAACATGCTACTTACATCCGCGCCACACACAAGAGTTCTCCAAACGCGCGATGCTCCGCCCACCCACCAGCGTTTCTCCGGCGCCTTCGTCGCTACATGTGAAGGTGGGAGTAACCTGAAGGGACTTGCCGCAGACAAGTATCTCAACTGCCGCAAAACCGGCACAAGTGAGATCCTGTGCCGGTTTTCCCGGCACAATATCTCACTTGTGCAGGGAAAACCGTGCATGCTTAACTGAAACACTAGCGTTATCGAGGTTTTGGTAAACCAAGCACTGGGAATTCTATACTAATCGCTGGGTGCCCGTTCTGCAGGCATCCTTGGGTTTCACAGAGCTGCATTTTACGGGCGAAGCTTCTTATGGCGTGGCTTGGGCGTCCCTCGTAGTACGTAACCACCAGTGGCACATACCTGAAATAGGCATAACATTTGACCTCCAAGGTGGTGCCGGTGAGAGATTTTTTTTGTGCGTTGTTTAACAATAAAAAATAGTGCTCAATGTACATGCCAATGGCTGCTAATAGGGAATGAGAGATAGAAGCATTCCGCTTTTAGTCAACGCGCACACTGCGATCCCCATTAGCAGCCATTGGCATGTACATTGAGCACTATCGGACAAGAAAGGGTTGCTACATTATACTCGCTGGGTGTAACCTCCTTAGTTTTAGAAAGGTTTAGCGAGCGTTGAGCCGCAGGGCCATGAATACAATGAACTAGTATATACCATGAATGAATTCGAGGTGGTTAAAGGGGGGAAGCAGATATGAAGCGCAAGACGTAAGAAATTAAAAGCTGAATCCTCCTGTCTCTCATTTCGCATTAGCAGCCACTGGCATGTATATTGAGCACTATCTGACAGGAAAAGGTTGCTACATTATACTCGCTGGGCGTAACCTCCTTGGGTTTAGAAAGGTTTAGCGAGCATTGGGCCGCAGATGAATACAGTGAACTAGTATATACCATGAACTCAAGGTGGTTGAAGGTGGGAAGAAGACCCGAAGCGCAAGCCGTAAGAAAGTGTGCGTGTGCCACCTCTCGTTTAGTCCTTGGAATGTCCACTGAATGGCGGTGCTTCTATATGGGGAATATATGATAAAAAGATGCGAGATGGTGGGACTTGGAGTGTTGAATAGAAGTTGACGAACGGACACACAGACAGATGCATGGATGGACGCATGAACGAACGCAGGGGCAGATGCATGAACGAACGCAGGGACGGGCGCACGAACAGACGCATGAACAGACACATTGACGGTCACATTGACGGACGCATGGACGAACGAATGCTTCGCCCCACTCTCCATCATTCACTCCGTGGATATGCTGCCATTTTTTTGTCTTACTCTTTTTCCTTTTCATAGTAGCATGCTAAAGAGCATTAGCTAAGGCCAACCTTCCTGTTTTTATCACTTCTCTCGCTCTCTTAAGTGATAAAAAATCATTGAACAGAGAACGCGGTTCATTTCAACGTTTTGACAGCGTTTCTTTATTCAAAGGTTCCTCATCACTTCGAACTTCAGCTATTTCCGTGAGCGTCATCTGACTTTTTAAATTTAGACGTGTGCAATGTTCCATTATACTGTTGGGTGTTCGCAAAGTGGCTTACTGCCAACTCTGATAGTGACATCCTGTGAAGCTTTGCCTGGGCACTACAATCAACACGTTTTGTTTTTTGTGCATGTTCATGAGTGTTGTTTTATTCTCATGTGAATAAGAAATGCAGCGGCTAGGGAGATAACTGATCATTAATGAAAATGAATCGACTGCTATGCCATTTGATTTACTTCTAGGCAAGGTAAATGAGATGTGTACAAAATAGGTGTTAAGCTATGAAGAACGTGCAAGATACAAGAGTGCATGCTAGAAGTGCACAATCTGTATATTCTATTTAGAGTAACCTATGACACAGAATTAAGCTTAAAAAATAACAAATTTGTTATCGTCAAGCTGCTTAAGAAGCTTGACGCTAATTTTAAAGGTGCTTTCGGGCTTCAAGTGGGCTCCTAGGATTGTAAATTGTAGGTTCATTGTTACGAAGGCAGGCTTGAGTGAAAAGATAGTACATGACAAGCTTTCAGTAGTCTTGTGCACTTCTTCGCCAAAAACAAACAGTTGTCAGTTTGCTTTCTATTTTGTGCATTCCCTTCTGTCACTAAGGTACAGCGTTGTTATGCATGACAATACTTTGTCAAGAGACTCACCACACTGGGCTTGAAATTGTATTAAGAAGTAGACTGTACTCTCAACTGTGGTACTCATGGTTTGGCATGTGACCTAATTTTGTTGTAATGTGCACTTTCTCCTTCTACCTCTCCTTTGCCATATTTATTTCCTGTTTTTTTTTTTACTTTATGGGCTCTCCAGATGACCAAATGGATGTGGTGTCTCATTTAGCTGACAAATGCCCACCCACTTGTTTCCTTGCATTCCTTCTATTCTAGCTGGCCATTTTCATAGGGCAGACAAACGTGGACTAACGTGCTTTGACGACCCTCAGCCACTAAGAACACAGTTCGGATCGCAGATAAATGTATTACGTAGACAGTTACTTCATAGATAAATGTATTACATGAACGGATCTTCCAGAGTTTCTTTTTAGACGTGAAGCGGCTATTTGACTAACCTGTGTAACGATGTCCCTCCGTGCGTCTGCACGATCGCACCGCAACGCGCTCTCCTCGCCGCACGTGTTGGAGGGGTGCCAAGTAGGTCAGGCCACAGCTGCACATTAACGTCATGCCCCCGTCGCAGTGTGCGTAGACGTCACTCTCTTTCTCGGCTGCCAGGCGTCTGCCGCAGCGCCCGCAGTTCCCGCCTCGTTCGTTAACCCGCAACACCAGCCGCTACCACCGCTAGCTCCGCTACCACGACCGCCGCTCGTTACACCGCCGAATCCTCGGTTCACGCGCAATAAAACTGACGCACCAGCCATCGCTTCAAACGAAGCTTCCAGCACTGACCACATCACCCGCGTTAGTGCCGTTCAACTTGTGATGTCACCCGTACGCAACGCTGCTGCATCATATCCTATCAGGGTTCCTTTTGGGAAGATGGTGTGAATTTTTCATTCTTACATGTGTGTTGGCAGCAACTATGCAACCTCGCATCGTATCTGAACTCCCCCAACAAGGCAGTCTTCTTACGTCCTTCTTCAATCCTTTGGCCTCCTCTCAGCGGTTCGTCGGCTCGCGGCACGGCGTCCGGTGGTCCGTCATCGGCGCTGCAGCCGAAGGGCCGCTCGTTCTCCACGACGGCCATCCCGTCGTCAGCGCTGTCCCGGCGAGGGGTACGCGAACGCAAGACGGTGTGCAGCCTCCACCCGCTGAGCCTGGCCGCCGGGACAACGCCCGGCGCGGCGGCGGGCGAGGCCGCCGCCTCGGCAGACCAGCAGGCCACGCTACCTTCTGTGCGCCGGCTGCACACGTCCGACTACGACTCCAGCAATGACTCGCCCAGCGGGTCGGACACAAACGACCCGGCGAGCGGGCCCAACGTGCTGGGTAAGCCCTCATCTCTGTATTCATAATGATGATGACAATGAGGATACACTGCGTGTTTCATGTCCGTAAACATTTGCTAAATTATTCTTCCTTACTTCTCTGACAGTATCATGTCACTGATAATCTGTTTAGTCTTCTGTTTACGATACTTGCTAGATATCTCTCTGCCAGTTTTGTGACAGTGTTACTTTCTAATGGTGACTTTATATCTTCACCTCAAATATAGACCCTTGAACAGGACGAATGCACGGTGCATTTCATGCATGCCACCGTTGCAGTAGCACAGCTTAGCCTGTTTTTTAATAATTATGTACTTCACCACCTGAACACTCTCTTCTCACCTATGAAGCGTTCAGCCGGGCAGAATGGTATTTCTTCAGATCTATCTTGTATCCCTGTATGTTTTCTCCACCTCATTCATCTATATCTCTTTCCTATCATCCAGCTGTAGTGACCGTTTACCAGTAAACGAATCAGCCTAGATAAATAATGCGTTGCTATAAAATTTTGTCTTCTAATCTTTTTTTTTTATTATTTTGTGCATGTGTATGTCGCAGAGGGCGCACTGAGGTCGCCGCAGCAGGCGACGGCCGTGGTAGCAACGGCGACAACGGCAGCGACGACGGCGGGACCCGTTCGCTGCGGACTCTGCGGGGCTCGGGTGGGCGCGACGCTAGCGGCAAGGCCCCGTGAGAGACGCCTCGAGGACGCCACTGGTGCCAAAGGGGACGAGGTCTCTAATACATCTTGTTTGGCTCTACATGTGTTTCTATGTTTAGTCGTATGATATACCTCCCCTGAAGCATCTAAACATCCGACCTGAGCTATTGAAGCTCTTTGTGTGAGCTGGCGCACTGATCTTAACAGTGCTGTCCCTCGGCATAAAAGACCTAGCAATACCGGAAAGAAATTAGCTTTACCAAAACCTGGACCAGCAGTGCCTCATGCGCGTGTTGCAGCTGAGAGGGCATGACTTCAAACGATGGGTTGTTATAAATGCCGATGTGAACAGCCACTGAAGAGCACAGGCCTGTGCAGGGTTTTTCAGGAGAGAAGAACCACGTTTCAGAGCAGAACCCCCTGGTCGAGTCCTAACGTAAAACAAGCTTCGTAATGAATGTGAAACTGAAACTGAAGTGATGACGTGTTCTCAAAACAGTCTGCCATTGGTTCTCCGCTTTGCTGGCTTAAAACGATGAGCAAGCAGGTCTTCGAATGCCATATCAGGGGTCCTCAGCAGCTATTTTTGCCAAGAACCATAGTGGCCATGACCTTGTGATTCACGCAATTACGGGAGAGGTCTGACTGTGTAAAAATAAGAGGGAGGGGGAGACTTGGCGCCCCATTAAAATTATTAGTCAGGGCGTGCCCCACCATGCCCACTGCCCCTATGTGCACACACCTATGGATAACAAAGCAGAGATGGTGTAAACAGGTCTGCTTGAATGTGATTCGTTCATTTAGATGAGTTTAGGCACTGTGTAATGCTTTTATTATCAACGACCGAGTAGTGTTGATGTGCCTTACGCGGGATTGCTTCGTGCACTCTATCGGGAGGCCAGCGGGACAGACCCATCTCACATTCTTTTTCACGCGCTTAGGTATCGTGTGTAATAAAACTTGAATTCAGGATACCCGTAAGCTATTCGAGAAAAACAACATTAGACAATGCGAGAGTCAACCCTAATCTAGCTTTCGAGTTCCTAGTCAAGTAAGTCTCTCGTTTTTTTGTGATCTCGCTTCATTTGCCACGGTACCTTGCACCGTTCCCCTGCCAAGTTCTCTTGCTCCCCAACGCAGGACTCGGGATCGGGGAACGAGGGTGACTTCGACCGAGAAGAAGGGGGTGGCCTTTATGTGGGCGACACCCTCTTCCTGCCCGACGAAATCGTTCGCGACCCACTGCTGGGACGGATAGCCGAGTGGGACTACCCTATATTTGATCTCAACAGGCTAAATCCGGATACCATACTCAGCAAGGTATGTGACAGATCTGCCTTGTTCCTGGACAAAACCGCCCCGCCGCGGTGGTCTAGTGGCTAAGGTACTCGGCTGCTGACCCGCAGGTCGCGGGTTCGTATCCCGGCTGTGGCGGCTGCATTTCCGATGGAGGCGGAAATGTTGTAGGCCCGTGTTCTCAGATTTGGGTGCACGTTAAAGAACCCCAAGTGGTCAAAATTTCCGGAGCCCTCCACTACGGCGTCTCTCATAATCATATGGTGGTTTTGGGATGTTAAACCCCACATATCAATCAATTAATACTGGACAAAACCTATATTCAAGTCCTCACCTACAGATAAGGCACGTGCTAATATTTGAGTGCTTACAGAGTGCAAACGAATGCTACCCAATTCACATCGGCTTTGACACCAAATTAAAATTCGTGAATTTCTAAACAGAATAGTAAGGTATTTTAAATCCTTCAATTCACTTTACTGCCTTCAATCCACCTAAAAGGGCGTCCTCACTATGCCCCGCTACCACTATGTCATGAAGTTGAATTTTCACTGCTGCCAAGCCACACTGTGAGGTCAAGTTTTCACTTTTCCTGCATTCGGCTAAATATATTAGTATAGAAGTATGCCATGGCACCAGCTTATATGTGCTTAGTATGGGCAATTTTATAACTTGCCATATTTTACCTCTTATAACTGGCACCTCTATAATTGTGAAATTTCCTACTCTTTAGATTAGATTATTCGGTACCAATTATCATTCGCTACAATGTTTAATGAAAGTGATATTCACGCAAGCCTGCTATAGATTTTTATCACAAATGCGTTATAGATCTTTATCACCATCATGCGGTCCTCTGGGCAGCAGAAAGTATGCCAGACGCCCTCTAAAAAAGTACCCATGCTCAAATAGCAGGGCCAGGTATTGCACTTCTATTCTGTAGCAGTTTGGAAAGCAGATGTAGAAATTCTGTTCTATAGGAACGTCTATATGTACAATATTTATTATATACAGCTTGTTGGCATTCCCTGTCTTTCGCGAATCAGTGATATCAATGCCACTATTTCGCTGATATCAACACCATTATTTTTTGAAGGTAGGTTATAAAGTGGTAATAATAGGGCATGCCTATTTATTTCTCACACAACTCACTATATCTTCAGATTATATTCGCATTATATTATTCGCATATTATAAAGCTTTATTTAACTACGTGTCCTTCAGTGGTTGGTGTCTGGATCAAATGCGAAAAGTCAATGAGGGAAATGTGCTGTAGGGATATTCAGATCTACCATGAAAGAACGTAATAAGATTTACAAAAATACCCAGACTGTTCTTAAGTAAATATCCTAACTGTTCATCGCAAAAAAGTAATTTCTTTGCTAACAGTCACCTATCATTCAATATATAGTGTGTTCTTTCAATTCTCCTCCTGGTGTCACTGAAAAATGAATATTCGTGGTCCTAAATTTGAATCAACTACATTCACCAGCATTTATGGATACTGCATGCTAAACATTTTTTCACGTTTGCCCTCTCTTTTTTTGTGAGAACACGTAACATGTTATAGTCACATTTATCCACCCTAGTAACCACAGATATCCGCTGGCTGTCCATTCTGAATACAAATGTCCGGTCGAATGCATCTTCAACACAATTAGCCAGTAGATTTACAGTGAAAATCTATGTCCCGTGTGTCTGTTTTCTGGACGTCCGAACTGGATATCCGACCGGATATTAAGTTTTGAACTTTGACTGGCTGTCCATATAAGGACATGCCAAGGATATGTGCATTTGCTCATCAGTTACTGTAAAATTATAATGTAGTGAAAATATATAGAGATCTGCAGAATCCCAAGTTCCATTCTTGTAAAATTTCATTAAAAAGGCTACTATATATTCATTCAAATTTCTGCACGCGTATTTGATCCTAGGATGCCGAACAATTTTGCTTCCTGAGGCAAAACAATCTGGTTGATTCAATATGTGTATTATATGTTGTAAAGAAGAATGTATTTATTGTTAACAATATTACATGTGAACTAATGAAAATGCAGATCGAGCACGTCATAGCAATCATGATGTATACACAAACTCCCATGCGGCAGCCTCGACACTTCTCAACAAGCGGTGCACCGCAGTTGCTCAGATTTTTCGAGCGTACACGTAATGATAGCCGTGCCCTTCTGGATGTGTCCGAAGAAAACACATGCCATTGTGCCTATTGTCCCGAAACCTGCTTGACCAGCGGCGCGCACTGAGGGAAGAAGAACGGGAAAGGAGGGTATTCGTGTCCCGTCCCACATATGTACGCTTAGCCGGTCTACTAGCGGCAGAAGGCAGATTTTTTTTTTCAAGTGCGCCCGTGTGAACATCAACAGCAACATGTGAAGTTACAAAGGATGACTTTTCTACAAGAAACATCGAAACGTGGCATGAGCCCACCACTTTTCTAGCAGAGATTACTATGGCAAGCAGCAGCAACCCCACTCACTCGCACGGCACAGATAAGGCCACGGGTTACATATCTCTTTTTTTGTCTGATATCGGACATTTATCTGCTCTTAGCACCCGTTGACTATTGACCATCATTTGTATAAGCCCTGTTAATATGTGGCATATCTTCAGCTCTTCATTTACTAGCATGTTCCTTGCTATTAACTAATGTAAGACGAGCACGTGGCCAGTGCCGGTAAACCTTTTTTAGAAGCATGTGCTACACCCATTAGTTTTTCTCCTGTGCTTGTCTGTATGTACGTATTGAGGTTTCGAGAATAACATTGCCACAAACACGCACGAGTTGTGTTTGTCGCTAATAACTTAATTTATTAAACTCGTAACGAAGCAATTGCTGCCACCTAAGAAGTCGTCGCACTTGGAAACGGAAGGGCATTGAACAGCTAAAATCTCATAAAACTCGTATACACTTTCACAATCGCAGCTTCAGACTGTGAGTTATGTGCTTATTAGTCTTAAATTATCTTGATAATAAAGGTTTGATTGTTCTTGAAAGCCCACTTGGGCACCATATTTTTAAGAATTCATTTGCAGCAGAAAAGCTCCCGCGAAAGAAAGACAGGCTTCCGAGTAGGCTGTGTTGATACGTTGTTCACGTGAAAGCTTTTTCTGGAATATGCACAAGCTATATACACACAGAGATTATATATATAGACTCTGAATGTCCATGTTGGCTGTCTGAAGGGATGTCAAGCGAACATACAAATTTGTCACGTTTGTATATGTGATGTACGTCCATGAGACGTATAGTGTACATTTGTGGACATTTTATGGATGTCCGAAATATCCTAAATGTACGTCCTGTTGTATGCCTATCGGATATCCGTGGTTACTTGGGCACTTATGAAATTATTCACATTGAGAGAGATTACATAACGTCTAGTGGGAACTTTTATTACAGACTATAAAGACACATAGCATCGGAATTTATAAAAAAAAGCAGAGTGTATAGAGATGTACTTAGCGATCCATGTGAGTTGGACCTTATCGGCCTTCTGAATATTCTTTCTTATTTGCTCATTTCAGATGTGTTATCGCGTATTTTTAGAAGTTGGTCTGTTCGATGCCTTCAAAATCCCGGAGCCCGAGTTTCTTCATTACTTCCACGCACTCGAGAGTGGTTACAGAGAAAAACCATGTGAGTCTCTGAACAATTATTTGCGCCTCGCTTCATGTCTTCACGGGTGTTTGCCAAGGTAGCACTGTTGTCAGCTTGCAGGGATTTCTTGCCATGGGCTCTATAATGTACATCTTACCTCAATTTGATCATTTAGGTAGGAATAGGTACAAATATAAAAACCCATTCATTTTGCAGCTTTATTCTAAAAGACTGCATGACAGTCTGAAAAGATTACACAGGTTCTTAACAACTTTCTGTCAATAAGTGCGATGTGTTATAATGTACGGCTTACCAGAAAACAGAGGACCTCCGCAGTGGCAGCACCGCTAGCGATGGTAGTTTTCTTGTTTCGTTCAGTTCTACTTTGCTGGAAGCAGTTGTAAAGAGCATAGAAAGAAATGGTAAAAATAATATAGAAAATGAAAGACAATGTTCTGCCACCTCCTTCTTTTTATGGCACCTTTGCTGTGCCTTGTTTGTTTTTGGCTGATTTGTAATGATTACAAAGAATCCCAGCCGTGTACCTCCTAAAGGGGGATAAGGAAACCATTGCTGTTGAGGCTATTTTTCTATGATGACTGAATGTTGCAATGTTTTACCGTTTGTACCACTGGTAAAAAATAAATCCATGAAGTACTGAGCACACTGTCAGTGAATGCAAGGATATTCGCCGAGTAACGGCCATATAATGTCTGTCTCTATCAGACGTTCTGTTTTTCCAAGTGTGTGGTAGTATTAACAGATGAGTGGTTCATGCGTGAAACAGACTATGTTTAGAATATTGGTTGCTAAAAAAACAGGGCTGAGATTGATCCAACAACGATCACCGCACGTGTAGGCAGCCGTGGAGTTTCAAACCTTATTTTGAACCTGACGGTGACAGCGACACGAAGAAATGCACTATAGATGTTCGTATCAAATCTATGATAATAAAACAAATGCTTGTGTCAAGAAAAAAATATTTTCAGCATGTTAGCCTCTAGTAGAGGGCATAGGTTATCGCTTTGGCGTTTTGGTCTTCATTTCGTGCTATTTTTTTTTCTTCATTACTAATGCTAACTCACCAAACAAATTGCGACATGATCGCTTTTAGTCAATACAATGTGATTCCATCAAATAGGTGATGATTTTTATCTAGGTGTTTCTCGTGGCTTTTGAAACATCCCGATTTTGCTGTGACCAACCTTTCTGTAGTTTCGTACTTGGTACCCCGCCGCGGTGGTCTAGTGGCTAAGGTACTCGGCTGCTGACCCGCAGGGCGCGGGTTCGAATCCCGGCTGCGGCGGCTGCATTTCCGATGGAGGCGGAAATGTTGTAGGCCCGTGTGCTCAGATTTGGGTGCACGTTAAAGAACCCCAGGTGGTCTAAATTTCCGGAGTCCTCCACTACGGCGTCTCTCATAATCATATAGTGGTTTTGGAACGTTAAACCCCACATATCAATCAATCGTACTTGGCTTGTGTTGGCCTTTGTTCCCTCTTTAATACCTCTTGGGAACTCGCCTAACAACTTAAATTGGAAACACACCATCACAGTCCTGTACTATTTGCGTCAAATGAAACCTGCACAGAGGAAAGCATTAGCAATGGTATAGTGCGCGCAATCCGACCGTCACCATTGACAGGCGCACAACAGTCCGATTTGGTAGGACTGCGCATGTCCACGGTTATGACAGGACGACCCACACTATACCATTGCTAATGCTTGTTGCTGTTCTGGTTTCATTTGATGCAGATGGTACAAGTGCAATGACATCTGATCGCTATGTATCGCATTCCCGCTCCTCTAGTTCAGTCGATCGTATGAGACGTCTATCACTTCGCCAATAGTTTTCCTCACTTTCATTTTCGCGCGCGTCAGATCACAATCGAATGCACGCCGCGGACGTCCTCCACGGGGTGTACTACCTGACGTCACAAGCCATCCCTGGTTTCGTGCAAGCAGTGCCGGACACCACGGATTCACCGCTTCACAAGACAGCCGGGAACTTCTTAGCAGGTGACACCTATTCCCCAGTGAAATGAAAAATTGAGGCACACTTTTAGTTGCCCCCCATACCAAACAAAAAGGCTTTGTTGCAGCCAGCCTGCACCTTCCTGAGGCGTCACCTTACTATTTTTTCGAGCAACTCGAAACTCTAATACCTTCACTAATGATATCCAGCCACTGTAAGGGGTCTATCTCAAATGATAGTTTTTTTATACTTTTTGCTTATTTAAATTAAATAATGTTTATCATAAATAATTTGTTTTGGTCTTCAATTTGTAATTGCCTTATGTGGGTTGTAACTAAATATGCTAACACAAGAGCCAACTTACAAACAAATGGCAGAAATTATTATGTCCATAAATTTACATCGGTTTTGTTAATATTCGGAGGGCTTAGTGGTAATATCACTTGATGAAATGTTTTAGTCGCTGATCTTGTAAAATGAAGGTTCACTTTTTGCATGTGATGCCACTTTCATACTTATTATCGTTTTTTTTTTTTCACTGACATTTCAACATTAACATATAATAACACGGCCTCATAGCTGTTGAGAGAGTGCCATCTATGTGGTTTTGGGCACTTTTGATGCCAAGTTTGTGTTGTTAGCTAGTACTTGAGGGTTAACCATAAATAATGGTTATAATGAAAATACTAACTTGTCTTTATCTAAAATACCCAATTTTAGTAGTTTTCATTAGCACTTGGGGTCATGTAATCAGTTGTCATGCAAAATATTTAGCAGTAGAATTTTTGTGGGCTTTTGGCATCAATTAACAATGCTTGTGAGAAACAGGTATACCAGGTATTTATGGAATGTGTGAATACATCTTTAAAATTTGGAACGCTTTTCGTTATCACTATTTTCTACACTGTTTGTTAGAAGCTACCGTTCAAGATTTCAGTTGCTTTGGCTGCTCTGCGCACTTTAGTTAAGCTTTGGTAATCCCCGCAGGGGCGCCTGCGCAAGTAGGCGTTTGGTGTGTAGCGACACCACGGACCCGAGCTAACGGGGGAGTTTCTACTCCCTCCCACGCCTAGCCGTGCGTGGCTTTGCCGTGTCCGGGGAAAAGGGGATCCTGGGGGTTGAGCCGACGCTGGGTGATTGGACCGTTAAGGCCCCCCGGCAGAGGCAACACACCCCTTTGGCCCTGGCTTCACGTAGACGGCACCCCTGGGCTGACCCACCCTGGGGAAATCGGCAGTCGCCTTTTCCTATCTTTCTCTCTCCCTACATCTTCGTCTTTATCTCTTACTATTTATCTGTCCTGTCTTCTACTCTCTTCCGTTTACTTCCAAACTTCCTGGCGGCTAGGGTTAACCCTGTGCAAATAGCCTACCTAGGTCTAGGCGCATTGGGTTATAGTGGCGTTTTGGCTGGCGTCTGCAGTTTTCAGCATCTGTAAACTTGTAGCGTCCCCTCGTTGGGCTCCGTGGTGGGTGGCCGCCAACGCTGCTGAACAAAAATAAGAAAGGCATGCATGGAGCATTCCCCCTAATGTCTGAACGTACCGGCTTAAAGCGGGTACGCACCGATGCTATAAATTTTTTCAACCAGCCAAAAGAAACATATCCTCACTTTCATGTTATCCATTGTGAAAAAACTGAAAAGCAAGCCAGGACCGTCTCTCCTTTCCTAGTTTCTAGATGTCTCACCGAAACTCTTGGCACAGGATACAAGGTAACCAAAATGGCTAGTGGAGACCTTCTCCTCAAAATCCGCGCAAAGAACAATTTGAAAAGCTAGACCATCTTTCAGATTTCGGTGGCATACCAATAACCATAACACCACATAGGTCAATGAACACAACTAGCGGAGTGGTATCTGACATAGACTTACTTGACTTGACTGAGACTGAGCTTTTGGAGGGGTGGAAGAGCCAAAATGTCACTAATGTACAGAGAATCATCATCAGAAGAGACAATAAGGAAACACCGACAAAACACTTAATACTCACGTTTGCATCCAGTAAACTACCGGAATCTATTCAAACAGGGTACACGAAGACATCTATAAGGCCGTACATACCAAACCCTCGTCGTTGCTTCCAATGCCAGAGGTATGGCCATGGCTCTAAAACCTGTCGTGGTCGCCAGACTTGTGCACAATGTGGAGTCCTAGGCCACGTGTCTGAGAACTGCAAACAACCGCCACACTGTGTAAACTGCGAAGGAAACCATGCCGCATATTCACGCTCCTGCACATACTGGAAAAAAGAAAAAGAAATAATTACATTGAAGGTGAAGGAGAACATTACATTTAAGGAAGCACGGCGAAAAGTTGCCCCATTTTATGGACCTACATACGCTGATGCGGCGCGTCAGGGGGCACCGCCGCACCAGCCCTCGCCACATCTTCGGCCCGCGCATACCGAGCCGGTGGTTGTGGCACCTGCCCCCAAGGTGGCTGTAGCCCAGGCTACACCGCCTACTCCCAAACAGAGACCGGAGACTGCAGAGTCCTCGGGTCTCAAGGCCTCACCTCACCAGGCGAGACCCGAAATTCGTACTAACAGCCCGCACGTGCGGGCATCCAGTGCCTCTGAGGAGACAATGGATACATCGGTACCCTTGGTGCCGAAAGAGTGGCGTGGTTCCTTGGAGCGCGCCAAGAAAACAAAAAAGCAGATAACAGGGCCTGGTGACGGCCCTGTTAAGTGAACTCAAACTCCCTGTCTAAACAGCCACTCGCTTTTCGTACACACAGCACTATTTTACATTCATCATGAACACTCAAATTATACAATGGAACGTCAGGGGCCTTCTCAAAAACCTTGACGACATCCAAGAACTCTTACACGAACACTCACCAAAAGTGCTGTGTGTACAAGAAACACACCTTAATTCAAAACACACAAATTTTTTTCGTAAATACGTTGTTTTCCGAAAGGACCGTGTTGATGCCATGACATCATCCGGAGGTGTTGCCATCATAGTGAATCAAGGAATTGCATGCACACACATACAACTCCAAACATCCCTTGAGGCAGTGGCTGTTCGAGCAGTTCTTTTTGATAAACTGATCACAATCTGCACTATTTACATTCCTCCTAGCTATCAGCTGCAAAAACGTGATTTACACTCTTTAATTGATGAACTTCCGGAACCTTATGTTCTCCTTGGAGACTTTAATGCGCATAGCAGGCTATGGGGTGACTCTTGGTATGACGCGCGAGGTCGACTGATCGAACAGGTCCTTCTCTCGTCGAGCGCGTGTCTCCTAAACCGAAAAGAACCAACCTATTATAATCTTGCTAATAACACCTACTCCTCCATAGACCTAAGCATAGCATCTCCATCTCTTGTGCCTCTACTCCAGTGGAATGTCGTCAGTAATCTGTACGGAAGTGACCACTTCCTCGTAGTTTTGAGCACAACTACAGTAACCGAGTGCCCGCCACGTGTTCCCAAGTGGCTAATAAACAGAGCCGACTGGGAACAGTTTTATACTATCGCTCGTCTAGGTTGGAATGACTTCTGTACTTTGAACATTGATGTTGCTGTGAACTACTTCACAGCGTTTTTGATTGATGCTGCAACAAAATGGATCCCACAAACAAATGGACACCCTGGAAAACGACATGTGCCATGGTGGAACTCTGAATGCCGAAACGCGCGCAAACAGCAAAACAGAGCTTGGAGGCTGCTTCGGAACTCTCCGACAGCCGAAAATCTTGAAACCTTCAAGAAAATAAAGTCTCAAGGCAGGAGAACGCGTCGGCAGGCCAGAAGAGAAAGCTGGCAGAAGTTTTTATCAGGGGTTAATTCATACACACAGGAGGCTAAAGTCTGGAACATGGTCGGTAGGATAGCAGGAAAACAAGTACACACACTTCCCCTCGTAAACACTCAGGGTAATACCTTGGAAGATCAGGCAAACTTCCTCGGTGCACACTTCGAACAGGTATCCAGCTCGTGCCACTATACTGACACTTTCCAAAAATACAGAACAAGAATAGAAAAGCAGAAAGCCGAACACAAATCCACTAGATACGAGGCATATAACCAAGCTTTCAGTCTAGCTGAGCTCCAAACCTCTCTAAACTCCTGCAGTACTTCCGCCCCAGGTTCAGACCGTGTGATGTATGAAATGTTAAAAAACCTACCAAACGAAACCCGAAAAACCTTACTTTGTTTGTACAATGCTATTTGGTCTTCTGGCACTAATCCTACCTCCTGGAAAGAGGCGATTGTTATTCCCATTTTGAAAGAGGGCAAGGACCCTTCTTTAGCTTCGAGTTACAGGCCTATTGCACTTACAAGCTGCTTGTGCAAAGTCTTCGAAAAAATGATAAACGGCCGACTTGTACACTTTCTTGAAACAAACAATTTGCTCGACCCATTTCAGTGCGGGTTTCGAGAGAGTAGATCCACGACAGACCACCTTGTTCGTATCGAGGCACAGATCAGAGACGCCTTCGTCCATAAACAATATTTTCTCTCTGTATTCCTCGATATCGAAAAGGCTTATGATACAACATGGCGTTTTGGAATTCTAAGAGACCTATCCCACCTTGGCGTGCGCGGAAGAATGTTTCACATAATCAAAAGTTACCTGTCAAACCGGACATTCCGTGTCCGAGTTGGCACGGTTCTTTCCCAAACATTTGTCCAGGAAACGGGCGTTCCACAAGGTGGTGTACTTAGCTGCACACTTTTTCTCATAAAAATGAATTCCTTGCACTTGACCATCCCTCGCAATATGTTTTATTGTACATATGTCGATGACGTTCAGCTTGGCTTTAGGTCTTGCAATCTGGCAATGTGTGAGCGGCAGGTTCAGTTAGGTTTAAACAAGCTCTCCAAATGGGCAGAGGAAAACGGATTCCGACTGAACCCACAAAAAAGCACGTGTGTCCTGTTCTCCAGAAAGAGAGGCATGCACTCAGAACCCGACATTGAACTGAAAGGTCAACGTCTGTCTGTTAATACGGAGCATAAATTCTTAGGATTAATCTTGGACAACAAGTTGACCTTCGTACCGCACATTAAGTATCTAAAAACAAAATGTTTAAAAGCCATGAATATTTTAAACGTGTTGTCACGTACTAGGTGGGGTAGTGACAGGCAATGTCTCATGAACCTATATAGAAGCCTCATTCGCACCCGCTTAGAATATGGGGCCGTTGCTAATCAGTCTGCGACTCAAAGTGCCTTGAAGATGCTGGACCCCGTGCACCATTTGGGCATCCGCCTTTCTACGGGTGCTTTTCGCACCAGCCCCGTAGAAAGCCTTTATGTTGATTCAAATGAGTGGTCGCTTCATCTGCAGAGAACTTACATGTCCTTTGTTTATTTCCTTAAGGTGAAATCAGATAAGAAGCACCCCTCATACTCTACTATTAATGATTTGTCGAGCTCAATTTTGTTTCAAAACAGGCCTTCGATGAGGCAGCCCTTCTCAATTCGCCTGAAGAGTCTAGCTGAGGAAACTGGAGTCTCACTAGAACACAGTTTAATGGCTCCTGTAGCATACCCGCCACCGTGGCAATGGCAGACTATAGACTGCGATGTGTCTTTTCTAGAAGTTACAAAACATGCACCTATTGCCCATATCCGAACATACTTTTTGGAACTTCAACACAAATACACACGTCCTGAGTTCTTCACAGATGCCTCCAAGACTAACTCCTCTGTGTCCTACGCTGCTGTCGGCCCATCCTTTTCGGATGCTGGCCCTCTACATCCTCGCACAAGTATCTTCACAGTGGAAGCTTACGCGATACTTGTGGCAGCTAAACACATCAAACAATTACAAATACAAAAAGCAGTAATTTATACAGACTCTCTCAGTGTGGTAACGGCTCTGCACAGTCTTAAAAAACAAAAAAACCCGGTCCTTGTCTCGCTTTACTCCATTTTGTGCACACTCTACACACTCAAACAACATGTTGTAGTGTGCTGGGTGCCAGGGCACCGTGAGATCCAAGGCAACGTGAGGGCGGATCAGCTCGCTGCATCCATCCATGAGAGCACCGCCATTACATCCATATCAATCCCGGCCCTTGATCTTAAGCCGTCTCTCAAACGAAACCTCCGGGACTACTGGCAGAGCAAGTGGGATACACACACACAAAACAAACTACACTTTATTAAGCCACACCTTGGTCATTGGCTGCCTGTATCGAAATCGGGTCATACAGAGGTAATACTAACGAGACTCAGGATAGGACACACATACACGACACACACACACCTTTTGTCCGGTGGCGATCCACCATTGTGTGACAGATGTGATGAAGCATTGACAGTCCTTCACATTTTAATTGAGTGCAAACAATTGGACACTGTAAGAAAACAACACTTTCCATTACCCTACCGACAACATATACCTTTACACCCTGCAATGTTTGTCGGAAGGAACCGCTTTTTAGTCATAAATCATTGTTAGCGTTTTTAAAAGAAATTCATAGCTTTCATGTCATATACCCGGGCATACCGTAGCATGACCTCTCCAGAGAGGTTTTTGCTGCGGTGGCTACACAAGAAAGCACATGCCTCACGGCCCTTGGACGCAAGGGTATGAACGAGTGAGGCACTTGTGCTAATGCCATACATATCCACCATCGTCTTTTATTATCACCAACTTTTGTCATCTGTTCACACCACACACACCTTTCACGGCATGGTCATGATTTTATTACTTGTATGTTTTTACCCGCCTTACTGCGAGGAATTTTATGGCCATTATACAGCCGCTTGTCACAATCATTGTCCATATTTTTAGTAAGATGAACTGGCGCTCTTTGGCCGTGAAATGGCCCTTGCCCCATAAAACATCAAACATCATCATCAAGCTTTGGTAATACAGAGTTATTTAAAATATTACGATAACGGGTTATCGTGCAATATTTCGGTATTTCGCAGATGCACATTTGTTATACTGCGGCCTATGAATCATGAATTTAGAGCTCGCTCCCGGAATTTTGCAAGTTAAAGTGCATCGTTACCCATAGTCTTTCACGACTTTTCCGGATGCCAGCTTTCTGGTTTAAAATTAATGTTCACTCATTAGGAATTTATACAGGAAGCGATACTTGCTTGGTCTATATGCTCTTCGCAGCTGACCGTTAACCAAGTTTTCTCGTAGCATCCGGGATGCGACAACAACCATTCGCGAGCAACTCATAACCTATTCGGGCATCATCAGGGCACCTTTGGGCGATGTCTCACCCTCAAGAACAATATTTTCATGTGACTGCACAATGTCCGTGGTGAACTTTTTAGCTATAAATTGCAGTCCGCTAAAGCTTAAGCCTCGTTTTCATTGCCGACGTGCACAAACTCAAGTTCTTTACGGGCATAAAAAATACGGTCGAACGATGAGTTCCAATGTTCCTCTTAAGCTAAGCAGAGTATAACAGTTTTGGGCACAATATGAAAACAATCATTAGGGGCTTTTAGCTTGTTCGCATACTTCTTTACGTAACCTGTTACCGGATACCGATTTGCATTTACCATCCTACCACAACGCCTGTCTTTCATGTTTCAAGCCTCCTACGTAAACATTTATGTACGTACGTAACAGTGTATACCTTTACGTTTTTGCAAATCATGAATTGTGATGCTAACTGCATTCAAACTGCATTTAACTTGCATAGGATTGAATTGCCATTGTGGCAAGATCACTAGTTTTTTTTTTCTAACCTGTACAGTATCCTCGTATGCAGAAAAGGGTAAAAAATACATTGTTACGGCAGCGATGGTGTCGACATCTTGTGACATTTCGCGCAACCAATCATCAATATGTTGGCTCATGGCATCTATGTTCTAGGCCATTCTAGCTTTGGTAATCCGGCTGAAATAATGTAATCGCTAGTGGTGCTCACACTTCGCCTTATTTTAACTCGACGGCTACAGTCTCTGCAGTGCGGATACCTCAAGTTTCTAGGAACGAAGGTGAATTTACGAGATAGGGCAGGAAAAGTAAAGCCTCTCTGGCAGGCAGTTTACATAACATAAAGGTTTACGTTCCGTAAAGACCCGCGCATGCACAAATTCTATCCATTATCTGGTAAAGAAGTATGCGTGCAAGCTTTTAAAAGCCCTTATTCGTTCGTCTTCATTTCTGTAACATTCCTCAAAAATACATTGCAAGAAAAGGCAAGCTTGTACAGAACACGACTTAATTAATCAATGCTGACGTTTCACGAGCCAAAACCGCGACATGACTACAACGCTCACCATAGTAACTTAGACTACTTAAGGTTCTTTAATGTACGCCTAAATCCTAGTAATAGTTTTGAAAGTTGGGCTAGTTGGGTAGTTGTGCTGTACCTATGCATAGATTTAAACTTACAGGTGCACTTTGCATTTCACCCTCACCGAAACCTGGCTGTCGTGGCCATTGATCGTACTCGTTCCCTAAACCTTATCAAGGCTACACCTTATGTGCTAAGCTACCACGATGAGTAGCGTGATTGTCGCAGGGATTCACCATAAACTTGATACGCTATGCATGAAACCTCGTGGACAGGTAAAAGTGGGGGTTTTGTTGAAAAAACCATCCCGTAGTATTTCGTCGCTGTAGGCCTTGGCACTGATGAGTTCTGGGAAAACGCAGCATCATGGTGTCAGATTGCCTGCAGCACCATTCTCAGAGGGCACGCCAAATAACAACATGTTGTTCTGTGAAAATATCTCAAGGCGATTCCTTTCAGTACTAGGGGTATCATCCATGTTCAAGAAATGATGCTGCGTGGCCTACTTTTGACTTTCCTTGCTGTATGGAACGGCACTGTTCCCACTTTGCGTTCACAATAGTGTTTTTTGGAGTTACTTAGGCGGGATATATTATGTACAGAGAGGGGATTCGAGAGAGCAATGCTGTAATGGTTAATGCTGTCAGATTGCATAAAATGCCTACAAAATTAACAAGAAGCCCACGCAATAAAAAAAATGACCGAAAGACATCTAGAATTGCTACTTCAACGTATTTGAGGTGCACAAAACACTTCAAGTTTTATTTTTCGGTGCACATTTTATAAATTACTGCTCGTTCACTTACAGAGTACATTTTCCAGGGGAAGGACATTTCACAACAATAAAAAGTGAATGCAAAGCACGGTTCATACAAATATATAAAATATATAATACAAATGAATGAACAGTAAATATAATATATGGTATCCAATATACAGTATATGTTGTATATGAAATGTGTACTCATTTCATAGCGCTATGCATATTTTTAAATACATAGTAGTCTTCATCTTCTGTGCGCCATAACATTCTTGGTTAACTTACTCTTTAAACGTTTCTGTTCTTTGCCTTAAGCACTCTTTAGGCTGGGTTGGCACAGCCACGCACGTGTGAAAGAAGAAATACAATTGCAACGTTTTCAACGCCATTGCAGTAAGTGTCCACCAATCTGCTTTTATTGTCTACAGAAGAAACTTACGGTATCATGGGAGCCAACTTTCCGGCGTTAGAACTCATGGCCCTCTACACAGCAGCTGCCATGCATGACTATGACCACCCTGGCAGAACGAATGCCTTTTTGGTCTCCACGTACGCACCACAGGTAAGGGAAAATTACAGCTAGTGCCTGTGTCGAATGCGCAAAAGAGGTGATATTGTTTTACTGTTGAGCAAAAAAAACGTATGCTAATCAGCGTAAAGAAACTTCATCTGGGTGGCTCGACATTATTTACAGTCATTGTCCAAGTATTTAAGGGCAACTAGATTGATTGATTGATTGATTGATTGATTGATTGATTGATTGATTGATTGATTGATTGATTGAAATAGCTTTAATGAAGGGCCACCAGAGACCAGGGTAATTTGAATAGTCGTGATTATTTGACGGGCATTCTTGAATGTTGATTTCTCGCCTGTTCTAAAACACGCCAACATGTAGTGAGTTCGACTGAGGACAGTCACAAATTACTGCGAAATTCAAAATTTTGTCAGATGTGGTAGTCTCTGAACTTTTGATGACAATCGCAAGTAGATTCATGACATCACGTTGACCTAAAAGGACACACTGGTATGCACATTAGTACGAGTAAAAATATAGTGAATGAATTACTTAAAGCCCGAGGAGAATCGCGGATCATGCAGTGAGCTACGGCAGCAAGTGATGAGACTTCGGGGATAGGCTTATAGATATGTGGCAGGAGTGGTGTTCATTATTCTGTTCAATTTACTAGATATAATTGGGATTAGTTAATTATGTTACATGAAGAACAATGAAGTGAGGTCTTGTCATAGTATAAAATAAATGTCACGTCTAGGAAAAGAAAAATCCGCCCAGCCTCACTTCCCAAGCTCTGTCGAAACAGCAAAACTTAGATCCGTCCTTCATCGTGCTACATTGTACTTCTGCATTTTTCTAGTATTCTATTCATTGGCACTCAGCTGCGGCCTCTTTTGCGCGAACATCGTGGTTGACTCGATGATGGAATGCCCGTTCATGAGTCACTGTCGCTGATGCTCACGTCGGGCGCCTTCTTCATGTTTTTCATCTTGAAAACTGCTGAACGCTACCACTAATACGTTATTGTACACTCTACAGCGCCTCACCGTCAGCTCATCTTGAAGCGTTTCTCGAAGGTCCACCCCTCGTCAACCTCAGTCATCGCCTCTCACAGCGCACGCAGCTCTCCTATTCTTGAGGCATGACCGCACGAACCCATCACAGCGCGTTGCTTTTTCACGTGGTGCGGCACCCTATCTCTTTGGCAAGAGAGGGTGCGTGGCTGCGCGAAGTTGCACAACATGTCTCTGCGTCAGGGGAGGGTACAGCGCCGCATCAAAAAGCAACGCCCTGACGCGCTGCAACGGGTACGTGTGGTCAGACCTTTACCGAGGCTCACTTTCGCCATATTACGTGGCCATGTGATCAGCGCTCCCACAACGTAGGACACGAAAACCTTTCGCTGTTATAGTAAGGCTATGTGTTTGCTGAGATGAAATGGCATGGTTTGGAGATGAGGAATGTCGTTGAGGACACCATAGAAATGACACATAACTTTGGATCACTGAAAGCTGCACTCGACCGGTATTAACAGGTATAAGGATTTTTTTTCATATGTCATCGTAACTTATGCAACTAGCCAAGACAACAGAAAGAAACAGACGAGCACCTGCTCGAACTAACAGCTGATTTTATTGAGGGCTGGTACACTAGTTTAAGTTTGCGTTCACCTGAGCTTGTTGCTTCCACTGGTTTAAGCTAGTATTCACCTGTACTTGTCGGTTGCTTTCTGTTGCCATGTCTAGCTATGCTACTTAAGATAATATTTGTTTCTATACACCAGTCCGACCAACATTCAATTCCTTTAAAGGGTTATTTTAATGGTCATTATTATGATGCATTTAACTTACAATTCTCCTGTTACATTGCACCCCATGGTACTTCCAAAGCAAATCATGTGGTGTAAAGCAAGGTCGTGTAAACGAAAGACATCCGACTTGTTTTTATCCTCAAATTATATTTAGCAGCACAACACTTGAAACGGGGACTTGTGGCGGTTATCCTGCTCTCTGCATATTTCATAGCATAGGCTGAACACGAAAGTCTTTCAAGGGTCATCAAGCTCAAATATTGGTTATGTCAAAGTTGGTGCTGTGTTTCTCAGTGTGACATCCTTGCATTACATTTACAGGCGGTATTATACAACGACCGGTCGGTGCTGGAGAACTACCACGCAGCGTCTGCATGGACGTTATTTCTGTCCGAGCCAAAATTCAACTTCCTCGTACACCTGGACAAGGCGGAGTTCAAGCGGTTTCGCTTCCTCGTCATTGAGTGCATTCTCGCCACCGATCTCAAGAGGCATTTCGAGATCCTTGCCGAATTTAATGCAAAGGTAAGTCCGACTGCAGGCAAACAATGTTTCTTCTGACGAGTGACTACCTTACCTGTCCTCTCACTGTTTGAAATGTTTCATGTTTAATTACTCCAAAAGAATAAAGTGCCATTTATATTGTAGGAAGACGAGCGGCGTTTGATTTTCTACATTTCTTTATTTATCCCTGCTTTGGCATGGACGTTCACAGATGCTTCCGTTCTTGCTGGCATCTTCTTCTCTCGTTCTGGCTCAAACATGCAGAGCAGCTGCGGCACAACTTCTTCATCTTCTCCGAGATGCTAGTGGCTTGCCTCTCTAGTGAGGTAGCCAGTGGGCGAAGGAGAAACCTCTATGAGCAGGTTATAGGTTCTGATGTTGCAAAGCGCGTTCGCCTGGTTTTCGCAGATGGCTTGTAGTCTTCGAGGACGGCGTCAGTGTCGAAGAAAGCCTGCTTTATGCAGTCAATGCAGACACTGTCTTCGCGTTCATTAAGCAGCAGAACGAAATGCATTGGGCAATGCTTGACGACCTTAAAGGGTCCGTTGTAAGGAGGTCGCAGTGGTGGCCTGATTGCGTCATGTCGTACAAAGACATAGGTGCAGTTACGAAGCGCACGAATGGCAAAACTTGGGCGTGAGTGTTGACGTGCAGGAATAGGAGACACATCTCTCATGGCATTCCGGAGGCAACTGGCATAATCAGCTACGTCCAATGGTGATAGCGGTGACGTGTCGAAAGACTGTCCAGGAAGCCTTAGGGTAGCGCCAAATACGAGCTCAGCTGAAGAGCAGGACGCGTCCGTACGCATCTTGCTGCACAGGGCGGGGAGGACAGGTGGTAGTTGCTCCGTCCAGGGTATCAATGATTGGGAGGCCATGAGCGAAGCTGTGAGTTGGCGTTGATATCGCTCAACCATGCCATTCGACATCAGATGGTAGGTTGTCGTCCTGATGTGGTTGACACCAATTATCGAGACACGGTGTGGAAGAGTGCAGAGTCAAATTGACGACCTTGATTCATTGTGATGGTCTTGGGAACTCCGTAGCAATTTATCCACACGGTGATGAGTCCGCGAGCGACTGACTCGGCTGTGATGTAAGCGAGGGGTAGTGCCTCAAGCCACCGGGTGAACCGGTCTATGCAGGTTACCATATACCGGTTGTTTTGCGATGGGTGCAAAGGGCCTCTGAGGTCCAGGTGCACGTGACTGAACTGCAAGTCAGGAGGCGTGAAGGTGGTCTGACCATGTTGTGCTGGACTTTGGTTAGCTGGCACTTGAGACAGGCACGTGTCCAGCGGCGGAGGTCGATGTTCATTCGAGACCATAGATATCATCCTGTGATGAGGCACTGAGTCGCAGATATACTGGAGTGGGACAAGGAATGCAAGGCATCGAAGACTCTGCAGCAAAATGGTGCTAGAACGTAAGGACAACGACAACCAGTAGAGGTGTTGCAAATGAAGAGAATCGCGCAGCCTGGAAGTTGGACATATTCGAACTTGAGGAAATTTTCTTGGAGTCGCAACACGTGAAGCTCGCTGTCGTCCTTTTGTGCAGTAGCCATGGCTGCAAAATCGACTGGTGGGCACTCATCCATAGTTGTGTTAATTTCTATTTGGGAAAGCGCGTCAGCAACGGGGTTGTCTTTGCCACTGATGTGCCGGATATCACTCGTGAACTCCGATATGTGGGCAGTCTGGCGGATCTCACGGGGGGGGGGGGGGGGGGAGAGTTGGTACCGGTCTATTGACACATAAGCGGCTTGTGGTCGGTGAGGATATGGAACTGCCGACCTTCTAGGAAGTGTCGAGAGTGCTTGACAGCCAAATAGGCCGCGAGCAGTTCGCGACTGAATGTGCTATAATGACGTTCCCTCTGTCTGAGCTTCTGTGAGAAGAAAGCGATCGGCTGCCAAACTCCGTTGACCAACTGCTGCAAAACAGTTCCTATGACGACGTCCGAGGCATCCACTGTGAGTGACGTGATGATGTCACTCTTTGGATGCACGGGGAGAGTTACATTAGCCAGAGCTTTCATGATAGTACTGAAAGCTGTCTCTGCATCGCCCATCCAGAAGATGGAAGCGTTGGGCTTCGTTTGACCGGTTAGAAGTGCATGGAGTGGTTGCAAGATGGTAGCGCAATGAGGTAAACTGCCGGTAATATTCGGCAAGCCTGAGGAATTCGCGTAGTTTCTTCGTAGTTGTTGGTCGTGGAAACTGCTATATAGTTTCAGCACGCGCTGCCGGTGGAGAAATCCCACGTGAATCCACGCAATGGCCAAGAAAGTCCAGTGAAGAAACCCCAATCTCGCTCTTTGGTCCGTTGACGACTAGTGCATATTTGCAGGGTCGTGTGAAAACCTGACGCAGGTCAAGTTCGTGACCTTCTGCAGTGATGCTGAAGACAAGTATGTCATCGACGTACACGAAGCAGAAGGTCAAACAACAAAGTACCCGGTCCACAAACCGTTGAAGGGTTTGTGTGGCGTTTCATAGACCGAAGGGCATACGCATGTATTCAAACATGCCGAAAGGTGTTATTATGGCAGGCTTCGGTACATCAAAAGGCTCTACAGGTAATTGGTGGTATGCCTTTACTAAGTCGATTTTGCTTAATATGATGGAATTATGCAGCAATGCCGTGAAGTCCTGGATGCGCGGTATTAGATAGCGGTCCGGTACCGTCGCTTTTCTGAGGGCACGGTAGTCACCGCAAGGGCTTGGAAACCATGTGTAGCAGTGACGACCAGGCACCGAAAGAGGGGCGGGCCTATCTGAGTTCAAGCATGTGCTCCAATTATTGGCGTGCAATTTCGTAGAGGTCAGGAGCGAGACAACGAGCATGTGCAAGCACCGGCTCTCCTACTATCACTATGTGATGAGTGACATTGTGGTGTATCTGGTCTTCAAGAGATGGAGCCCGAAAGTGGTCAGAAAGTTTTTGCAGAAGCGTAGATCACGGCGGTGAGACATTGGCATGAGCTTGAACGAGACGCAAGAGTGGCTAATTTGATGTGACGCCCTGAACTGTGAGGAGGGTTTCAGAATCCATGAGACGGCTATGTCATAGGTCTACCACAAGCTGAAAATGCCAAAGAAAATCTGCACCGATGACGGGTACACGCACGTCGGCGATTAAAAAGATCTATCAAAACGTACGTCTCAGGAAGATGTCAAGCGTGACAGACCTCTGTCTGTAGGTCTGTATGGTCGAACCATTGACTGAAGTGACGGGCGGCGAGGTCTGGCGTCGGCGGCAGTCCTCCAACGTAGGAGGAACAACGCACACTTTGGCACCTGTGTCAATGGGGTAGCGAACTTTGGGGACGCGGTCTCTGACGTGGGATAGGCGACTGTATGTCGGGCCTGAAACACCGGCCACAATCAGTGTGTGGCTCATGCGTTTCCCGCAAACTGGCATGGCTGTTTGCACTGACAAGCTCGAGCTTGGTATTGGTGATGGTACTAGCAGACGCCTAGAGGCAGACTTGGTGATCTGTCACGGTTTTGGGCCATTGTCGTGACGCGTTGTGGTGGTGGTCTACCTTGAGTGCGCTCAGTTCAGTGGCCAACTGATTCACCTTGCGGTTGAGCTCTTCCTTAGCTTGAAGAAGGTGGTCCAAGCAGTTATCGTGGACCGGCACAGAGAGGGTAGATTCACATGGTCTCTTGATCGCAGATATGGACTGGGCACCAATATCCATAATCTCGTCGGCCATCCGACCTAGTGAGTCAAGGTTTCTGTAGATAATACACTCAAAATTATCCGCAACTACTGTGGCTGTCGCTGTAAGAGTTCGCGTAGAATGGAGGCGTCCAATGCAGCAGAGTGGTCCCCGATCAGGTGTCGCATACGATGCAGAAGCTCCGTAGGCGTTCAGTCACCAAGTTCTTCCAAAGTGATCAGCTGCTGCAGCCTACGCTGTTCCGACTCAGTTGTCCGATGTATGAGCTTGTCTTTAAGGGTGTCGTAGGGGTTTTCAATAAGTGTAGAACGCAGAATGTCTTTTACGATGGCGATGACAGCAGCTGGTAAAGCGACGATGACATAGTCGTACCTCGCAGTTTGCGACGTTACCCGGTGTCTTCGGAAGAATGGATCGATGCTCAGAAACCAGAGTTTAGAGTACGCCTGCCAAAACTCTGGGAGCCTGAGGGTAGCGACGACAGGGTTAGGTACTGTGAGATTTGGCGTGGCGTCGCTGTTGGGTGTGGGGTTCATGGTCAGCCGAAATTAACGGGGCTGAAGGCCAGAATGGTAGTCACCGAAGAAGCTGAGCAGACGAGAAGTACAGAAGGAGAGCTGCCGAAGAAGAGCTGCGGTCGTGGCGTCCAGCCAGCTAGAATCAGAGTTGGTCGTGACGCTCGGTGCATTGACGAAAGGACGAGTAGGTGCGGTGTTTTGTGTCCTACATTTTTTTATTTATTCCTGCTCTGGCATAGATCTCCAGAGACGATGTCATTCTTGCTGGCGTCTTCTTCTCTCGTGCTGGCTCGAATACGCGGAGCAGCTGTGGCACAACTTCTTCATCTCCGAGACGCTGACGGCTTGCCATAATATGATGTCCGTCATGGTAGAGCAGTGATTAAAACGGCCGGCTGCTGGCCCAGAGGTTGTGGGTTTGATCCCGACTGTGGCGTTCACATTTCAATGGAGGTGAAATGATAGAGGCCTGTGTGTGCTGGGTGATGTCAGTGCTCATTAAAGAACACCAGATGGTCGAAATTTCCAGAACTTTTTACTACGGTGTCTCTAATACTCATATCGTGGTTTTGGGATGTAAATACCCCAGATAATATTATTACCATTTATATAACAGTGAACATAGTGATTCACGTAACACAAAGGAATTGCAGTATAGCCGATTATTGAAGTTGTTGATAGTGCAGTGACTAATGACGTCATCATACTTTCCGTAACTTCAAACATTGTAGTCTACATTTCATGTGTACCTTTCGTTTGGTAGCCAATTCACTCGGGGCCCATTTACTGATAAACACTGAGTGGCATTCATTACTTACATTTTGCACTCAGCGTCTTGATAAACAGCTACCTAAACGAGCTTTAATCTTCCGGTGTAGTAGTTCTTTTGGTTTACTTAAATGCTATTGTGCGGTTTTTAAAATAATGTGGTTTCCTGATGTCGCTTTTAATACCTTCGACTCGTAAGTCATAATTTGAGTGAATGCCTTCTTGCATCGCTTCACTCTGTCATCTTTGGTCAGGTTCATGATAATAACAGTGGTTATTACTTCAATCTCGATAACTTCTAAGCACTGAAGATACTCAGCTTGGACGAACGCCTGTTAATCTGCACCATATATAAAAAAAGCCGCTGTCTGTGAAGGCTCGCCCAACATAACAAGTAGCAGATGAGTGTGCTATATATAGGCTTGTATTCTATTTTCCACGGATGTTCAAGTGCAAGAGTAGACAAGAGACCACATCGCCATAGCTTTACACTTGTCTTCTGAACCTCAAATAATATGTATCAAGTCTCCCTTAACATTGCCTAGTACCTACTTCATATTGAATGAATTTTGATGGCGGGAATACTGGCAGGCTTCTAAATTTGTAGGGAAAGATCCCTTGACTTCTTCAGCTCCCAAGTCCTATAGCCATTTCTATTCAATTTTTTGCGGCCACTCAGATTACCTGGCTGTAACCTGGTCTTATTTATAATTGCTATTTCTTCTTGGTAGGCAAATGACACAGATGCCCCGGGGATCGATTGGAACAACGAGACTGACAGGCTGCTTGTGATGGAGATGGCTATAAAGCTGGCCGACATCAACGGGCCATGCAAGAGGCACGACATCCATGTACAGTGGACGTACAGGATAGCCGAGGAATTTTACGAGCAGGCACGCATTTCTTTTTGCTTTCCTTCTCATAACGCCCTACCTTCTATTACCTCCTCTTTCAGAACATCTGATACTGAGGTTATCTCAACTGGAGATATGGAATGTTGTTATTCACTGTTGCCGAGAAGAAAACATCTCGCCTCGTTTGCTTATTGCGTGACAGACAATACTTAGGCAATGAACTATGTTGTTTAATGTCGTGTTCTTCTAACGGTCAATATTGCATTTAATGTCAAAGAAGCGATAGTGTGGGAAAACATGTATTCCCTTTTTTTAGATGCGAAGCAGCTTTTTAACTAGCCTGTGTCACGCTGTCCCTCCATCTACACCACGCTCCCATGGTCGCAGGTGTTGGGGGGGTACCAAGTAAGTCACGCCTTCCCTTGCAGTGCACGGGCATTCACATCACTCTCTGCCTGGCCTGTCGCTCGCCGCTCGCCGCGTGCCATCTCTCTCGCATCACTCTCTGCACTGCTCGCAACGTTGAAGGAGTCACTGTTAACGCTTGGAGTCGGCGTGCACTACGTATGTTTAACTTTCGACCTGGTAGAACGATCCAGAGCCTCTCGAAGAAGCTCCTGCTCCAAGTGCATTGCTGTGCATGTCAGCGACGTCGCAATCGTCACGCTGTACCTCGCTCCCAACCTGCCGAAGGAACTGCGCTGTCTGGAGGAGACCCTGACTGAGTGCAGCGAGGCCTGCAGGCATGCGCCTCTTGTCGCGGGAGACTTAAACGTTGACATCAGCGGAGGAGGAGGAGAATGACTCTTCGATTACATGTGTGGCATGCACTCGCTGAAGTGTGTGTCGGCGAAACAGAAACCACCCACCACGATAAAGGGAACGTGTATCGATCCGGTTTTTGCCAACTTCGACGTCGAATGTCTGCAGGAACCTCTTGGCGTGCACTTCACTGATCACAAGGCCGTGGTAGTCAAGGCGAAATGCCCGCAAGCTTCAGTCCAGCGCCCATGTCCACTCTGAAGGAACCACAAGATGCCAGTCGTGGCTTCAAACTAATCTTCCAGCGCTCACCGCAGTACACGCATTAGTGCCATTCAACCTGTGACGCCACCCATGCGCAACGCTGCTTCTCTGCATCCCATCATGGTTCTCTTTGGGAAGATGTCCTTAATTTATTTAGATAGACTCATACTTGGCGATAGCCACAGTAAGAGAAGGTGATCGTATCGGCGTAGTGCGCTAACGCCATCAATACTACATTTTAACTAAGGCGAATGGAGCACTTAGGTTTAGCGTATGCGTTCTTCTAATAATTGCAGTGGTAATGAATCAACGACAAAATCTTTCATTGTGGATTGCTGCTAGACAATGTAAACAGTGTAGAAAGTTCAATAAGGACAATGTATTGTTATGAGTTTGTGTTAGATCTGCTTAATGTCACAGGCTTCTCAGGTTTCCCAGATATCACTGCTAGACACTCAAAAATATGGCTGTGACCTTAGTGATAGCGAGCCACTGTGACAGTGAGCAAATATTCTTGCTTCTCTGGATAGGGCGACGAAGAGGCAACGCTAGGCATGCAAGTGTCGCCGTTCATGGACCGCTGCAACCCGCAGCTGGCAAAGCTACAGGAGTCATTCATCAACCACCTGGTGGCTCCTCTGTGCAACGCATACGGCGAGGCCTGCCTGCTGCCCGGCCACTGGGTGGAGGCTTCGGACAGTGAAGACGAAGGCCAGTACACCCGTGGCCTTGGCACCACTTATTCAAATCTTTCATTTAAAGAGAGGAGAGCCAAGACGAGACCTTCGCTTTCTAGCTTTTCTTGTTAAATGATTGTAATTATCAGAATACACAAAGCCAAAAGTCGTCATTGCGGCAGCCGTCGCCGTGATGTTTTTTTAACTCCAGGTGCAGCAATGATTCAGCGTGCTGCAACCAGTGTGTGATAGAACTAAGAGTAACCGTGTGTGATCAAGGGAAATAACAGCCATACTAGAGTACAATTTTATGAGAAGTGTTGTGAGCGCATTTCTTTTTTGTGTTTAATTGATCTTTACTCAACTATATGCTTTCTCTCTTCTGTTCTGAGCTTTCTGTTTCACTTGAGAAGACAGATTCAAGTCTTATTTGCTGAATAACTAAGTTAGCAATGTTCTCTTTTTGGTTATAGTCTGTAAAGTTACAGAATAAAAATTTTGAAATGCTTTCTGGCTTTATCTTCAGGTGGCACCGACAAAACTGATTCCCAAACCGGAAGAGATACGGAAGAGGAAATGGAAGCGGAAACATCTGCAAGCGGTAAGCATCGTTCATTTTCGTCTTCTTTTGCAAGCGTGTGCAATTTATGTGCAGCACTTTTTTGCCTGCCGGTGTCCATTATTTACGTCTATACCTAGGCAACGTAGACGCTGATGAGCTTTGCTTTTATTTAGCATAGCGCTAAGCTTATTACCTATAAGCTCCGACTTTTCAGCGATCACAAAGAAAACTGTAGTACATGTCTGATAAATGAAGAAGCTGTTTCATTTCTACATAAATCTACTGAAACCTGATATAACTGATTTTAATATGGCCAAAGCAAGCTATCCTACCCTTACCTGCAAGGGGATAATGTTCTGTTACTATTACAAGCAGAATGAGACCTCTGAAAACTCTGCTAGATTTCTTGTGCGACTGATCCAACTTAACGCTGACAATAACCTGTCTCTAACTTAAAGCTACACTTAGGCCGAAAGGGCTTATTGGGCTAATTTAGGGTTATGAGTTTCGTGGTTTAGCTCTGCTTATGGTCATGATATTCCGAGGATTCACGATTAGGGTTTGAAGCAGAAAAACTGTGTCACCTAAACGATTAAAAATTTAGAGGGTTATGTGATATCCTTTTGTTCAATATACGTAGGTGGTATCTATTTATATATATCTTGTAACCTATATATTTATATACACTTACAATCGAACCTTGCTACAACAAACGCTGCTTCAAGGAATTTCCGCTACAATGAAAACTTTACAGTTCTCCGTCAGCAGACCATAGGAGTCAATGCATAAATATTGTAGCCACAACGAACACTTTTTCTTCTGCCGTCCCACATCAACGAAATTTCAGGATGCGATTCCAGGCTCAGATATTTATTGCCATACAGTGAACACAGTCTGTGATGTGTTTTCAGAACCTGAAAATACGTGGAAGTCTAAAACACGCATTGGCACCACCAGAAACATCCGCTGTTCAGCAAGTATGAATGCCGCCATTGCTTGACAGCGATGGCAATGACACTGTCCTGCTTTTACCACTGGCTTGCTTTTGAGCTGCAGACGATTCGAAGCTGAAGCTCAGTCGCTCAGTTTATAGTTTCTTTCACGCAGCTCATGGGTTCAACTGCAGAACAATGCCTTTTCTGATGCCAATGCTTATCAAAAGTTCGTACTTGGCCAGTGTGGTAACTAATCAGAGCGGCTGTTTTTCTGCATTATCAATAAAATCGGTTATCCACGAGTGATGTATGATAGAAAGGGCATATAATAAGGCAAATATCACCGCTCCACCATACCCTGCCTCGGTCTCGGCATTGTCGGATACGCTTTGACGGCGAACAGCTGCTGGTGTTAATGTGTTAATGCAACTGTTTTGTTCGTTCACGAAAGCAACTGTAGGCGTTGTTTTAGTGTGCTTTTAACCATGGCCTCGCTATGTATGGGTGAGAATAACGTCGTGACGCTGCTGGAACTACTATGAAGCAGTAGACACTTTTTAAATTTTAAGAAGAAACGTTCCTCTGTTTTGCTAGCTCTGATCAGCTATACTTTTTTATTCTGCTACAATGAAATTTTCGCTTCAATTAAACTTTTTCTGTGCCCCATCAGTTTCGTTGTAGCTGGGTTCTACTGTATACATATTCAAGTACTTTTTTGCCCTTCAGTAATAATGTTGGCCTTCTGATTATCCAAGGCCCATGTGCTAAGATCAAGTTATTTATATAGCCTTTGTTGGAAGACATCGAAGACGCAGTGGAAACCGAAAACCCACTAGCATCCTAAATTACTCGAAATTGCTGTCTCAAGACTGCCTCTCTCCTTTGGTAGAGCATTCTAACGATAAAAATTGCTGATTTGACTTTGATAGATGTACAATAAATGGCCTGTAATAGATATGTAAAAAATATAACACTTAAGCTGTACCCAAAACTTCATCCTAATCTCCTCTCGTTCGTATGGCAGGCACGTGACATTGTTTCTTCATAACATTTCACTCTAACATTTACCACTTATGACATTAGTTATCATCGGGAAGCCATTTAGTATATCTTTTATCACCAGTCATGGATGATAACTGTGTGAAAGACGTATAGGAATGGGTACCTATCTGCAGTTTTTCATGTTCAGAGATGTCGGCCTACATGTGCTTAGACCACATTTGAGTAAGTTGTGCTCATGGTAACCACTATATAGAGGGTAAGTGCAGCGGCAAATCATGTCACTGAAGTCAGCCACAGTTTCTATAACATTTAAAACACATTGGTCATACTTGCTCTGCTTTTAATACTGTATTGTCTGTATGCGTGTATGCATCTTTCTATAAAAACCAGCATGCTTGCTCCCTATAGATGTTGTTTAGTGTTTGCAGTGTTCGCAATGCTGTGTGCGTGCCACATTTCGGCCCCAGAGGTACTGCATAGTTGTGTTACTTTAATCTTCGTTATGTTGTTCCCATCAGTGACATTTTTTTTCAGTTATGTTCTACTAATGCTGTCTCCAGCTTGTGGAGCCCTCTTAGTCACTAATGCTGTTGGCTTTCCTCACTAGATGGTGGAGGTATGCGATTCTACAGTTTGAAGGCAATAGCATGGTGTGGTACGTAACGGCTTGCTCTTTGAAGCTTTCAAAGCAGGAGAAGCCTTATCTTTTGACTGAAAACTTCCTTTGTTGCCTTTTCTTTTTAAACCAATAGATTCCCAATTAGAGCACATCACCCTCCTTCTAACATGCACATTACAGAAAATTCACCGTGCATGTCACAGTGGTGCAAATAATGTTTAGTTTACTTACCATTTTCTCTGGCTGTGATGCGATGCCCTTTTCAGTTTTCTTACCTGCACTTCAAACCGTCTGTGGTCTTCACGCACATTTGCCTGCAGTGACTTGAACGTGGGCCTTGTGCAAACCTCAAAAGTTCGTCACGTGATTCTGACACTTGCCCAGCTTTACATGCATTTTAAAGTGGGCGATGTGAATGATCCGAATGCTGTCCCCCCCATCATCTGCATCGACTTTATCACACTCCTTGTTGCTGCACTAACATGTTGTGTAGTGCCAGAAAATGAACAGTTTCAAGCATTGTTGTTGGCCAGCCTTCTGAAACTTCAATCCATGAAGTGTTTAACCTTTGGCGCAACATCCGGCATGAGGAAAAAGAGCATTTTCCTCAAAGGAATAACTTTTTGGTGATAAGTTACAAAAACACCAATAGCCCCAAAACCTGTTGCCTTCTTCAGACCTAATTTTCTTTCAGAAGACTGGCAAATGCCACTGTACGATGCTCCGATCAATATTTACAGCAGACTCTCACTAAACAGAACATGAAGGGACCAGGAAAATATGTTCTATTTAACAGGAGTTCCACTTACTGAGAGTTGAACACGAGTGCTGAATACAAGCCCGAAACCAAGTATTGCAGAGGCAATAGTTCCGTTTAAGCAGTAGTTCCGTTTAACAGATTTCCGTTTTACTGAGAGTCTACCGTATATCGTCTTGTCTGTGGGTGACATTTTTGTGGTGTTTACCAGTGTTGTTCTTGAAATGCTCAAAAGTAATCGCTGCCTTATTAAAACATTCAGGCCAGAAGTTTCCCCAATGTGTTGGTCTCTGATGGCAATCACTTGTTTCAATAAATCAATAACGACATTCAGAGTTGCCCATTCCGCATCGCCTAAATGGTCGTATAAACTGTCAGTGTGATTTGTGAACAGAATGAATACTAGAAAATGAAGGCAGAAACTGAAAAGGTTTTTTATTTGAAGACCTACAGGTTCTATCTCAAAGTTATCATATTCTCGCTTGCTTTCCGCTAAAAGAATTGGAGATACTTAGAAGTTCGCTTTCTTAGTTGCTGCTTAGGAGTTCGCTTTCACTAAGCACATAAGCTGGCTGGAGTAGCAACACCTCTTCAGCGCAAGTCACAGTTCAAGATTATTTGTGAAAATGCACTGATCATTCTAGGGCCATTTCGAATGATAATATTTTTTTTCTTTACTAGCTGCAAAATACCTGACATTCGCTTGGCATGTCATTTCAAAATGATATTTAAGAAAAGAAGCAAGATGTAAACAAATAGCAACTAATTTCATAATACAAACAATTCTTATTCTCAAGGGAAGTGAGAAAAAGTATGACATAAATGGACTGGGTAACAATAGACAGGTCGTGAAAATATAATGTTTGAACCAGCACAAGCTGCACTTCACAACGAATCAAGTACTTGTGGAGGGCCAAATCTTGCATGATTTTACTGAGGCCAATCTTTGTCTATGGAGACAGCGTTTATGCAACGACATAAGAGTACCCAGCTAAAGTGTTTTGCAAATAATGATTCTGTGTTGCGTCCTGGCTACATTTGTGGATACGAGTCAATCCTGGCTGGTCGTTCTTTTTTCCCATACCCTTCTGTGATGTTGACATCACTACTTCAGGTCGACCGTGGAAGAGGCCCAGTCAGCAGCTTCAGCCACGGAAGGTGAGCTGCCTCCAGACGAAGCACCTCCAAGACAACTACGAGCACTGGGTGAACATCCTGAAAGAGGAGAACCGGCTCAAGGAGCAGCAACAGCAGCAGGGCGCCGCCGCTTCGTCATCTTCGACATCTCCTAGGGCGACCACGGCACCCACGGCCGAAGAAGATCGTGCCGCCGCCTTGGAGGATGATGAGGACGACGATGAGGACGGCGAGTCGGACGACTGCGATGACGACGATGAGGAGGAGTCGCAAACTGGTGTCGTCGGGGCTGACGTGGTGGTTGCTGCAGCGCCATCACCACACCAGGAAGAGATGGAAACCATCCAGGAAGTGGAGGAAGGCGCACTCGGAGGCCAGGGCTCAACCAAGACGTCGCCATGCGTGAGTGACCTTCGTGCATACATTACCACTCCATCATTTTTAGCCTAATTCTCAAACATGGTGAGCGCAGCAGTGAAAATTCTGAAAATCCCCATGAACAAGGCAGCGCGACAGAAAAAAAAAAGTCAACAAAAACCACATGCTCCAAAGTAGAGGTCGTTCAGCACCTCGCCTTGTAGTTTTTTTTTATCATGTGTTGCCATTGTTTGCGTTGCCTTAATAAATATGTATGAACCAAGTTACCCAGTCTTACATCCAATGGTATGCATGACTTCTTAGAATAAGGTTTATACTAGAAAAGTGTCCAAATATTTGTTGAGTAGTACCTCGGTTTCGGACAAGTCCGACAGAATAAAGGTTTGGGGCATAATTCGCGTCCCGCTTGGCTTACTGAGAGGGCGCCCCCATCCAACAGTGTACTCATCTATGCTTCTCTGTGACTCGCTCTTGGCTGTAACCTTTTTCGTGCTGACTGTGAGTGTCTGTTGGTCCGCCGCTTGTATGCTTCGTGTAGCTACATGTAGCACTTTACCTTTCTTCTCGTCATTTGCAGTCAGGAAGCTGCTAGCAGTGCTGTGAGGACGCAGGGCGGTGCGAAGACGCTTGCTGCCGTCGACGACGCTGTTGTTTCTGGTGCGTCACACCCACGTCCACTTCCGCCGCCACCGCTGAGCGCAGGACCAGCGACACCCGGTCGCGAACAAAGGTCTAGCTTCCCCACCTCGACCGAGGAAGGTTCTTCTCGCCGGAAAAGACCGCTGGGGCGCTCCACCTGAGAACTCCCCCTACCCAACCAGCCGCCGAGAGGATGGGCTCAGCGAGAAACAACAGCCTCTGGCGACAATCATCATATCAAGGAGCAGGCCCTCGGTACACAGGACATGCCACAGACAGACACACGTCTTCGCCAGTCTCGCCCCGGAGGCTTACGCACGCTGGCAGAAAGGCGCCGGCTGTAGCTCGCTCCGCTTAGCGCCTAAGTTCTTGAAGACGTGTGCGACGTCACAAACAGCTTGATGTAATTAATGATAGGTGAAGGGTCGCATGGTGGTTTGCTTGTCTGGTTGCACAATGTGCAATGACACTGCAGTAAGGAGCCACGTCCTGAAATGCCAGCTATCCCTCCTTCCACTTGACGCATGCGCTGTCGCAGTGTGTGGGACAACACATTAGTTGAAGGGCTTCCCAGAAGCTGGCTCGTTAGACTTGCGATCATGCCAATGTGATTACAGTTGCATTGTAATTTCTTAGGGCCAAGGATTCATCTGCGTACAGTGTCACAACGCGTGAGGATGAATGCAAACTCAGACAACATTCATTGGGCGGCATATAACTCAACCTTACGTGTAAGACGGGCTCGCAAAATGTCTCCTTGGCATCAAGACATTCGGACATGAGCTTCCTTACTAATGCGACGAGCAGTCTCTTTCGGTAGAGCTAATCTATGCGGATTCCTTCAGGTGCCGTGTACAGTAACTCGACCTTTCGGCAAATGGAGGTGGCATCTATCAGTGGTTCGCGGAATGAGTGACAGTCGGCGCCTTCCCCGAAGCCTTCCTAGGACCAAATGGTGCCTGGTGTGAAAACCAGTGCTCTGTATTCAAGTCTTTTTTTATCATTCGTCTTCTTTGCCGACGTGTATCTTTTTTACGTTCCTGATTTTTTTTTGTTTCTGCGGCAATGAGCTTGGCGAGCAAACACTTCTTCCTCAGGTCGGCAGACGCTCGAACATTGGGCAGATAGAAGGCACTGGTTGCTGCCAAACTTCGTTTATCACTTCCAACCCATAGCCAAAATGCACACCTAAGTCTGCCACGTTTCGGTGGTAATGTGGCTGAGAGTATTGTGAATATATTGCGAGAATGTTGCCACCCATCAGCCCTGCTGAGGGCACAAACTGTGAAGCATATAAAACAACATTTAAGGCAGGTCGGCAACGCGAACCCGGCACAGTGACTGGCACAAATTTCAGGCTTCCGTGCATCGCTGTACTGAAGCCTACGAACCTTTTCCTTCAGTAAAAAAAGAACAACACATTCTAGGTAACGCACATGTCTTTTCTAACAATAACTACCTTATTAGATCTAATGTGCTAAGTCTACACATTACTGTTTCTGTAGTTATGGGGTTTTACATTTTCAAACAGCAGAGTAATTTAGGAAGGAAGACAAAGGGGTTTATGCGCATAGAGTTTTCACCATGCAAGGTTCATTATTATACACACTGGACAGATATACTATCAAGTGCTTACATATGATCATGAGTTTACTTATGATAATTTTGGGCACCTGTTTTTTGAAGTGTACGAGTCTGTTTTATAATTTTTTGGAACATCCATGAGTATATGTTGGTGATCCTGTATTATTCAGTTATTGAGCCTGTCCCAGAGAATTGGAAGCGAGGAAACGCAGTGAGGCTAGCTAGCTATATTGTTTGGTTTGCTACCCTACTCACTCGAAGGTGAGTGAGAGAGTTAAACAGAGAAAAAAGATGGAGGCATGTGTGCATTATTTGCATTCAAGGTGCACCATATGTACAGTACACATTCGCTATAATATTTCTTTAGTGTACTTTCTCAATTGCCCTTCGTCTATAGGATTTTCTTCCTTGCATTTTATGCTGAATATACAAGGAATCTTGCATTCCGCTACGTTCACAATGTCGTCGTCAGTACTGGGAATCGAGCCCTTTTCATTGTATATAAGAACACAATGCCATAGCCACTGAGTTACCGTGGAGAGAACGTGTATATTGCAGTGATGGTGCAGAAGCCTTGGCATTGCAACCCATACGTAATGAACGACTACTTGGTTTGAACCTACACCTTGTAATTTTTAATTCTCAGTTCAGGGAACATAGTGAAGCAAGACTTTTATCAAAAGGCTTATTTGTTATAGAGCTTATCTCTGAGATTTCAATGTAATGTGTAACCAGAATCTAGAAAGGCTGATTTAGTGTACAATAAGGCTTTCATTTTATGGGCCTTGTGAGAGGTGTTTCACATAGAACCTAACTTTTGTGAGTTAGTTCAACAGGCGTTGACGCCTGTTCATGACCTGTCATGACTATCAGTATAGATTAGTGAGAAAAAATTATATATTTCACTGATCTGTAGATGAGATTGACTTTTCTGTTAAGAAATGCAACATTTCAAGTCGGCTGGCTTGTGCCGGTTTACTCTGGCCCCCTTACATTATTGCTTAGTTTGGTGCCTTATGTCATTCATCTCAAGACTTATTTACGCTTGGATTGGCAAGTCACTGCTCCGGGTAGTCTATAAGTATGTCGACTTAGGCACTTTACCTCCAATATGGTAGGAGTTCAGTGTATGCACATCAGCCGCTCAAGCAGGTTCGTCTGCAGGCAGGCAGAACTCTTGTTGTTTCACTATGCGAAAAACATCTTTCAAGACCCGATATTCAGGTGTGACATGCACCAGTGTTTCGTCATCCACCTGATTGTTCCTGTCAAAACGTGTAGGGTGCTGGTATGCACTGAAAATTCAGGTGCCGATGTGCACCTGATTGTTTTTGTTAATAACATTATCATTGCGGCATGAATCAAACAATATTCACGGGTCATCGTCTTTAGACTGTAACAATGCGAGTGAATTCTAGTCCATTACTACGCTACCTCTAATTTCACGAGGGCAGCTCTGCTGCATCGCCATGACTTGTTTTGATGCTTACTCCAGTCTTGTCAGGTGTCCTCAGTTTGTATGTAGGTTTTCTCGTGCTTTTGTTGAAGACTGTGATTATTGCATCTATACATTCGATCACTCTTCATTGACGAATGCTGAAGGAGCTACATCTTTGTTTCATAAAAAATGTAATTAATTTTGTGCATACATAAAAAAACTGCATCTGTCTTCCCACCAGACTGAATGAAGTGTTAATCAATATTATGTTTAGCTCTGTGTATTCATTATTTCCAATATTTTTTTTTTATGATTACAGTGCACCATAAGAAGTAAGTGGGCGAGAGGTTAATCCTTGTTTACTTTATTAAAGTGCAAATGATCATTGAAGAGCTTCAAGAACAGGTCTTTGATTTTCCTACGTACAAATCGGTATGTGCCTGCACACTAGCTTTCCTGGCAGTGTTACTCCTTGCACTGTTGGTAAAGATTGCACGTTCAGAGAATTATGTTTATTTTTTTTATAAGTTACTCTCCAGACATGAAAGATTGCACATTCAGTTTTTATTTGTTTCAGTTCCTTCAGAATTATGCTTATTCATAAGTTACTCTTCAGGCATGACCTCTTGAAACAGTGCTTATGCCGCTTACCTCCTTCAATGCTCGTGATGTTGCGGGGGTGGAATTTCTGGATAGAGCTATAACCCAGGCTGACACAGCTTTTAAAATTACTGTTGTACCATTTCCAGCAGGACTTCTTCTACCAATTACAATGTGATTTCAATTTGATGAAAACACCTTTACTAATGTAGGTTTTTATAGCCCTAATGTCGTTCATGAAGAAATCATCAGTATTTTTCCTCTAATAGAACACCTACGACTTCAGACAGAACATCCACAGAATTTATTGACTGTTCACCACAATGCACTCATGAACATTTTTCTGGTAGTATAACTGGGCCCATTTCACTTCTACATCATGTTAGGGTTTTTAGACGATAGATATTATTTTGTTGTTGCTGTGTTATTTTTTTGCTGATGTTTGCCCAACACGACCAGTTGCATTACTTGTACCTTGTTTTTAATGCGACTGAAAAGACTGTTTTATTTAGAAGCAGATCAGTCTTGTGATCATCTAATGAGAATATTCAAGTTAAGGCTTTAAAACAAGCTTCTTCATTTGTATTCTTACAGTTTGAAATGCGTAGACATAAAGTCATTTTAATGGCTTGTGTGATGTGAAGGGCGTATTGTAGTTATTCAAGATGAGGACGTATTACAATAAACTTTTAATCATTTGTAGGTAACTCATTTTACAATGTGCATCTATTTATGAAAGGTCTGTGTAATTATCTTCGGAATAGGAATTTTTAATTCTGACCCTCGTTTGAGACACCTTCCAGCAAAAGAGCGATTTTCGTTTGTCCTTTCCTATGAAAGTCAGTATTTTTTTTTACTTCAGAAGCTTGTATTTAAGAATCATTTTTTGAGGCAGTCTTGTGAAGCCCAGTGTGTAGGAGTCCCTTATGTTTATTGTTTCTTTGTCACATCAATAGTGCCTCTAACAGGAGTAGCAAAGCAAGTACTAAAAGGGCACTCTGCATATTGCCTTGGAGTAAACATGACTGAAGATGAGGCTGCTATAATTTTTGTCATTCTTGCTGTTGCTTTATTTCAACCTGGTATGGTTAGCAATCATTCCCAAGGTACAAAATATAGTAAGCATTGAGTGACAAGGTATCGCAAGCATATATATTACATTTCTGGGTGCCGGGAAATATATCGGCAATGTTGTTGTTAAGCTAAATTATAAAAAAGTGCTGGTTACCCATGATTACTCAGAGGACTCAGTAAGTAAGACAAAGAACTCAGTAATATTTGCCAACATTACTCTACGTGTTTCCAGGTCATGTCAACATCACTACTCGGACACTGATACAATGAAGTATCGGTTATAAAGGAGTGAACTATATCTGTTTTCGATACTCCTGTGTTGCGAATACAGATCTTCCCACGATGCTCAGCAAAAAAGTTTTATTATTTATAGGACTTTATTGTGACATCGTTTGAAGAAGCTGGGTTTTCTCAAAGTGTTACTTGAAAACGTTTCAATGTCGGCTGTCACCCATATTACAACTCTGAAAGGAAAGCATACGGGCCTCTCTATGCGCACAAAACAATCCAGCATTCACGTTTCTGTCTTCGACAATCTCTGGCATTCGCTGACGGGTTTAAACTGTCCCACCAATCCATACAATGACATATGTTGATCTCAAACTCCGAGCAGGTCATTTCTAGTTAAGAAGGTTGCGATGGTTCCCATTCAGTGTGGCTGCGGGAATGCGCTTAACTACTTCTATGCCACAGCTGCAGGAAAGTGTTTGCTCAATGTTCTAGCGCTCTGCCGCGTAGACTCACAACACGAACGGCTTGGAAGACGCCAGCTGAAGGTGAATGAATCCAGAGTGTTTCTGTTCTTTTTAAAAGTTACTAGCAGCTCGTTCTTTTTACAGTGCCTACTTTCACCGAAAACTCACCCAACCAAAGACGTTACTTGTAGCTATGCTCTCTGTCATTCCACTTTGTATAATGGTACTCTTTTCCCCACTTTCAGCTTCACAATTTTAGCTGCTACAAACTTGTGCAGTGGATGTCGGTTAAGAGGAACCTAATACAGTAACATTTGCTTCTTACAGAGAGTGCATTATAAGTCTCATAGCTTGCTAAGGCTTTGCTGTGCATTTTTTCTGCATTCTCACTCTGGTCTTTCTTTTTCTTTCAATCTTTTAGCGCAGCCGTTTTTTCAAGTGTGTCTTTGGCGTACAGGGTCCCTGCGTCTTTCGTTTTACGGTGATACAATAGAAGTAACATGTAACTAGGATAGTAAGAGCGATAATTGAGCAGCCATTACAGAGAGGTGGAAGCTGTGGTACACGTATTCCGTGAAACAAAGCACCGCACACAAATGAGAGCACTTTTGTGACACCTTTTTTTTTCTTTTCACTGTTTCTGCCTTCCCCACACTATTTTGGAGAGTAGGATGTGCAGACATTAAATTTAGAAGTGTCGTTCCATTACTGGCCAAGCTGACAGAAGCTTTACCAACAGGCATTACAACAGGCAAGGTATACGGCTGTCATAGAAAGATCTAGAGACTCCACAATCCTGCCCTATAGCAACGTTTCGACCGCATCGATGCGCGATGTGAGGTGGGCTATATACTGCACATGGTCAGAACATTCTTGAAGCTCTTCGTCCACGAGCCATTGACTCAGCGCAGTTACGCTGTAATAAAGAGTGAAGCTAACTCCGGAGATATTTAGTAATTAAATTTAAGGGATTTCACATCAGACAGTTTTTTGGGTATTGAGAACATCTAGTTCATATTTCATTTGGGTGGTTGTGTATTCGCTCGCATTGGTGAATTCTAAGGTTTCTATGAATGTTTCATGGGTCCCAAGAAAGCGAAAATTTTCAAGGTTGAGGACTTTTAATTGATAAAAAATTCAAACAAATAACCGTCACCTTCGCCATCTTGAGATAATCCGATAGGTGAGTAGTTTCGTGCTACAATAATGTGGATGCCAAATTTATTTAATCAAATCTACCTCTACCTTTCAGGCCACTACGTTATTTGCATCAATGAGTGTTCATTTGTTCATACATCAGTGTCATTGAGTGTTGACTATGTCATCAGGCGTCATTTTTTTTACATGATGTAACGAAGATGTTGGCACAAAAAGAATTCACCGGCTACTCCTTAGTTTTTACTAAGTGGATCAAGCATGCAATACAAGAAATAAACATACACATATACATCACGCACCATTCTTTTAAGAAACTCGATAGTTCTAAGGAACCTTGGGGATTCGCTTCTAATGACATAATGAAATTTATTCTAGGTGTTATACTTTACATGGAAGATTGGTTACACTGGTAGTAGCTAAGCTGTGCAGTAATCTTACGTCAGCCTATTTACATACTCGGTTGCGGACTAGTCTTCGCGGTACATGGGGCGATACTTCAGACCAAGGGAATGCTCGCCGTCATGCTCAGGTCGATTATTATTGAGCTTCATTGAAGGTTGAGTCTACAACTCGACCTGAAGCAGAAAATGTAAAACAAAGCTAATAAACGTTTGAGCTGGTAGATAATCATATCAGATGTTACAAAGTGCTGGAGTAATGCAGACATATACACGGCAATATTGGTGGTGGCCTCTTTCGACTCTGGTCTTAACTAAGCCACTAAAAACTATGGCTATGTCACACAAACCCCTCGTAATGATCGGCTGATGTAGTGTTGTTGGCAGCAAATCTATTCATCATGCTGTTGATTTTTTTTTCAAGAGTTACACCCTACGGGCAGGCAGTTGAACACTCTTACAAAGATATTACCAGTACCAGTAACGTTCTAGCGCAGATCCAGCAGGTATAAAAAAGCAGCGGAAACTGTGATAATTCAGGCAGATTTACTTCTCGTAGTAACCTAGGGAAAGTCTAACGTTGACCCCCTTTCTTCGTAAATCCAGTAATATTGTTAGTGTTTTCTATACGCTTCTCTAAATTCATCAGCCACAAAGCCAGTACAGTAATAGCACTTTCTTTTATTGAAAGCTCTTACCATCTTGGTTAGGCACTGTAATCTGGCAAACTTTCACCCCAATGTGTCAGCGACTACTTGTACCATGTTTGAGTTATTGAGTCTCCTGCGTCAAATCTGTCCTTCATAGAACACTTGCATTGCTCGAATATATTTCGGTTCAAAATTCCTCCTAAAAACGTGTGCGCGTGCCGAGTGGCTTTGTATTTTTGTAGCACGTGTGACTATGACAAACTATATATCCACCCATTTCCCTTCGTTATCATCATATTCCAAAGCCTTGTTGTCGAAGAACAATTAAAGCGTGCTTACGTTAACTTTAAAGAGACACTAAAGAAAAACAAAAATGACTTATTTCTATTGACTAACTGCACTCTGAGAACTTTAATGCCAGGCAGTTTCAATATCATAAGTTCAATATTAACTGAGAAAAGTAAAGGTGAAGTGTAATTTTTTTTAAATTTTGCTCCAAAATCTCCTCCCTTGACGTCACAAATTTCAAAATGCATCCTTTGTATTTTTGCAGTGTTGACTCGATGAAAATTTTCGAAACTTTGAATGCTAGGTATTTGGCATGTTTATTTCATTTTTATCACCTAGAGACTACACAGTAGACACTTTCAAAGTCTCTTACGTCATGGTATTTCGTGTCAGAATCTCTAGGTGGTGTCTTCACATGCATTCTTTTTTCACACATTTTCTCGCTTACCAAGCGTTGTGTAGCCTGGTGCTTTCGGGATTGCCGAACAAGACTTCAATACTATGTGAAAGATCGTTTTGCTCTTTTGTCTCCCTTTAACGTGGCGATGGTGATAACTCTGCCGACATGTTTCCAGCAATGTTCGACTTATAAAAGTCTCCCCCCCTCCACCCCTTAACCCCTCTCATTCCAATTCAACTTCGCCTTGGCCCTGTTATGCCAAGCGTCTCAAGAACTCGCCACCATTGCTGTCACTGGCGTCTGCATCATCTGGCCTTTTGTAGCGCTATCATGTGCTCATTATAACTTGGGCGTACCGTATAATGAAGGTCTGAGTCCATTGTGCAGCTCGGCGTACATTGTGGGTAAATCTTGCAAGCACTCAAAAGATCCGTGTAGCTCGTGCTACCTGTTTCTACACTTGTAACATAGTGTATTTCGAGAGCACCGGTGTGCAGGTATTGGGTTCGAGCGTGCACTGTGTGTGTGATCTATGGAATAGGTTTTCATGGGGCCTAACATGTTATAGGGATACAGTTTAATTTGGGGCTGTTATCAGTGGTACTGCTTGCGTCGGTGTAGTTACAGACTGGTCTAGCGCACTCCACCCTTCCTTGCACCAGTGCGCGGTGCAGAGTTAATGCAGGAAGCTTTGTTACGGGCATCTTATCTTCATTTTCGTGGAGTGTTGTTTCCGCAAACTCGCCGTTATCAGATTGCTATGTGCACGTATCCTTGTTTACGAAATGCGTATGCTCATGGCTCGCTAGAGTGGCAGTTATTTGAGGCAGAATTGAAGGATCACTAAAAACGACATATATGGCAACAGGGAACAGTACTGCACTTGATGAAGCCTTAGACTAGAGTTGCAATGAAGTTTCCTGTGCCTAAGATTTCCAAACAACATTTTCGGAACATCGCGTTGAAATTGCAGTCTTGTTCGGTGCAGAATTCTACATTCAAAACTTTCGTCCATCCTTTTCACCAATAGTAATCTATCTCCATTACTGCATAACGAAAAGATTAAGAAATAATCTTCTTTACCCGTTCATTCTTCCTGCCAGAATCCGTTTTAATTTTTAAGCTATATGCAGCATGCTACAATTGATGCTTCTATCTTTTTTGGGATTTTTTTCTTGTTAGGGGCTGTGGGAATCAATTACACAACCATGTATGTTTATGAAAGACAATAAAAGAGCCAAAATTTTTTTCTTCAGCCCCTTTTTATTCTACGTTTATTAATACAGGGTAGAAAATATGACACGTAGTAGGGTGATGACGTGCTGCAGATATAGTAGTTGTTTTCATTCTAGTTCAGATAACGACCACGAATACATTACGCACAATGATTCCATTAGTAACAACAACATGATGCGTATGTGGAATTGTCCACTGTTATTTAAGGAGCTCTCTGACTACAAGGAACGAAGTGAGAGAAACCTATCAGCACAATGCACACTTTATGAGCCGATGAGAACATTTGAACAATTTATTATTCCTACGGAAACATTACATTTACCATTCATTTAATAAAATCTATTTGAGATTTGTAAAGAAATCTTACAGAATGCTGCTAATAAACTAGAATTTACGAGGAGACATATGTAATCATTGAAAAAGCATGCGCAAAATTTTGGTAAGGATGCCGGCAATATTGGTGATGCTTTAAAGCTACCGTGCTAGTGCTGGTACTTTTCGTTCGGTCATATGCACGTCCGAATGTTCTGCCGAGTACTGTTTCAAAATCAAATGTACAATCCTAAACACCTCTAGAAGGAAATATGATAAGCACTAAAACGAAATCCATGAGCCTCTGAACAAAGCGTCGGCATTTTCGTAACTTGTGCAAGCAAGTGTCGCACAATGTCCCCTGTCAATGCAGCGTACTCTCTAGTATTATGCATTATTGAGTAATGCAAGCCGTTAATGCTTCGCATTAATGTGTTGCATTATTGTATTGTACATTTTAAGGGGTATGAGCTCATTCAGATTGCTTTAAGCAGTTACGGTGACTCAAGTAAAGCATTCGATAATTTTCATGAAGATTTGTGTGTTCTACAGCTACTTTTAGGTTGTGTAAACCTCTAAAATAATTACAATCATTTTGCTTTGATGGTAGATTTTATAGTTACGTTATCCTGAAACGGTAACTGTCATCCACCACCCGCAAGTTCTCAAGCTTTTTAAATGCGGAAGTACAATGATCGACTCCTACCAGTTGGGTGAAAGAGAAATGAATATTTTGGTTCTGTGTCAAATAACAAATGCAGTCCGTTTTGTGGTGGGTTTACTTGCAGGCACCTAAATCAAGTATGCTAGATTTCACTTTTTTTTATAGTCTGCTAAACACTTCTCAAAGCCATGAGAAATGAACAGTGACATGGTAGAATAGATGGAAACTTGAACTATCCCTTTGTAACTAAGCCTTACTAGTTTGTATAATTTTCGTGCAAACTTTTTTTTTGTTAATCATGCACAACTTTTTATGCAAGCTTGCCGAAAGAGACAAATATATCATGTCTCACATTAGATCCTATGTTTGGAACACGTTGGCGATTTCTGATAACGCTAGCTGACAGAGTGGACTTCGTGTACTAGAGCACAACACTAAAAGCTTGAAGGCAAACACCATTAATGTGAGGCATTTATAGTTTAGTACACATTGCCGATGGTTGTGCATTGATAACACAAGAAACAACAATAGGAAGCAGATTTAACGCCATATTACATGTTTCATAGTGCAACATCGTGCACAACCATGACAAATTATCATTTTCAGAGTAATAAACCTAAAGATGCCAAAACAGACATTAACAATAGATGGGAGTAAAGAGGCTTGACGAATGTCTTTATAAGCTGTGTGTTCTATTGAAAAATGTATTTTCAAGCAATCGAGCTCAATGTCGTGATGTGCCATGCATCAATTCTTTCCAAATAACTTTAGCTTGACGAACGCTGCAATTTCCCCTAGTGTGGCCGAGAGACTCATGCACAGAGAATTTTGTCGACTTACCAATAATTTTACCTATTGTGCCTCGTTTTTGCTATTATGTTTGAGAACTACAAGCTTATCTATTATGAAGGAGAACATCTCGACATTGTTCGTGCATAAATCTAAACTAGACTAGGGAACGACGCAATTCAGAAAGAATAACAAAATTTTTGAACAGGAAATGTCATTGGAGCCAACTTGGTATATGTAGACCTCTCATGATAAGTCTTCATGTCATAATGCGTATTCCTGTTGAACCGCCTTCTATCACCACTTCTCTCGCGTAAGAAGATGTGAGAGCTAAATTGTCATTGCGTTGATTGCTTATTAATTTTCTTCTCTGGGTTTGTGCTTCCTGGCACACTTCTAATTTATTGAAAAAATGATGCAGCAAGTAGGCACATTTAGACAGCATCAAGTGGTCGCTCTCATATCTATGCACCCTGTGAGCACACACCAAAAGATGGCGCTTCTTTAGGACCACCATGAAGGCCAAGGTCCTCTTTCGCCGGAAGCAAAACACAACCGAGACATCAGTCAACTCATTGAATACTCGTGCATCTTCAAATCTGTCTGTTCTTTTTTTTTTCAATTTAGTGACAGATTCATATTCACATTTCAAGAAACTTTGAACTGAATGTGCGTTCATTTGTTTTTATCTATTGTCATTTTTCTTTGGCATAGTTTTGTGTAAAAACACCATTGATCAGTGGCACATTATAGATCACTGCTTAAATATCCAAGGATATAAATATATATACATATATAGCTGTGCACTTAATACCTTGCGCAATGAGCGTTTGTTCATCCGTGACGTGTGACTTCTTTTTCCACTTAGGTGACATGTGAAATAATGCTTCTGTATAGACACGACACATAGTTCTTGCTGTTACCACTGATGCAGCTGTGGGGTGGTCACTGAACATTTATCACAGTATGTTGCTGTTTCACTTTTGTTTCAACTTTCATTTCTGGTCGTAGCATCCCGGGCGATACTAGCGCTTATAGATGTATATGTCACACGAAACAAAAAAAAAGTGTCGAGAGCATGAAACATTGACTGAGCGGGGTAGCAATGTTATTTCCCTGGACTCTCAAGTGTTTTGGTGACATTTAGGAACCACAAGACCAAAAAGAAGAAGAAACGTTTCTGGGACCCCCTTTGACATTATTTCGTTTCTTGCGGCCGAACATTTCTACTCACGGCCGAAAGTATAGTTCATACGACCAATCCCGGTTCACAGAGTTCGTTATATATGCCGGTAACTTGGCTAAGGAGTGTTGTACAGCTACATGACATTGTGTTATCATTTTGTTTTTTATTTCTCTCTCTTACTTTGCAATCTTTCTTCTCTCTCTCTGACCTCACCATTGACAAAAAAAGTGTCACGTGTTTTCAACAATGTTGCAGTGTTTCTCAGCTTCCACAGTGTCGCAGCAAGTGATGATGATTCTTGCCAATTTCCGTGCTCCTATATTGTTGAACTTCGGGCTGTGAACCCACTTGCATGAGTGATGATGAAGGAGATGATTTAGACACTAGCGATGATAGCGATGATGATCATTATGAAATGTGCTACTTTGATTCGTTTTTTTTTTCTTTGAGTGAAGCGTTTTGGAGTGGAATGTTGGAAAGTTCGGGACTCTTCTTCAATGTACCTCTGCCCCCCACTTGGGGCTATGACACTGGGTCAGGCGGGAGACTGTATGAATTGTATGTCATGACGTATATGTCATGCCGCGAAGATCCTTAACAGAGCGAGAGAGATGACGAGGAATAAACAAATGATACATCTGTCACACCCTGCACGATATGTGGGTCCATAGCTTTTGTGTTTTGTTTTTTCTATGGTGTTCTCTTTTATTGTGTTCCACCACCTCTGCAAATGGTGAGGATGGGCGTAAACAACCTGTAAATAAAATGTTGGAAAAAAATATAAGTTGGCGCCAGTGCAGAATTAAAAAGAGCTGAACCCTTGAAGGCCTTGTGGTCACTGTTGTCGATGTGCTTACCCACCCCTGGATGCTGAACGTGTGCACTTTTCCAACATTCAAGAGGTCTAGGTGGAGGAGCACCCGTGTGTTTCTGTTGAGTTCAGACGTCTTGAGTTGGTAGTTTTGACAGTTCATTTGGGTCACTGGTGATGGTAAGCACATTATAAGGCATGATGCAAGAAAACGCAAAGATGGAAGTGATGAATATTATATGATTCTGTACACTCGACACAGTCATACAAGTTGGCTAGAGTCATTGTTACGATTGAATACAAGTGCAAGAATAGCGTTGAATGGCATACATATAGTGCTTAACTTTCGTGTTCTGAGTGAACAACCTTAGGGACTTGATGTGCAAATATCGTGAAGACCTCTAGAAAAGACTCCTTTAATGTGATTTCTACTTTTAGGTTACGAATGAATGAGCTTAAATTACACTTGATATCTCTTCTAAAAAACATAAACCTATCGCATGCGAATTGCGCGAGAACGCACAGGCAGACCTGCTTTAGTGCAGAATATTGAGTACCGTATAACCTCTCAATACTTTGTCTGAGCTTGATGTGTCCTAGCTGGAGTTTTCAATGCAGATACTTAATCCAGAAGGAAATCAATGTTTTATGTCATTGTACTGGAAAGCAAAGTTGAAGCATAGGTGCAACATATTACTGAAGGTTCCCAGACTTCACACAATTCTACGATTCTCTGCGCCAGTAAGTCGTTAGATATACTCGGATAGTGCAGGAAATACTTCGAGGCAGGCGGAAAATGATTGACAATAGAAAACAGCAGTCCTGAAATAGCAGCAGCTACACTCAGCTAAAAAAAGTTGCCCAAACAAATGGAAATTTACAACTCGAACCAATTGCAGGTTTTCAATTGTGTTTTGGGACATCCATTGGAAAATTCTAGTGGGTTCAACAGGTTACCCAGTTTGTTTTGAATGAGCATAACCAAGCATAAAGAATTGATAACACAATATCTGAATGGTTTGACCAATTAGACTAGTCTGTGAACTCACTTCACCCAATGAAAAAAGCATTCAGTTCTAATTAGATTTCTAAGTTGTGTCAATGGGCCAAACTGACTTTGACAATCGGTAGTGCAAACGTAATCGAAGTGGCTTGACCATTTGGGTTGATTGGTCAGGCCATTTTATCTAATTGGAAACACCAGTAGCTCTTAATTAAGAGCTTGACCTGCTGGTTTTACTGGAGACACATCCAACTATTTTGAAATATTTCAGCATAAAAGATGTTGGATTGCGTGAACTTAGCATTAGCGAAAACTCTACATGTGGACGAATGTAAAATAAAAAATTGCTCCAAGTGTGCCACGACCATCCAGCTAACATAATTTCTCCCAACATGCCAGCAATAATAGCCTAGTAACTTGTGCTAGGTCGCTTGAACATTAAGAAAATTTTGTGGCTGACTGTAAAACGCACAGATGAAATGAATGACACGCGTTGTTGACCATCTCAAGGTGCAAAAATATTAAGTGTTAGGGGTCTGGCTGTCATATTTCGTCGTGTTCTTTCATCTTCGCTTGGCAAAGTGCCCCATGTGTGGTGCACTGAGGGCACGCTTGCACCAAGGAGAAGTCTTCTCATACTAATTGTACTTCGAGCGCCTCAACGATCATCACTTATCATCGGCCAAAAAAAAAAAAAATCTAATGCGCATGGCATAACGCAAGCAAAACGTATAAAAACAGAAAAAAAGAGGTAGAAAGCCTGAAATCGAAAAAGGAAAGGGAATAAATAGAGAGTAAAATGGAAAGACAAATAGTAAGATAGTTGAACAGATAGGGAAATAAGTAGAATAATAAGAGAAAAGAAGACAGAGGAATAGGAAAAGACCACAAGAAAGAGAGGAAGAAGTGAAAACTGAAGATAACCAAAGAAGGCTGCTCATGCAGCTCCGCAGAGCACTTTCTTTAGGTTTCGCATCCCTAATGTGAATCTGCTTTAATTTTTTTTATTTAAGGTGTAATTGAAGACATGTTTCTATGAACCATTTTATTTCTTTCAGAGCATTAATATTTATGTGAACCATTTTATTTCTTTCAGAGCATTAATATTTATGTGATATCCAATGGAAACCAAATGGCATATCAGTACAGTTTCTTTTTCAAGCAATCCCACAACATCCCACGGGCACGCGGAGCACTATGGGAAAATCTGGTACGCCGAGTGAATCGGCTTCTCTTCCACCCACTGCTCGTTGGCGCCGTGCGAGGACAAAAGGGAAAAAAATGACAGCATATTCACGCCGTGAATGATGGAGACTGGGCGAAGCTGGGTCCGCGCGCCGCTTCGGTCTCCCGTTGTCGTACTGCAAAGTCCTCTCGGCGCCACCGCGCAGCTTCACGGCGCGCTTCTGCCTCGCGCGTCCTCACGTCGGGGTCCCTTCTTCGAGCGCGAGCCGCCGCCGCTCTGCGCGCACTCCGCTCAGCAGCCTTGTCCATCCTCCGTCGCCGAGCCTCGGAGTGCGCGCGCGCGCCAAAACAGTGCTTTTATTATACTATAGAGTGCCCCCTGGCGTACGGCGCCGCCGAAAAACACGCGATCGCAGTCGCGCGATCATCTCTCTCTCCTTCTGTACGTGTGACGTCAATCCTTCTTTTCTACAAATAATGCCCACTAGTGTCGTACCATTTGCATTTTTCAGTGTATAGTACAAGCACCGCCCTCTATGGCCAGTTGGAGAATTAAAGAGGAGCAGTTACCCACAACGCGGACGCACAAGCCACGCCACAAGGAGCTTCGCCCCTAAAAACACTTTGACATGAATAATAGGAGAAAATATACAAAATATAATTAACATGCGTGTATAAAAGTAACAGGTGCACATGAAGTACGTTCAGTATAAGGCACACGATTATCAGGTCTTTACTCTAATTAAACTGACTTTCTCGCTTTCCTTTGCCTGCAAGGGACGAATGAGCGCTGGTGCTCGCCAGGATCACTGCTTATGAGTGTGCATTGCTTCAAACCTTATGATACTATCACATGGGTCTGTCATTTTTCTATGTGCAATGCACCCGCCCTTGGCATTAGATGCGACAATTTGTCAGAACAGTGCTTTTATAGTACTATAGAGCGCCCCCTGGCGTACGGCGTCGCCGAAGAACACGCGATCGTAGTCGCGCGATCGTCTCTATCTCCTCCTGTACGTGTGACGCCAATCCTTTTCTACTAATAGTGCTCTCTAGTGTCGTAGCATTTGCATTTATTAGCGTGTAGTACAAGTGCAACCCTATATGGCCGGTGCAACCCAATATGGCCGGTTCGAGCATTAACGAGGGGCGGTTACCCACAACGGGGATGCAAAAGCCACGCCATAAGGAGCTTCGCCCCTAAAACATGCCGCCGCTTGTAGAAGAGGGTCCAAACGCACCTGCACGTATATCTACGCATTGAGTGTGAAATAAATAACACGTTCAGTGCAAATATCACTGGGTGGGTGTGAATTGAACGTAGAATATGAGTGGAACTAGAGCGTGGAATTAGAGTTCACGTGTGAAATACCTTGCTGTTATAATTTGCGTTTCTTATAACATGCTCAAGCGTCTCATCGGAGAATGTTTGCTGGCAGTTTATTCCGCATTGACAGAGACCATCGTTGTTCAAAGAGCAATAGTGATGTACTTATGCTCCGGCGAAGAAAAAAAAAACTTGGGCACATTATCTGAGCAATAGTTTCCAGCTGCAAAAAAAAGCGTAATGCAGTGCCTATACCATATTGCGTCGGTTTGAGAACAGCTCATTTGCACTGCAAACACAAATTAATTCGGACAACCTTCACCCGCAAAGGAAGTAGGAACATTGCAGTCATTCTATACATGCGTCTTGCACAGTCTGAAGGAAGCTGGGCAGCAATACGAGGTTAGATGTTGTGTTGTCCGCACCATGAGCTTAGTAACATTTATCCGTAGGGCGCAAAAGGTCGCAGTGGTCTGCAGTGGGCAGAGAAACATACTGTGAGAGGCATGCCAATTGATCTTTCAATTGTTATGCGAAAATTGCTAACCGAAATCTTCTAGTGTTTACATATACGTATATACATCAGTTAGAATGGTTGATGTATCAACACGCGCCTTGGAGAGCATCAACACTCGTTGAATGAAGTCATCTTATGGCACCTCGCGTTTTCTGTCATGCAGGTGCAATTTCATCTCTGAAGGCCTGGTAATCTTGCACAGTCACCCTAACCGGACCATGCGAGAAATTTCGAAGATACATTATAAAGAACACCACACCTTGTTTAAGTCAATTAACCTTCACTAGGCGCTATAACACAAGACTTTATTGATCTCCTGTAAACACGCGTCTTGGTTCTTTGCATTTCGTGCCTGTTTGTGACGTACACAGTGCGCGTCCATTTTCTCGCATGTGTTTTTTTTTTTAACACGTGCGGTGACCTTTCAGTCACGAATGAGCGTTGCCGGTGCGCATATTTTTTTCTTGGTCCTACTGCTCTATCTTCGCCTTGTAAGCTTTATGCCAACCTGTAGTTATAGTGCGAAGCATAGCTGGTATGTGCATATCGAACAAGCGACGCGCACACAGTCTAGTGAATTTGCAGCTTTTCAGCTACCAAGTTTTACTGCTTTCTATTTATGCTGAAGGCGGACTGACGCTAAAGAACAATACTAATTAACAGCTTCTAAGCAACTCAGCTGGTGTAACAGGGGGACAATTGCAAGTCTTAAACAGGTCATTGCATCCGAACACTGAAAATTCGGGAGGGAATCGCACAGTTATATGCGACGCCTTGCCGAGTTCACTTGATCTGAGAGCACGCTCGTGCGCCGCTGCCGTGCTGCATTTTGGAACGAACAGCTCGAAAAGCCATTTCGCCAGTAATACTGCACTGTGGTTTAGAAAAACAACTTTGACCGAAGGCTACGCTCACATAAAAATCACTAAAAAAAATGGAGAGAAGCTCTGTAAAACGCACTGCGTCTATGCATATATTATCGAAGCGACAGTGTTGTGCCGCGATGACAGCTCCCTCGTCCCCATTTTCTGGTTGCGTGCTGGTTTTCGGACTAATGCTAGTACTGGCTGACATGCCCCCGATTCACAAGTCCGCGCTGCGACAATACCACGCTGCCAACATATGCAGCGAAACCAAACAAAAGCAGAGTAAGTGGTAGCTGCGTCAGTTTTAATTTTTTTTTCTGGCGCCGTTTTTACACTCTGTCCGCGGTGTGTGTATATATATATATATATATATATATATATATATATATATATATATATATATATATATATATATATATATATATATATATATATATATCAAGGAAACCGCGTGGCAGCATAGCCCGTGTGGTGTCGCGCTGCTATGCTTGAGGGCGCGGAATAGATTAGCGACCACACTACGATGGGAGTGAAATATAAAAAGAAGACCCGTGAACCAAGATATATGTGCGCATTGGAGAACCCTAAGCGATCACAACCTTGATACGCACACTTCAGCGTACCTCAAAACTATATCTTGTTTGGCACATGAAAGCGTAGCAATTATCGACGCCATGCACAATGTTGGCCGGCTTTACTGCGCTAGTAGCAGCAGACCGAAATTAGCGGCAGCCACAGCAGCAACGACGGCCATTGATGAATTTCCCGCCATTGCTTTGAGATGGCCGGCGTTTTTGGTTCACTGCGTCCTGCTAGATGCCGCCACCTATTCAGTGTAACTACGCGAAAAGTGAACTTTTTAACCATTCGCGCCATTCTTCATAGTAACGTCCGTCGATGCTTTTTCCAAGAATCAAACAGAAACCAACAAACAACCTTTTGTGGCGTCTCTTGATGCGCGGAAGGTTCTTTATTTAATGCAGCTAGATGGATAACTAGTGATTAATTGTAGGTGGTCCGTCTGATGTCATCGGGATCATTTTGATAATGTCCTACTGCAGCACATGTGTTCTTGTGCATTTACTTCAAAGTGGCCCTCTAACACTTTTCACGACTTCATAGTTTTAAATGCTTTTTTAGCTGGTTGCGTACACTGACGGATCAATAGATAAGTGCCGCAAGAACGGCAGCGATAGGGCCATGCAGTGAAAAAGTTATTCAGCGTTGAGATATCAAAATACAATGATATGGATGCTTACGCTCAACTAGATTTTTGCGGGCTCCACTTCTCGTGTTTCCCTCGCCCTCTGACGTCGGAAGGCTGCCCAATGAAATGAACTGAAAGCCCTACCGCACAGGAAGCTCACATGACATATTGCCTGTCACGAACAGCGTGGTACTTCACAACACATCACATCACTTTATTTCCTTAAGGACCCCTCAAGGGGGTATTACATAAGGGGTGAGTGTACAGTGTAGCCAGGTGAATTCACTCGGTAAGAAAGTTGTAACATTGTCCAATAAGATTGATGGATTAGTAATGGCTGCAATGGTGTGGGAAAGACCATTCCAATCTGTTGCTGCTCGGGGGGGGGGGGGGGATGAATAGAAAAAAAATGTGAGGGTGCGAGCACGTGGGCGGGACACTTGCAGTTCATGTCCGCGGCGATAAGGTATGCGCAAGGTGAACGATGTAAGTTAGATGACACAGATCACTGGAATGAAATTTGTGGAATTGTGGAATAAAGATAGCGTGGCAATACGACTACGAAGACAGGGATTAGACAAACCGGATTCCGCTTTCAATGATGATACGCTTGAAAAGAGCACGACACGTGCGAAACGAGCCAGCTCGCGGACGCTTATATACATAGTGTTCATGTGATGTCACTACCGCCATTGTCGCCCTCTCCCGCCATGCCCGGGTACCTCTTTGGGTACCTACGGCAGTTCGCATGCTGCAGCGCGGTTAGTTGGGAGCTCGTCATTTGTTGCTGTGTACGACGTTGAAAGGAAAGCAATGTGGGTTTTTTGTTGTCGTACTTAAACGAGCTCATCGGATCGGGAAGGCCCCATTTGTTCACTCGATACAAGGTTAACAAATCGAGATGCGCGACACTTATACCAGCCACCGCGTACACCGGCTGCCCGCCACGACCTACGAAGGCCCGTTATCTCGGTTTCACTACAAACACTACAAATTGCGTGACCCAAGAACAAGTGAAAGCCCAAAGTCTCTCAAGCCGAAACTTTAAGAGTGGATGAGTGAAGCAGCAGCTACCATCGGAAACGAGTCGCGCAGAGCTAAGCAAGTTTACAAGAGATATAATATTAATATATTGCTGCGGCCCACACCACTAAAGTAGCAGCCCCCCCCCCCCCTTCCCCCCGAGTGCTTTAAACAGTGCTGATGTTGAGCCTCTTTGATTGAAATTTGTGGAAACAGCCGAGGAAAATATTATGCGAGGCCGATAGAGACTTCGCGTGGTGCGTGCCGCGGTAATGCCAGTGATCACTTCTTTTGTTCGCGTATGTTTTGACACCTTTCACCTTGTATTTTACTTTATTTGTAAGCTAACGTAAAGTGGAGTCCCTGAAAATAATGGAGACCGTGTTAGGGAATTGACCAATTTTCAAAATCCTGACCCCCCAACTCGAACCGATCGGCTACACTTCAGAGTGAACTAATATTAATTTGCATCCAGTTTCAGTTTGTTTCAATGCAATACCCGAATTTCCGCGATCGCCATCACGATTTCAACCGCCTCCTTGACACTCTGATTGTGCACGCAATGGTCGCGGACATGTTTGTATGTACAGTATCTTGTTAAGCTATTTCAGTTGGCAAGTAAGTGCTTGGCTATGGCACTTACCCGGAATGAAGTTACACCTGAAGACGCAAATATCACCGAATTTCTTCAAGTAGTTTTTTGTGTGTGTGTGAATCTGCGCCCACCAAACACGCTGGTACTTTTCGGGAAATCGCAATGTGCGTTCTCAATTTTAAATAATAACGTTTGGCGAAGAAACACTACGAAGCTCTGCTCCCTCTTCGGGGACTACTCAATCAACTTGCCTCACTAGCAGCCTTCAAACTTGCATCGTGAGGCAAAACTAAACGGGCGCAAGCACGAGGAGACAACACGGCAGCGGTACGCAACGGAGTCGGTATAGGTACCCGGTCATGTCGGTGGCGCATTTCAAAAGTGACGAAGGGGCCTGCATGACGCATGTGCACACTATGTAAAATGTTTTGTAGCTTTACTGATCTTTATCTTAACAATTACGTTCATATATCAATGCTATACATTCTTTCTATTAGTTTCTTCAAACAATGGCGTTTCGTCCAGAACATGACGTTCGGCGCATTCTTTAACCAGCTTTGCAGTTTTCAAGCTGTAAAAGTCAGAGAGCTTTGTTCCCTGTCGCTTTGAGTAAAAAAATCTTGCTAATGAAAAAAGAAATCCTATAGTAAATTCTACTTAATTTGATGCAATTCCGGGATCACATTTAACGTTATATTTATCCAATCATATGGCGGCAACCTTGCAACGTCATTTCTGCTCGCAGTAGTTCTGGCGAGTGCCACTAAGAGTTATACAGTCGGAACCAATGTTTTCAAGCGTTAAAGAGAGAGACAAAGATGTAGACTTTATTAATTTCCGGCAGATAGGATGGGCTCCCACATAGGGGCCAACGGAGAGACCGTGTCTCCTGGCAGCTTCCTTGGCCTGCTCGATCGCCCAAAGTTGCTTGTCCAGGCCCGAACTGGGCAGCGCAGTCTGCAAACGCGCCCGAAGGTTTTCATTGGAGGCCGCGACCCCAGAATTGCTGACTAATGCTGGGCATTCCCATAGGATATGGTCAAGAGTGGCTCTGGTGGTACAATACTGGCACAGATTCGAACAATAGACGTCGGGATATTTGTGGTGCATGACGACGGGGTTCGTGTATGTGCATGTTTGTAGCTGTCGTCACTGAACGGACTGGGCCCGATTTAGCCTGGGAAGCGCAGGGCACTCCCGCCTTTGCAGGCGATAGTGTTGAGTTATGCCATTAATTTTAGTGAGCCAATCGTCTCATTCCCACACCGGCGCAGAAAAGTCCGTGTGGGTGGCCGCTTCGTCTGACGCGACTCGGAACGTAAGACCTCAAGCCACCTTGTGCGCCACTTCATTCGGACTGTCCTCCAGGTTACCTAGTGGTGGTTGGGCAGGGAACCACAGGATGTGTATGTATTTGTCCACATCGTGGATTTTTCCTGTGCTAAGAATGCGCAATGGCTCGGGGGACATTCTGCCGCTGGCGTAGTTTCGAACAGCTGTCTGCAAGTCGCTGATTACACATGAGGCGTTAGTGCGGACTATGGCCATCGCGATAGCCACTTCCTCTGCCGTTTCTACGTTCCGTGTGATGATTGACGCGCTGCTTTTGCATCGTTGCGTGTGGTCAACGACAGCAGCCACGAAACGGTGACGTTCCTGGTACCGTGCTGCGTCCACAAAGACTGCCTCGTGGTTGCGCCCAAACATCTTTGACGTGGCTCTGGCTCTACGGACACGCATGCCCTTATTGGGTTCAGGGTGCATGTTTCTTGGTATATGTGGTACTGTGAACTTGGCACGGATCGTGCGTGGTATGTCTCCGTGTTGAATGTTAAAGGGCCCCTTTATTTTCTCGGCAAGTAGGGCACTGTTGTTGACAAAATTGTCGTTTTAGAAGTTGTCATATATTGAGCTTTCACTCTGACGTTAATTTACATCACGTGCGTACACATATTTTTACTACACGATGGAATTAAATTTCAGCAGTTCTTCAGCAGCGTGAATAAACTAGAACACGAAGAAATATTCGACAGCATCACGTGTGTGTTGACAAATTCATTTTATTTGCACAACAACGCGTCTATGTGTGCTCAAATTATTGCTATATCACAATATATATTTAAAATTCATAGAGTGTCACTCATGCTGAAAGAATAAAGAGATGCAACAAACATAAACAAACATTTGTTAATCAACCACAAAAATGAAAAAGAGAGATATGCAAGAAATATTGAATGTAATTCAAAAGCTTAAAAGTATGTGAAGGCCGAAGAAAGGAACACCGTTACTTTGCAACTCCTATGAAAAAAAAAGATCAAATAATGCGCGCTATACAAGGATTTCCGCAAATATAGGCGAACGCCAATGTCAAATCTAAAAAAATAATGAAAAAATAGGGCGAAACAATGAAACAACCCACACAATACCACTCAGAAAAACAAACTTTGCGTGAATAAATGTAGATTCAGATTTGGTTGGCACAATTGTCCTCAGCCAAAAAGTGAAAATAAAATGGCCGATCTCGTAATGTTGTACTGATCGATTTCTCTATTTTCACCAAAGCATGATTAGTACTTCGTGGTCACTTCCCGCGTGTTTTCTTGCTTTTTTTATCACAGTTGAGCTCGTGGTCGCTCCAAGATGGGTCCAGCTTTTTTTGTCGTTAAGCACTGCCCCGAAAATATATCTGCCCATACACGAAATTTTTTGTGTGCGTGACCACCGGAGGCAGGAAAAAGCGTGTCTTTTCCGTCCGGATACAACAGCAGGCCGTTTTTGTGACGGCTACAATTTGCGGATAGACACAGCTGGATGCCGATCCTTCAGAAAAACCAGCATTTGCAAACGAATGAATGGCGTAAACATGTGTTGCAGCTGGGCACACACGAATAGAAACATCAGCCTTAAACTACTTGGGCTAGTTTAAAAATTAAGAAAAAAAGTTCCAAGACCTCTTAAGCCCTTCTGTACTCCTATCGCGGACGTGGAACAAGAGACTCCACCTGGTGCTCGATGCAGGAGAACACGCACGCGCGCACAACTATTGTTCGCGTTTTTTTCGCCAAATTTAGCAGGCAGCGAGGTTGGCCACGCTGATCGGGAAAAACGATCGAAGCGCCGTCGGTGGGGTGCGGGGTGAAACGGCGGCCGGCGTGCTAGCCGGAGAAGGAGGGGCGACAATCGCGACGAGTTCTCGCATCGCATCCCGGTGCGTCGGTCGCTTGGTCCTCGTTCTGTGCGCGATAGCTCCCCCTGCCGCATCCTCGAGACAGCAGCCGGCGGCGATTTTTTTGTACCGACCCTGTGCGACTGCTTGTTCCGTCCGGCGAGTGCGAAGGTGTGCGCCATCAACCACTGGATTCTTTATTTCCGGAAAACATACACATCGAGTCTCTACTCCTCAGGATTCTAAAGCTCGAGCCCTCAAAAACACCGCAGCGGACGATCCTTCGCAAGAAAAAAAAAATCGACCGACCATCTCCCGGCGCTGCTTTTTTGACGAACAAAACAGCTTCTCTCTGGGTAAGTGCGCCACTTTTTTTGCATATGAAATACTCGCGTTCTTCGGAAGCCTTCCTAAGACGCAAGTCCGATGCGGCCGGGTGTTTTATTCAAGCACCGAGCTCGGGTATCAGATTAGCGGGCAGCGTCTGTTTGCCGGGCTGAAGAGCCACCGGATAGGAGGAGGCAAGATCCTATCCCGTCTCCGAGCCGCCGGTGGTTTTTGTTCGGGCACTCGGCCGCAGACACAGGCCAGCGTGCCGGTGCGCTGTTCTAGAGCGTGCGCGCATACAGAAGCACTTTGCGCGCGCATCGCTCGTACTACAAAGCCTTTTGTTCGCGCGGAAACATTTTTTGCGGCCCCGGCATTGCTCGGTCTGAAGGGGGGATCGGTCGCATTACATTCGCTCATTCTAGAAGCCATAGGTTTTATATTATTCGGAGCCGGGGTAGACGCAAGCAGGCAGGGTGCTGTTAGCTTCAGCCGGAGCTGAATTATAATGGTGGGCCACCAAATGGCAGTGGGAGGAGGCGGTGAAAGTGTACTAAGCGGCTGGTTGTGCCAGCGTGCGCCGTTTTTCGCACCCGAGCGCATGTTTCCTGTTTTCAACGCGATCTTCTTTTGAAGTCTACAGTCGTCATGGTGTCCCTGTGCTGCCGAAGCAGCGAAGAATAGCAGCGTTGAAACAGTTTTTGAAGAGCCCGTTCATTTCGTGTTCGGCTCCCTTTGCGCCGGTGTAGACGGCCTTCGACGAGTTCGTTGCATCGTGCGTTCAAAAAAGAAAACGCGCCGTTCCTTAGTGTTGCGTACACTTCGACATGCAGCGTGGCGAATTGCACTGCCCCGTGCCGCTCTCGAACGCTTCTTTGATGTGAAAACGCACAAGTTTCGAACTTAAATTACTGCGCCACGCATGCCCGCGCAGAGTGGTCGAGAATTTGCTTTGTGGATCGAAGGTAAAACTGAACCAGCGAAACGCCGCTTTCGTTTCCCTTGTTTTTCTTCTTGCGGGGCGTTGAAAAAAAGCGCAGCCGGTTATGGTGCCAGCAGAAGAAGCCTCAAACGGAGGCTCCTCCCTTGCAAGAAGTCGCGACGAAGAGTCACAAAACGTGTTTTTGCCGCGGCGGCGCACGCTTTTTTTTTTTCTTCCTGCGATGCACGGCCCACCGCCCCTCCGTCTTAAACGGCGGAACACCACGCGTTTTCGCTGGCGAATCTCCGCGACATCTTTCTGCGTCCCCGAGTTCTTCATCGCGATTATTCACGCGAGCCCTAATTTTAAAAACCCAATCCTACAACCTCTGCTAGTGCCGATGCGAGTGATTCGTTAGGTCACGCTGTGTTACCGTCAGAATGTGCCTGTTCTCAAATTTTCGTGCTCCCAAGACAGGATGTTCCTAAAACGTGAGGCAAATGGTCTGTTTTCTTTTTTTTTCATTGGTAAACGTTGTTTCAAAGACACACCAAAAGCACACACGTTTGTGTTTGTGTGTGTGACAGCGCGCCAATTAGTTTAAGAGAACGCCCTCTCGGATTACATCTCTTGTTCACCCGTGGTACTTGGCGCAGCTGAGCCACGAATTCGGCTTTACTTCTGTTGAGTTCAAGGATGCGTCGTTGAACCTACTCCAACCAAAACATTCTTGGAATGCCGCACACATTTTTTTTTTTTCGGCGTGCGTTTAGCCTGCATAGGGTTCGCATGCTGTTGTGTCGCCGGCTTTTGTGAAGGTGACGCCCCATGGTTTGAATCGATAGAGGAGGGGCCGGCTTCACTGCGTCTAGCTAGGGAAACCGGGGGTAGGGATCTGAGCCAGTGGGGCTTCGGCGTGAGTCATAGGTGGTTGAGGGTGGTGTTTTGCGCTGGGCTGTGTGGGGGAATACCCCCTGGTCGACGACGCATTTGTACGCTTTCATTTGCTTCTATCGTTTTTATTTAGTCTCGAATTGTATGGCCAGCCGCTCCCTTGTTGCTCTTTTTTTTTCATATTTGTCCAATGGCCGTCTGGCGATGGTACGCACGTGATCTTGGATATTAGCCCGCGTCGACTTTATCAGCGGCTGCTATGCCTTGTCAACTGTTTCATAGGACTGTTTTTCGCCAGTTGGTAAAATGGCTAATGATCCGGGGAGTCACTGTACGCCCGACATTGGTATTCATATCGGTTACGGATGCTAAAAATATGTAATGTTAATTAAATGACAGTACCTCTTTTCTTTTATCAGCACCTTTTGAACAGCCACAATATCTTATTTTGTAGACCACTTGCGCTGCTTTCACTTTTACATGGAACTGTGCCACTTTTGTTTTTCACTGCATTAATTTCTCTGCTGTTGCAACCTATTGTTGGGTCGACGGTATCAATAAATAAATTAGGAATAATAAACTAACGCGTTCCCGAGCCTTTTTAGAGCGCAGGCTTTGGAAGAAAAACACACACACACCCTAAAGTGCCGCATTTTTCGGTGTCATCCGGTCATTTACTCGAAACAGCAGTTTCTCGTGTTGTGCCGTTGAAAGGTCATACATGATAAAGACCCTTTACATACGCCTTGAAAAGTGCCTTCCTAGCATGTTCGAATCAAGCGCACAAAAAAAGGAATGTTATCAGTAGAGGACAGTGACATGGTTGTAGCGATAACGCCACACGTCTCCGCTTTCAAAGATACGGGCGCATTCAAAGCAACCGCTTCCCCACTTTCACAACATTTTTTTTACTAATAGTATTTTTTTCATGGGGGCAACGCCTTACGAGACGGCGTCGTTTCTCTTATCTCCGTTCCGAAGATAACTCCCAACTAAAAAAAAAAGTGCGAATTTCCACGCATGCCAGGGTCTGTGGGGCCCCGTCATAATGTCATAAAAAGCGATCCAGACACGCCGGTTTTCTGATTATGTAAGCTGATTTCACAAGTTCTTAATTGCCGTACCGTTATAGTGTGTGGACATCCTTCCCGCCTCAACCCCATAAAGTGTTAAGGGAGACCCTCTCTTTTTACAACGTAGCTGTCGTAGTATACGAAGCTAAGTGAAGCAGATCCACAGTGGTAGATACTAATCTGTTTATTTCCTTTTTTTTTTACAGAAAGTGAGTAGCCAAGTGTTAACCCTAGCAGACAGTAACCGCTTTGGACCTAACCATCGCCCCTGTCTTAACGGCTTCGTAATGCGTCTAACTAATCTGCTTCTTTGTACTTCGTAGTTATAGGATAGTTTCCGCTCCGCATCCTTTCTGTCGCAGTTCTTTTTTGTTTTTTTCATTTGAGACCGTAAAATGTTGCTCGTTTTGAAATGGTTAATCTTAAAACTGCTTCTCAAATCACTTCTTACCGGCCGTAAAATGTTTTGCGTTGTAATGAACGCAATATTTGCGGTGCCTTCACTTAACACTGAGAGTGGAAACCTGTACACTCACGTTTGATTTACTGCTGTTTATCGACATTCGATGCAGATTTGTCACTCCAAGCTTCTAATAATTGCCGTTAATCAACTTTCGCGCAAGTTCAAATGCTCTAAAATCACGCAATTCGCATTTACTTAACACTTGAGTCACCTTATTCTCTTTATGATCACCTCTACTCACTTTGAATATGCATGCCACAAGACTTAACTTTGAATTCAATTTATTGTGGATTTATTTTTTCATTTATTTGAATGTAATGACATATCACTAACACTTCATTGACTGTTAAAACCACACTTGGTACACCTTCACTTAACTAATTCACACGCGAATCACATTCCTTCTACCTTTTTTTTTTTGTTCTCTTCAGTTCACTTCAATTCATATTTGATTCCCGTTACTCACTCAACGGCCACGTTTAGACACTTGCATACGCCTGCTACAATAATACACGTCGATTCACGCCTTATTCACCTTTAGTTAACCCTCTCACCCGCGTAATGAGGGTGTACATGTGTGTGGGTCAATTTATGCACCGCTGGTGTTGTCTACGTTGGACGCCATTTCTTTCTTTCTTCTTTCTTTTTTTCGGTAGTCATTCGAGGCTTACGCCTTACAAATAAAAAAAGGAAACACTGTCCAACTAGCTGAAGTCAATGCAGCTGATGTCGACATTTCCACCGGGTGCCATTGTCTTTGTCAGGGTGGCGACAGTTTCAACAACAACGCCTCTTATTGTGCCCGAACTCGGCGACGTTTTTTTTTTAAATTTTGCTACAAACAGACAATTTAGGACGCAAAGAAGAGCGGCCGCTATTTCTGCTGAATGTTATATTCCTCGTATAGACGTCCACGTGCGAGACATCTTGCACAAATAACGGTCGTGCGCCTCTCGTTTCTAAATTATCTGTTTGCAGAAAAGAATGTCGCTGAATTTCTGATCCAAATATCGATGTCTGTCACGGTGGATCAGTGACTGAAGGTACTCAGCCGCTGATGCCAATGTCACGCTACCGATACCGGCTGCGGCGGTTCCATTTCGATGGAGGCGAAACGGTAAAGGACTCGTCTATTTCGCGATATCAGTGTGGCCGACTGGATTAACCCCTACGCCACCTCCTGTGGCCGACAAGAGCTCTCGCAAGCGGTGCCCCGTCCTCGGGACTTCTGTGACCGTGTTTCCATCTTTCCTGTCTCTCCTATCCCCTCACATGTCCTCGCTCACTATCCCAGCGCATCTCTCTCTCCCTCTTTACCTTATACCTATCATTTTAATCCCTCCGCACCCCCATTCCTTGTGACTACTGTTGAGGTGTCGTACGCAGATGCAGACAGTTACGGGGCTCACTTTTCTCTTCCTTTTTCCGTCTTATAACCTCAATCTCAGTGTACGTTAAGGAACACCAGGTGGTCCGAGTTTCCGCAGCCCTCCACTATACGGCGTCTCTGATGTTCACATCGTGGTTTTGGTACGTAAAACCCCCTGATATTAAGATACAAGGTCATGGTCTGAACAACGTTTACCGAGACTCCACCACGACGGACGAGACGTAGCCGGCGCCCGTCGTCGAAATTCGCGATCGCGAGCAATTACTAATCCGTTCGTCACGATGCTGCAGCCTCGTTTAAAAACAGCCGGATGTTCTACTTTGTTTCCCAGACACGCTCGCGCAGGTGTCACGCGTCGGCCACACTTGTGAGAGTCTCGAACTCTTTCTATCAACTCGCCGTCGCCGCAGAAATTGATGATTCGCGCCAAATACCGCATGGACCCGTGTAATGGCTGCATGGCGAGGTGCGTCGATCCCTTAGGCGCATACTCTAGCATCGCTGGTTGATGCCTGTTAGTGTAAGATTCACGATGGACAACGTTCGCCAAGGCATATCAAATCATTTATTATGTGTGCTAACTATTTTTTAAATGTGGGTTAGTGTTTCTGAGTAATTGACAGCGATTGCAAAGCGATTGATAGTAATTTATGTAGCGCGAGGCGAAAAAACGAACACAGGAAAGAATAGACTGAGAGGACAGAGCACTATTCTTTCCTGTGTTCGTTTTTTCGCCTCGCACTACATAAATTTCTTTCAAATGTTTCAGCCCACATCGCCGCTCTTGTCTATTGATAGTGTTCGCTAACTGATCGATGTTGCGGGTCAGTGCTGCCAAGTCATGGAAAATATTAGCCAACTGCTCGAAAATGTCAGCTAGTATTGCTAAGTCCACGCTAGAAATGGCCGAGTTATCGGCAACCTTGGATTAAAAAATGTGGTGAAGCGACCTTTGCTAGCGATGGCGGAGTGACTTATACCCATCACTAACTATTCGGAATTGCGAGCCAGTGCTAGTCGATAATCTTGGTTGACTATGTGTATTAGAAAATATGGAATAGGGTTGCAAGCAATCGCTAGCGGTTGCAAAGGGCGCGGTAATCTTGTCTAACTGTTGGAAAATGTGGACTAGTGTCACTTTTTCGTGGAAAGGTTTGGAGCGTTAGAAGGATAAGGACGAAAGAGAAAGCACATAGAATCAGTGAAGTTCACACACTTCGGTTCACACCACAAGAAAAGACGCATATCAATTCTATGGCGTTGCATATGCGGAATTATTTGCTGTAAGCTTGCAAGAATGCATGGGTAGCCCTAAGCTCTGGAAGCATGTGAGGTTTACTTGAGACGGAAGTTCGGGGGAAGATTGCAGCTTGAAGCAACGAAAAGTCCTTGAACTCTGGATGTCACTGGAGTCAACGTTGCAAGAAATGGCTTTGTCTTCGTCAAGGCAACAACTGCCTTGAATACTGTTCCACCTGTTGAAACCTTGACTCCAGCGACGCGCCCCTGTTCAAGGTTTAATGGTGCGAGAAGTTGGCATTCTAAATGATGGCGCCTAACAAGATAGAAATTTTATACGTGTTCACTTACTGGACGCCGCGGAAACATTGTAGCAGGAATAACGGTTCCGCGGCCTCGGTCATGACTTCAATTATTTTTGTCCTCCCGCGAGTCTCTTCCGGGATAGCAGCGATCTTGGCAAATCCTGTCGGGGAGCCGACGCTGCGCAACTGCTTGCTATGGGACCTGGGCGACTGTTTTTATTTCCGGCTCAGCAATTTGACGCCAGCCTGCCTTGGTGGCATGCGGCGTTTCAGAGCTCCCACATTTCTGTGCGATTGAAGTCCCCTTGTTATTTTCGCTTCGCTAGTGAACTCTTGCGAACATTGACGGATGCCAAGGTAAAATCTCCACTGAGGCAGCTTGAGGGGCGTTTAGCCCCTGTAAATTTATTCTCGAGCCTACGCCTCAGAATGGGACAGTTTCAGTCAGTTAGGCTGCTCACCGTAGAAGCTTTCTCTGATGTTTCCTTTCTTTCGTCGTTCGATGAAATATAATGCGCTGAATTTTATTTATTATTCTCACACCTCTCACTAACTTCCACTGTCTCACTCTTCATTACCACAGTGTTTCACGAATAAACATCGATTATATTTTATTCTACTCCAGATTTATGCACGGGCACTTCCAACATCAGTGGTGAATACTCGATTTCTATATTCGCTCCGCCACGGTAGTCTAGTGGCTAAGGCACTCGGCTGCTGACCGGCTGGTCGCGGGATCAAATCCGGCTGCGGCGGCTGCATTTCCGATGGAGGTGCAATAAATTCTGTAGGCCCGTGTGCTCCGATTTGGGTGCATGTTAAAGAACCCCAGGTGGTCTAAATTTCCGGAGCGCTCCACTACGGCGTCTCTCAGCATCATAAGGTGGTTTTTGGACGTTAAACCCCACAAATCAATCGATCGATTTCTATATTCGGGCAGCTAGCGGGCGCTCGATGCAAGCGCCTTGCTGGTGTGCATGTTCAGCGCAGCGCCTACGAAGCCCGCCAGTATATTAGGTTTGACAGCGTAGGGGGACCTCCTGTTATTGAAAAGGACGTTTTACTATATGAATATACAGCAAGTACATAACACAGTCCCGAAGTAGAAAGTTAGGACATTATACCACTTTATTTTCAGACGTATGGAATTGTACCTGTGCATCCATGCTTGCTTCTCATTAATTTTTGTCTGATGATGAAGGTTGAGGCATCTCTATTTGCATCGGGCGTCCCGTATAATGGCCCGGTGAACCTCTGTAGGCCCTAATTGCTGGTAGTGGAGGTTAAGAGCAGGGGAAAAAAGAATGACGCGTTCGACTTTTGTTCTTCTCTTTAGCCTGTGCTACCATCAATTGACACGATACACCAACAAGCCCAAAATGCCACCTTCTGTAGGCCCATTGCCGGGATGATCGTCTCGTCACCCGTGGTAAATGACAACTGGTAGCGGTGTTTAAAATGTCGGCAGTGTAAACTTGAAGGAGGCAGTCCGAAACAGGGAAGACAATGATAAAGAACCACACGAAGACTGAACAATGTCTGTGCAGTTCCGTACCTTTGCGATTTTGCGCAGTCTTCCTCAAGGTACACTATCACCTCGCCCAGTGAGCCACCCTTCTACGGCTTCACCTACTCCGAAGTGCGAAAACTCTGTGTGAGCTGGTACAGCCTTGGACGCGAATGTACAGTCGGGTCCACTGTTAAAGGGAACAGTGGCGTAAGCAGCACATTTGTATTTCACTCTCTTGTAAAAGCGCAGTGGCCTAGATTTGCACTAAACGTCTGGTGACTGGTTGTTCTGGCGCCTTTTGACAGACTAGTGCCCCGCATAAGCATTGTTTCCTTATCCATTTTCTGCTATAGGTCCTGCAATTTGAACGGTGCTCATTGTAGTGTTCCCTTTAACAGTGGACGGTACTGTATGTGACGGGTCCCGGTAGAATTTACCCGCGGGAGTGCTGGTGCACCGTAGTGCATCGCATTTTACACTTCCACTTTTCGCCCGTTCTCTTGACGCATTGCCCTCCAGCACTTTTCGACGCCACAGACGCGACACCCAAGAACGCATGCTTCCGCCGCGCTGCTACACCGCACTTTTTCCTCGTTGTCGCCAAACAGCCTTGACCCACAGCGGCACAGCTCACCGCTTTCGGGAGCAGCGCTCTACTCGTACTGGCGAGGAGGTGCAGGGCTTTCCACGTCTTGTGCTGGCCTCAGACATCGGCGCGTGGAGTTTTGGAAGCTGTGGTTTAGTGGCACTTCAACGTTTACTATGTTCCTCCTTCTTCTTGTTGAAGTATTCGTAGGAATGTTCCCACCTTTCTGGTCACTTCTCTTCCAATCTGCGTGATATTTCTTGGTTGAAATGCAGCTGCAAATAACGTCTGATTTTCGAACGACATTTCATTTTCTAGTTGCCCTGACTTTCAAGTTTGTACGTGATAGCGTTAGAGAGCTCGTGTCGCAGAAATTCCGCCGTCGGCACCGTAGGTTGTGAGCGATAAATCGTCCGTGAGCGAGAAATCGAGAGAGAAGCAAATAAAATAGAGAATAAAATTTTTGGTCCCATTGAGGACCAAACCCGGGCCGTTCTCGTGCCAAGCAAATGTCTTAACACAACGCCACGATGTTACTTGCAGCTGCTTCGGGAAAAAAAAAACACTACATAAATGCCATGTAGTTGAAGGAATCTCCTTAACGCATCTTGTTCGACAGGCGTCACGATGAAAACAATCCCGTTCGGCGATTTGTAGGCGCGTTCAGGAGGCCGTCAAACTACGTCGAAAAAGGCCGAGATATATATGTGCAGCCATCGCCGCTAAAAACACACAGGGACTTTCAAACAGCTCTAAAGATAGACAACTATGTCCATCTAGCGGAAAACATGTCATGCTTTTCCAGAGGCGTTGATCAAGCAAACAGCAAACGCTAGATAATGTGCTGCCATCTGTGAGGCATTGTGAGGCTCTTTATGGCCTCCTAGATGGCGAGCACGCGGCGTGTATCTTGGAGGCTATGCGACTTTTGCATAACAAAAAACAACCTCTATGTACTATTCGCGCGCGCGCCCGTGTCTCTCTTTCTTTCTGCTTGTGTGTGTGTGTGTGTGTGTGTGTGTGTGTGTGTGTGTGTGTGTGTGTGTGTGTGTGTGTGTGTGTGTGTGTGTGTGTGTGTGTGTGTGTTACAAAACATATTAGTAAGTATGCACTTAGCGGTTGGAGGGTGCACTAGGGGCCGGATTTCGCTATCGCGTTCTACTCTTAAAATCGAAACTTAAGGGTCCCCCAATTTAATTGATTTTGTGTACTACCGCACATTAGGCCTCGCTGACATTCCGAGCAGATAATTAATTTCTATTCACAATTGATCATACTTTATTTTAGGACACCAAGTGCGACGGATTAAGTCGTCCCCAATTACAACAAACACATAGTGATCTGGACATTTTTTTAATTGCTGCTTGATAATATTTAGTGGTATAAGTAAATCTCAGCCAAAGAATGCCATGATGTTCCTGTATATCTTTCACCAGAGCTAAAAACCAAATTGAAAGGAAAGATTTCCTAATATCGTAACATTGCTGACGAAAACGTGAAATGTAGAGTTACGGATATCCGAATGAATAGATTCAGGTCTCTGGGACGTGGCTAACTGCGCGTATGAATAAATGCGGATGGAAATAGCTGTCCAAATGTGAGGTTCTGAGAAACAATGCACGATTGTGAGCGTCGCTGTTACTCACATTTACAATCGGTTATGAAAATGGCACTGATCGTCATGTGCACTCTTACGCACACTCCCAAGTATTGGTGATTGGGGAGTGACACATCGGTGATTTTAACGCTATACTTCTTTGCGTGGGCTAAATGTCATTTAGTAACCTCCTCTTAGACAGTTTGACCTATGTTCATTTCACAAGTGTTCTGTAGTTCCATTCGGAACATTGACTGGGGGCGTTCAGTCGCAAAAGTGTGTGTTGTGCGCAAGTCCAGGAACTCGTATATTGAGTCCTACTATTAGTCCTCGATGCTGTGTGAACCAGTGGTTCATTAGGAGAGTGCGGACGGAAATGGCAGTCGAACGCGGCTGGGGCATTAGATGACGCTGACGAGTAAGGGGGGGGGGGGGAGTTTCAGTGATTGCAGTTTTTTTCCGGACACTGAAGTTATTGGAAGGCTCTGTGATAACCAGTACGTCGTATGCAATGGGTCGTGTCCATCTGATGACCCAGCTTCCCTGCACAGTAAGCTCTATATCGCCCATGGTTCTACGACGCCTTCAACGCCATAGCTCGAGACAGCCGAGATCGGATAAACCTTGCTTCTATCTCTAAACTTATTGCAGATGCCCTTCGCTATAGCGGAGGTACTTGTCCTCGAATACAGCACACTCGAGGGACACGTCTAGTCGCACCGAACAACGGCCTCCTCCGCTGCCATCTGGCGCCGTTCCCAATGGCCCGGTGAAAGACGCTCCGGCATTGAGGGGGTGGCCGTATAGGTCTTCCCAGCCGCGACAGTACCGTGCAAGGCCACGGGAACGTATTGCCTCGCAGAAAACGAATCCGCTTCTCCGTGCAATACTACAGGTCTACAGGAACGCCTTACCCGCGCTTACAGAAACTGCTTGTATTCGTTCCCACTCTGCAGCGAGAGCTAATATTTACTACAAGCAGCGATTCCTCTTGAATAATAAGAATAGAAATTTTCGTACTATAGGGATAAAGCCACCCCGCACCGTGAATCAACTGTAGTTCTGCTCTGTGATAATATATCTAGCTGCGCTGAAAGTCAACTAGACAACCTTCATTTCCATTCGAATCAAATAGCAGATGTCTTTGGTGCACTCAAGAACTGCTGTTTGGAATGATTCAAATTGTGATTACCCTTGAGAGGGCAGAAGGGGAAATCTATTTCAGCAACAGCTATGACACTTGTTGTTCTGAGGGTTGTTGACTCTGCGCACTGGTAACGCCAAGACACATCGAGAACCTCATAGTTCTTGCCAGACACCGAAGTTCGCAATGCTGCGTTTCATATCAGACCTTTTGTGTGCAACGGACCGGCAGCCCCGAAATCCTGTGTACTCGGAACTGCTCACTGTAATATTGAGGCGATGTAAGCGTTGCCCAGTGCATAACCATGCATGGCCAGCTTCCGGCAAACGAATTCTCGTGTATCGGGCAACGTTGTCCGACGTACGACTGTGACGGGCTAATGTTGGTATGGCGCTTTGGCCAACAGTGGCACATTACTGTGCCCGCATTAGTGCTTCATTAGACAGTTGTGACTCGCGAAGACTACGGTTTCTTTTTGTAAATTTATGGAGTGGCGGCTTCATATCGGACGGAAATGGGATCAAGCATCGGGGATATTGGCAAGTGATGATATTGCGGATATTGGCAAGTGGGCCGAACATGGACTAGCGACAGAATATTGGCAAGTGACGTGACATTGGCCTAATTAGCCAATATCTTGCCTGCGCGGTAATGACAGGTCATACAAAAAGTAGCCCCACTCTAAGACTACGCATTCACTCGAGCGCCTGTGACGTGACACGCATCAATAGATGTATTACAAGACTAGCCAACATTCGCTAATTTTCTAATGAATTTTCACTTATACTCGAAACTCCCGATGGTCTTGGCCGACATAAACGCTAGACACTACAGAAATCAAGGAAGCCCTGCATGATCTCGAAGGTGTTCCAGAAAAATGATGCCACATTAGCAGCGAATGACATAGGCAATGGAAAATTTATGTCGAATCGTGGTCAAAATCACCACACCAGTCGAAATACAGTTAGCTGCCTTTGTTTTCTTCCTGTCTGTCAGGCATTTGTGGTGGCTTAAGTTGCTTTTAGGAAGTGGAAGTTTTCGGTACAGAGACCTTGTAAGTGGGTCGTTTGAAGGAGATCAAACCGAACCAGTGAATTATAGGTAGGTGTAAAAAAGAGGGCATTCTATGTCGAATTACAATGAGGACCGCCCTAGCAGATTAAATGTACACATAACAGCCTATTTTTGAGTCCCCGTTCTTCGAGCATTCGTGGTAGCTTCAGTTGCTTTTGGTAAGTAAAAGTTTTCGCTACAGAGACCTTGCAAAAGGGGGTCGTTTGAGGGGTACCTAACCGAAGTACGCTTCCGTGCTTGAAAAAAAAATGATAAAGGAAGCTGAGAGAGCGTGAAACTGTCGTGATGTTTCGAGAGCGCCGAGGCGACTCGGGAATGCGCCGCGTTGCTTCTTTCCCCGCTGCACGCTTTTCGTGAGATCCAAACTTCGTGCAAGAAGGATGCCGCTGCCAAACTCCGCCCACCGCCGTTGCCGCTCGCTGCAGGAGTTCGTTGTCGCTGACACGCTTTCTTGTTCTTCTTAGTTTATAGTTCGTCCGTGTAAGCCTCACTTTCACTTGCCGCAGTTTTCATCTTTCTTTCCTTTTATTTCCTTTCCTCCATGACAGTATAGTTCTTGGGAGATGAAAGGTCCTGCTTGTACTACCTGTTGATTCCACGACAGGCTTAAGATTTATTTATTTTTTTCAAGAGCGGAGATGAAAGGCGTGCAGTTGGCATGCCTTTGCGAATTCCCGTTTGATTATTACGTAGCTGCATCAGCGTCCGCTATTGTAGAGTACCGATTTTGGGGGGAAAGCCTCACTTTCACTTGCCGCAAAGTTTTCATCTTTCTTTCCTTTTATTTCCTTTCCTCCATGACAGTATAGTTCTTGGGAGATGAAAGGCCCTGCTTGTACTACCTGTTGATTCCACGACAGGTTTAAGATTTATTTTTTATTTTCAAGAGCGGAGATGAAAGGCGTGCAGTTGGCATGCCTTTGTGAATTCCCGTTTGATGATTACGTAGCTGCGGCAGCGTCCGCTCTGGTAGAGTACCGATTTCAGGGGGAGTTGTTACATCGCAGTACTTTCACTTTGCAGTATACTTTCGCTCCATAGTACTTCCCCATTACGCCGCCCATTTCCTCCTGGAACTTGTGGGGATTGACACCTTCCTGCTTTCATTGCAATTGTTCCCGCCCATCAACTTTTCTGGGCCACATTAACACTGACAAAATAGTCAGCCTCCTTTCCACCCAAAACAATGGATGGGACGGCGACGCAGTTAGCACCTTCCCTTGCTTGTATCTAGCATGCTTCACCAGTTTTAAGCTTGTTCTTATCTTATTCCCGTATCATAACTAATTAGGATATATATATATATATATATATAGTCCAGTAGATCCTCCGTGAGCGGTCACAACGTGGTTTATTTCGACGTTTTGGCCTAGAGTCCGGCCTTCATCCTGATCAAGGCCAGACTCTAGGCCGAAACGTCGAAATAAACCACGTTGTGACCGCTCACGGAGGATCTACTGGACTATATGCTACACTATGGCCACTCAACCACCATGCCTATATATATATATATATATATATATATATATATATATATATATATATATATATATATATATATATATATATGCGTCCTTATAATCCACGTATCCTTACCATGTTATAAGGGTCGTTACTCCATCCTACCCCCCCCCCCCCCACTAAAATAAGCGTGTGCATGTTGTATGATGACCACTTGCAGATGTTCTCAAGGCGTAGCATTGCGATAAACGGTGGTCCAGCTTACACGGCGAGCCGCGGATTGGCTTGGCGTTGCATGTGGGTCGATAGGTCGATCGCATCGCCGTAAAACCGGCATTCCTCTACCTTCTTTTACCTGTTCCCGAATCTGTTTTTTCCTTCGTAATGCTTGAACAAGCCGTTCCGTTCCGCTTGTTGACACGGATCTCCCCGGCATTCCTTGAGCTATAGACCGCGTGTTAGTCGCATAGCAAAACGATGCCCGTAGCTCACAGACGGCGAACTTCGCATGTATAGTACATACGTACGTGCAGAAGGATAAGAATTGCGGCCACTTTGTTCGTGGCCGGAGTGGAGACGATGCATGCGAAACGACGGGGCATAAGATGGGGGCCATGCAGTGGCGCTAATAGTCAAATGCTTAATCTTTCAAACATCATGCTAGTGTCCGGTGTAGCGGTTACGGTACTACAGGCTGCTGACCGGATAGTCGCGGGTTCGATTCTTGCCGGGGGGGAGGGGGTCGCATTTCGATGAACGCAAAATGATAGGGATCCGTGTATTGCGCTATATCAGTGAACCATAAAGTTTTTTACCAGGGAGTCGAAATTTCCGGATCATTTTACGGGTGGCGTTCCTCATAATCAGTTCGTGTTTCTGGGACGTAACTTGAGATATTAATATAGCGGAGCTGCTTTATATCTAGTTCATTTCACGTTTAAGTACAAAGAGAAGCAACTCACACTTACACTTTTTCATGTAACTCCGTGGCAAATACGAGAGTTACCTCGTCACATCTTGCTTACGCTCATGTCGTTTCTCTGTTTGAAATAGTGTAAAAAGTAACAAGGTACAAAGGCTGCTTTAGAACATAACGTTTTGCAATGAGTCAATGCTTATGTCTATCTTTGTGTACTGTTCTCGAGTGCTCCTTCTGCGTATTTTTTTTTCAAGAACTGACATCCGACACCGTTGCTTTGAAAGTAGAGAGTCACTGATATATTCCCAAGAAACGCAAAAACCTGATCTTCAGCGTCTCAGAAAAAATGCATTGTATTGCGTTTCATGGTATTACAGACGCATTGCAACTGTATACGTCAGACGGAAAAAGACGGCGCTTTTTCTTCCTTATCAGTATTTGCTAAACCGATTCGACCGCTTCTGCGGATGTTGCTGTTTGCGGAGCTAAAATGGCCCTCCTATCGCATTAGAGGCAATAGATGTCCGTATATGACGGATCGTGGAATAGACGTACATTGTGCTGTCGACAGAGTATGATAAATGGAAACTGTCGCATTGTCATGACAGGAAAATCCAAACGAAATATCCTAACATGTCCCGAATCGCTTCGCATTGACTCATGGCCCGGACTCAGTACATGTTGTAAATGTCAAGGCGATCGCGGCTGTGGGCACCAGAAATGTGCTGCAGCGTCTTGATTCGCACGTAGCGTTTCTTCTAAACTTAGCGATTCAAATGGGGTGCGTTCATTAAATAATATCCATTAAAAACTCAACGTCACTTATCACCAACTAACTTCGACAGCGCTGTTATAAAATTGTTATCAAATTGGTGTGCTACCAAATGCGTGCATTTCTTTAACGCGTGTTTTCGTTTGCGCAGTGCATTAACATTTTCATTTGTTTTTCAAAATCTCATTTCTGTTTATTTAGATTTTCATGTTGTATTACGCACACCACCAATTATGTAACACCTCTATAAATATGACCTTTAAGGAAATAAAGTGGAATTGCATGTTATCAGCATATGCTGGCGCAGGATTTTCCATCTGGGGGGGGGGGGGATGGAGGTTGATTGCTGCGCCCGCCTTCTCTATTAAATCTTTGTTTATCAGACCTGCATTCAAAAGCCACCACTATATTTGCCTTCTAAATATTCATATTTATGTGTCTTTACTGTTACTATTACGTTATGGATAGATTTACAGCCGCCAGCAACACGGCAAGTTATCCCCCCAAATTATTCCAGGCCAGCTCTTCCCCTCCCATCATACTCGTGCACACGTACGCAGACAGGCTCTCAACCCCACATTCCAGCGTTTGTGTGTCATGCCTTTCGCCTTCCCCCCCCCCCCCCCCCTCGGAAGCTGATATTTCGGATAAACCCCTTGTTACGGGACCAGCAATAAGTGCTAGAGGCTATGAGGGCTGTTTGTGAATGCCAACCTTTTGTTCATGAAGCACGTTACTGGCACCTAAAAATGGTAAGCGAGACTAAAGATGTGTGTCATGTTTACTTTTGAGCGCACACCTCATCGCACTCAATCACTCACTCACTCATTCACTCAATCACTCACTGCTCGCTCGCTAGCTAGCTAGCACACTTGAGTCACTTATTAGAGCGCCAGGTCACGCACTTGACACGAGCTTTCCCACAAGCATGAGTCATTGTACTCGTGACAACGTTGACGCACCTCTTTTAGCCACGCAGAGCGAAAGTCCCGAGATAATATATATTGGCGAGTGACTCTCTCATTGCCAGCCGCTTTTTTTTTCTGTCTACCTGAAATTCCGAACGGATGGCTTGGCCTGCGTGTCGACGCGCGCCGTTGCAGCTGCGTTTGACGACGCCAGGCTCGATCGAGCGTTTGGCCGTTTCGACACACGAGGAAGTGCCAGGAGTCTAGACACTCGACTGTCGCTGGCCTCTCCAATGTCGACATCGGCATTTGAGCCTATACACACAGTATCCCGCCATCCTAAAGCCGCCTCTTTGCAAATATTTTCCCGCCTATGTAGATGTGTCTTTCCTTTAGTTTACTTTCGGCTTGGAAGTGGAGGTGGTAACTTGAGATGACCCCGAAGATGTCACATTATTTTATTGGGCAGGCTTCGAAGATGTGAACGGAAATTCGTGTGGGATGGGCTGAATTCGTACTTCGACTTGGAGCTCGAAAGGCGAGATATGACCAGGCAGGACCGGACACTACCACGATAGGGCCGGACAGATCAAAGTTCAGACCGTGTCAGGACAGCCCCAGGACAGGACCAGGACAGGACCAATGCCGGGACAAGACTGACCAGAAAGTGGTGGACCCGCCCGTGAAATGACATCAAAGAGAAATATGAGTCTTTGTGTATGTGCGTGCATATGTTTGTGTGGGTGCGTATATATGATTCATATACATACTATATACGAAAATTTCTGGGGTACACTTCTCCCTCCCCGACTTCAAACCCGTCTAGTTACGCCACTGCTGCTCTTTTACAGCAGGTGACCCCATAGCCTTAGCACCTTTTGCCTTACTAAATTATCTTTTGTGACATGAAGCTGCAACTCTGTGGTCGATCGTTCGAACGCGCTCTGCAAAGATATCACGAGATTGGCTGCTTTAAGATCTCGTCTTGCATGAGGGATTTTCCGCCCTCTATCCCTATGTCAAATCTTGACACTGTCCACTATAGCCTATCCAAGAGGCGTCTGCTTTTCTCTTTGCTTTCCATGCCATATTTCTTTCCGCATCCCCTCCCATTATGCAGGACAGCAAACCGGATGCTACAATTTTGGTTGACCTCCTTGCCTTTCTCTCATTTTGTTCCCTTTCTTTCTCTCTGCATCATGGTCTACCATAAGATTTACGGTAGAGATGCTGAGAATTCTGAGGAGTATAGGATGGGAGATGCGGTTCACATGCCGGTAATGAATGACCCGACATGGTGGGAATGCTGTGTCAGCTAATGGGTCAGTGGGAGGCCACACGGGGTGTAAAATAATTTGGGGGTGGTATACGCCGAGGGTGCCTGCGTCGCAGTTTCTCGGAAAATCCGCGCTGTACCCCCAGTCAGCAAAAAACAATATAAAAAATTGAATAACTTCGATTTCACCAAAATTTGTGAAGGAAATATAAGCTAACTTTATCACCTTTCACAATAAGTGAGAACAACGGGATTGCGTTACTATCGGGAAGCAGCGGTTTCTAACGTACTTTAATGACAAATCAAAACTTGTAGAACAGCGATTTTATAATATATTTAATTTTAGAAGTAATACTGTCTTATCTGCTGAATAATGATCTTAACCTGAGGCCTCATGCATTTTTTTTCTTTACGTATAGCATAAACGCTATCGCATGAGTGCGAGCCCTGGATTGCACAAGGGAAGTTGGTTGAAACACTGCGCCTCCAGAGACAACTCCACGACGTGTATATACAGATATATATGTGCGTGTAAGGCTTAAGCAACCAGTGACGGGCGGGTTTTTTTCCCGGAATATAAAATGTCTGGCGCCACTCTGTAAGCACCAGGAATCAGTTTCGTCGTGCTACTCTAGTTTTACTGCACGCCCTAGCTGTTCCGCATTACGTCGCAAGAGCGTCTCTTATACGCAAATGCCAGCAGCCAAGCATATGATGTCTAAGGCTATAGCAAGCATCACGTGTAATGCATATAGTTATAGTGTGCGCGTCACCATGCTTCATAGTGGCCGCATAAATTTAGTCTTTCGTGCGCCTAGCCGAGCCTCATTGTAGACGTGCGCTCCATTCTGTAGCTGAGTGACGCCTGAACCAGTGTAGCAAGCAGTACAGCTACGTTCTGGACTCTCGTTATGCGCCGTGACTTTCTTAGTTCTACAGCGAAAGCTGTTATGAGATCAGAACTCGGGTCTCGCGCAGCGCCGTAGTTGTCCGCCGCCGCCGCCTGTGTCCGTAACCACATTTTAACCTAGTACCAATGGCACAGTAGAGCTCGAACCCGGGTCCACTGGGTGTGGGCCCAGTATTCTAACTCTGAGCTACGCCGATGCTTGGGACTTGTCGGCAAACTTGCCTTAGGCAGGCTTGATGTCGGGAAAGCAATCGCATCAATACGACTTATAGAGCGTTTTAAAACAGTGAAAGAACAAGCAGTCGTCGCACAATGCGAGTAGCGTTCCGAGCGTGTCGTCCAACGCATGAGTGTGGCGTCCATTACAAAAACTTGTTTTTCTTCAGCTATTAACTTTGGCTGTTTACTTATGCCTGTTTACCCACTTGTTTGTTTGTTTCCCTGGACTCATGGCTCACACCCACTCAGGGGGATTGGCCAAGAAAGCGTATAGTGCACTTCTTCTGTGAGCATTACATGTATGTGTAAGAATGGGTTTGTATTATAATATGAACAATGCAAAGAAAACCCACTTCAGGCATAATTCCTCATCGTCGTCAGCCACTGCATGAACAATCGGCACAAAGTTCCTCGCAATAGTATAGCGGATGCCACGTTTCTCAGATGAATGGCGAAAAATAGCATATCGAATGCCGGCCTACTACCCTAATTTGTTTTATATTTAATGCCACATCAAGCAATTGTGCTTGTAGCAGTTACCCAATTGGTGTTTAGAAAGGCTCTTGGAATGTCGAAGGTATAGGATCCTAAGACAGGTTTCTAAAACCACCTTTCCAAAAAGGGGCCATGAGCTTTCTACGTTGGCACTGCTCTCCCTGTGGTCTTCGGCACTGGGGCACTGTCACAGGGTCATTTACCAGGCTATATTTAACGATTAAAAAGAACCAAACAGAATACCCAGTTAAATCTATCAGGGCATCTAAAACAATACGATTAATCTGTCCTTTAACCCTAATTATGTCAATTTATTAGTTCATATCTTTACTTTTAGGTAGCGCTGCATATGCAAGACACCAAAATTATCACGAATATTTTTGTCCCTATTTAGATTATCTTTTCTCCCATGTTTTCCCCCTCTTCTTTTCTATTTTCTTCTCCTTTTTATTAATAAATTTCATTTTAATTTAATTTGTTCGACAAATTCAACTGTCGCACGCCTCTTGGCCGATCCCCCGTTGTGGGTAGCGCCATTCTTCCGTGAATCATCATCATCATCTGAAAGGCCGCTCTTCAAGCTTTCGCTGTTGGATACGATCTTCACACATGGCCAGAACTAGTTGGAAGAGAACTCGTGGAAGCTTTCTACATTTAAGGAAAACGTCGTCCCAACGTCGGTATTTTGGAGTGAAAAGCGAATAAACCTAACCAGTATAGTATGTTCGTCCGACTTGCTCTGCTTGCGCCTGCGCAGTTTGCTCGGGGTAACTTGTGTTTTACTGTTTGCATCGTTGTTTACCCTAGTCAGCTCCCGATAAGTTTATGCCGTGGTCTTCGTAACTGTACCTAACTTGTCGGTGGACATATACGGCACTGCAAAAAGCCCTCGCGATAAAAAAAAAAATTACGGGAAAATAGCAGCCTGTTGTTACGGTGAACTTGTTACGCAAAATTCGACACGGTCTTTCATTGGACAAAGATTGCATGAAGACAAGCTATTTTATAAGCGGATCGGTAATAACATTTCTCATCATTTAGCCGCCATTGTAGTCATCGCTAACCGTCATTTGGTAAATAGTCAGCACTGTAACATTAGTCTTTATTCAAACAACACTATCTAGCCATAGCCAGTGATTAGCAACGCTAGCGGCATCCAAGTCAATAACGACTTTCGTTTCGAGGATGAATATTGCCTTACAACTCGTTGCAGAATGATGCTGGATGAGGTCCAAGAGACATTTTCAATATGTATGCGATTCCGGTGCACCAGCTTCCAGTTGTCCCAAGGAAGGGGAAAAGGGTAAACGTAAGGGTGACAGTGTGGTCCAAGGGGAATGCGGACGCTCAGCCAAGTGAACGCTACTGTCCACGCCTCTACGGTGCATGCTCAACTCGTGTCGTGCCTCGGCTCGCCTCCATCGAACGCGGGCCGCCTCAGCATTGTCGGCACCGATGAATATCAGGATACCAAGAAGATGACTCGCTGAACACATTCAGACGCTGAAGTGTCAGTGCCCTTTTTGGCGCGTTTTCAAAGAAGGCTTCCTGCGCGCTTACACAATCAGCCGTGACCCCCCTGCTCATTACTGAAAAAGAAAAAAATATGCACGTGCAAGTCCCGTTCTGCTGCGTCTACTCGCTAGGCTACGCATTGGAAGACTCGGTTTCGCTGCGTGCCCCGCCGCGGTGGTCTAGTGGCTAAGGTATTCGGCTGCGGACCCGCAGGTCACGGGTTCGAATCCAGGCTGCGGCGGCTGCATTTCCGATGGAGGCGGAAATGTTGTAGGCCCGTGTGCTCAGATTTGGGTGCACGTTAAAGAACCCCCGGTGGTCAAAATTTCTGGATCGCTCTACTACAGCATTTATCACGATCGTATGGTGGTTTTGGGATGTTAAACCCCACATATCAATCAATCGGTTCTGCTGCGCCTACTCGCTAGGCTGTGCGTTCTGGCGCTGCCATCAGATCTCGTAAACTACATTTCCGGAGCGCGCGTTTTGGAATTCAGTCAAGGGCGTCTCCTCTCCGTCCGATACAACGACGGCACCAATCAATTGAGAGACGCTCTAACGTCTCTTCTTGCCCTCGCATATCCTTCATTCAATAAGTGAGAATAATGAAGACGAATCATCAATGAAGAATTCCCTAACCATACCTAATCACGCAACATTCACCCGATGCCCCTCCACTCCGCGACGAGCTTTCTCGTGTTCTCCCCGTTGGCAGATGCTAGCGCCAGTTTTGTGCCACTGCAGATCCCCCCTACGTTCTCTTGCCGTGGAAGGGTAATCACTCAGCGCCGTCCCTGACCGGGGGCGTGCCCGATTAGCCTTGAACTTGCCCCTGCGCCTCGCAGCTTGCGTGTCTGCGGCACTCTTTTTTTCGGGTACAGGCTAACAGCTTGGTTGTTTGCATGTTTCCTGTGTACGTGGCTTCTCCGAACGTTCTATCGCGCTGTCAACGACTTTTCGCGTCCGGCCTGGAGCCGCTAGGGTCTTTCACCAGTGCCCGTAATGCCGTTGTGTTAACGCTGTGGTACTGTTAGAATTCTTTAGCAGTGCCTGTTTACCTTACGGTAATACGTCAGTAAGGGTGGTAGCACCGTACCGTCGCGGTCAGTACGCTACTTTTCTTTTTTTTTTGAAAGGTCATGGACGGGTCAGTCGGTTATCGCGTATGGATATATATATATATATATATATATATATATATATATATATATATATATATATATATATATATATATATATATATATATATATATTTGGGTGCACGTAGCAGCCGAAATTATTGTAGGCCTCCACTCTTGCGTCCCTCGTTATTGTATCGTTGTTTCCGTGTGTCAACCCCCCAAATTACTCGACATGTTTTTCTTGTAAAAGTGTTATACTATGGTTTATTAGGAAAGCAGACACATACAGAAAGTTTGCAGAGGCAAAAGAAAACACGCCGTGTAATGTCTAATGTCGATGAGCACACCCGGCGTAAAACTGAAGTGGCGAAAAGGGCGCTCTCAGGGACACCCGAAAAACACCTGTAAATGCTCCAAATATTTTGAGAAGTTCGTGCTCTTTTCGCCTTCGGGTGTCAATTTGCCGGTGTGTGCCATCTCAGCAACGTACGCTACCATAGAGAAGAATGGGGGAGGGCGTTAAAGAAAGCCCGAGGAAGTTAAAAGCAAAGGAACCCGGTTCGCTGTTGTCAGCAGAACACAGAAAGCCCCCCCCCCCCCCCCCCCAGGCGAACCTTTTACGAATACCTTGTTTACTTCCACCTGCACTCCTACAGATTCTTGCAAGCTTTCGCGTTTTTTTTTTGTTCTTCTTTCCTTTTGTTGACAACTGGGAGCGTGGTTTTCCCGTTTTACCGGGGTGAATTTTGAGGGGTGGACGGAGAGGTTGCTGGCGGTGACACCCGAGGAGGGTGTGGCTCAAGCTACGGTAGTTGCGTACTTTAAGCACAGTGGCATAATCACAGTTTCAACTTGAAGCAATTTTCCGCGGCATGCTGCATCTCTAGAATAATTAACGTAATCCGTAGGCTTGGGAACGTGAAAAAGCATCCTCCTCCACCTCCCCCTTCCACATCAATTTCTAACGGACGCCTCCGCTGGCAACCCTTCTGCCAGACCAGGCGAGTGGCTTCGAACGTTTTTTTTTTCTTGTTTATTTTTGTGCTTTCTTTCTGTCGCGGTCGTTCAAGGCAGTGTCTCTTTCATTCCTTCTGTCGTTACTGGGAAGTCGTGTGGTCGTTTCTTGTTAACGCGCGGGGTCCTCGCGTCCGCCTAGCAGGCCGACCGTGAAAGCACGTTGGAAGTCCCCCCTTGGAGCGTATACACGTGTTTTTTGGGGGGCGTTTAGTTTAAGTACTTAGGAGAGATAAACCAAGCACCCATAGAGTCATGGAAGGATAGCCAAGAAGCAGAGTAGAAGTAAGATAACGGGCAAGAGTTTTGCCGAGGGCGAATTTGTGGTGCTATTACCGGCTTCTACGTACCCCGCAGTCCGCAGTAATTACTTCCTGTTAGTGATGGTTCTCCGGGAGAAGTCTTTGGTCGAAGAGCTAGCATGCGTGGGAGCCGTAGTGCCAGTGAACAATGCGACATGGTGTGCTATCTTGCGAATGCGGCACGTCCAGTTCCTTCTGGCGTCGACGAAAACGACAGGCCAGTGACAAAGAAAACAAAATAGAGAAAGGAAGCAGAGGTAAAGTCGTGTGGTGTGGCTGTTCGTTCTCCCTTGCAGATAGCAGCCATAAGCGTACTTGCTATCCCCGAAACACTGCTTCGAAATTCCGCTGGTGTGTTGAGCGCGCAAACTTCGCTGAGCCGTGAGGTAAAGCGGCGGTGTCGTTCTTGGTGCGAGACTACTGGATTGATTGCACATGCATTTCGTTACAAGATAAACAGCTTTTTTCCCTTTTGCTCGTACTTTTCAAGGTCGAGACCCTACTTTCTCGACAAAGTCCCACCTACTTTCTGGCCTGTCACTGACCGCCTCTTATCTGCCGCTTCAGTATTGCAGATATCGTCTGCCAGGGTTACCGAGAAAATTTAGCGTTCACTGAACACACAGGCGCACTCGAGCGTCTCTCTTATACGTACCTTTCTTACGAAGTGTCTAAGTGCAGGTCGTCTCTGTGCACTGTGACCTGCAGCTGTTTCTGATCGTTAGGCTGTGTTTTGGTTATGCAGTCGGATCTCTAACACTCCAGTCATATGCCAGTTATTGTTGTCGTATAGTAGGATGCGTGTTTTGTGACGCAAGTGGGCAAAAAAGTGTGTTCTGGGCGCACGGTCATGGCTGTGATCGGCGCTGGCTTACACTTCCAGGACGACATGAACAGAACTACCCAACACAGTTGTTGAGAAATTGGCTGCTGTTGTAGATGATTTGGCAGAGAATTAAATTTTGTTTGAAGGTTACATGTTTGGTACCTTCCTGAGACAAGTCGGTTTTTAATTCGTTCTGATTCCTTTCTGTTTATGACGTAATCACTGTATAGAACAGGTAAAACATGCTGGGTAAGGTCCCATATGCCCTCCTTAGTTTCATCGTCTGTCAGTTTGGTTAAGCATAGGTATCAGTGGTGACTTCGTTGCGAGAACTCGCGCATTATAATAACGCCCTCGATGTATCTGTGCGTAAGGAAATCTTCGTTATACGCGTCATTTTGATGTGAAGGGCGTTTGACTGCATGTGTGCCGTCACTGACTGACGTCGACTGTTGTGTCGCCGAGGTGACCCCGCGGCTGGTGCCGAAAGCGGCATAGACTTGAGCATTCACGTCCCACTAGCTGCCTGCCTCCTCCTCGTCAATGCCACGCCGTTGATTTTTTTTTCCTTCTTTTTTCCCTTCTCTCTCGCCTCGTTCACGGCGAACGTCCGTTCTCCTTCTCATCCGCGTATTCCTGGAAAGGCGAAGCCCGTTTCTGCACGTCCTGCCCCTGCCTGCCTTGCTTGCTACAGTCGGCAGCACGTTTTGCGTGTGTGTGTATGTGCATAACGACGAGACTACGACGCTCTCTCTCTCCTTCTCTGTCTCTGGGTCATTTGTCGCTGAGTGCGAGCGACAGGAAGCGAGAACGAAGGCGCGAAAAGAAAAATGGAAAAAAAAGAAAGAATGGCGGCACGTCTTGCCGACGTATTCTCCCCTCGTCTTGGCCTTCCTACTTTACATGTACCGCTCCTTATTTGCCCTCTTATTGTTTTTATTTACTTGTATGTCGTCGCTTTTCTCCTCGGTTCCACCCGCGTCCACTTAGACTCCTTTCTGTTTCCACTTCTCGCGTATCCAGGAGCGTCGAAGGGCAACAGTGCATTGCTTCGACGTTGTCGCGAGTTCCGTACAGCGAAAGCGTGAGATACGTATCTGTCTGGCCAAGAAAGCCTCTCGGTGATTCCGGTCGTATATGCCTCCGGAAGATTACCGCAGACTTCGCGGAACGATTGGTAGCGCACAATGGGCAAGTGTTCCTTTTTGTCTGGAATGCGCAGCCCCGGCTCTCGCCAGCCAACAGCTTGTCGGTTTCAGCACTTTAGTGCCCACAGAACAAGTCTTCTGTGGGGGCTAGTACAAGGGGCTCATAGAATATATATATATATATATATATATATATATATATATATATATATATATATATATATATATATATATATATATATATATATATATATATATATATAGAGAGAGAGAGAGAGAGAGAGAGAGAGGGGAGAGATGACTTAATTTTATTTTCCAATGGTTTCGACTGGTGGAGCGCTCTTCTTCTTCAGGGTTTACTACTTGTTCGTAAACCCTGACGAAGACCGGTCCACCAGCCGAGACCGTTGGGAAATAAAATTAAGCAACCGCTACTAAGTATCTCTTCTCTTCCCAAGTACGTATGACCCATTGGAAAATCTTCAATATATATATATATATATATATATATATATATATATATATATATATATATATATATATATATATATATATATATATATATATATATATATGCCGCTGAGAAACGGTGAGAAACGGAATGTGGGCGAGGAAGATGTGAAATCATTTGGGGGAAAGGGGAATAAGGTAGGGATTCACTAAAAGAGTAGGCGGGGTATAAACGTCGGTGCTAGTTGATCTCATATGGTGGCTAACATATCGCGAAAAAAAAATAATAATCAGACACTGGTGCGAGAAGAAACCACAAGACGAGACTAAGTGCTCGTTCTCATCAGCCGTTTCCTCTTTTGTTCTTGCCCTTAAATTTTTCGCTTTGATTTGGTCGGCTCCCAGCATCCACACCTTTGGCCTGAACGAGTGGGGTAAAAACAACCGCGGTTCTTTTATGGTCTTTGTTCAGTTTGTCATACCAAACAAGCATATGGTGGAGCAAAAGTTTTTTTCTATTTTACTAAACAGTCATTTAGTTATGTTTTATTTAAATAAGGTTAGTTCAATCTTTACCCTCACCTAGTTAGCAGCTGCCGTAGACGAAGCTTCGCTGCCCGTTGACTTCAGTATGAAAAACGCACAGTGGTAGCCTGTTGACTAAGGTATTACACTCCCAATATCGAGGTCGTGGGCTCGATTGCCCGCCCTGGATGCCGATGGGGCCGAGACGAAGGAAAATCTGCGTCCTTATCTTCAACAATGAAGAATTTCAGGTTGGCTGTATTAATCTGGTGTCGCCCACCACGACGTGGCTCTTATCGTAGCTTTGTTGCGTAAGACAACGTGACGTGATGTTTGTTAGTAAGTCCCTGGAATCCTTAACGTAATCTTTGTTCATAAATACTTAACCTGCCGCGGTCATTCACAAGGTCGGTGCCAGGAGTGGGCATCGATGGGCTGGAGCCTCGCCCCCTCCCCCCGAAATTTTTCGCCTGCCCCCTGTTGCCCCCCCCCCTCCACACGCGAGGCAACATAGTCATAACATAATGGCTAAGTTCTCTGCCCCTCGGCTGCTGACCTGCAGGTCGCGGGATCGAATCCCGGCTGTGGCAGCTGCGTTTCCGATGGAGGCGGAAATGTTGTAGGCCCGTGTGCTCAAATTTAGGAGCACGTTAAAGAATCCCAGGTGGTCGAAATTTCCGGAGTCCTCCACTACAGCGTCTCTCATAATCATATGGTGGTTTTGGGACGTTGAACCCCACATGTCAATCAATCAATAAGTTATCTGCCCCCCACCCCCAGAAAGGAACACACTTATCGTGGGTCACCCCACCCCCTTGGTAAAATAATCATGGCGTCGCTCCTAATCAAGTTGTGATGTCTTCGAGGGTTGGTGTCTATACCCAGATCATAGTGGGGGCATCTTTGATAATATACAGATTCCGCCAACAAACTTGTGTAAGCGTGCAGCAGCGGTATTTCTCAGCTTAATGGTGGGTGATGCCCACAATCAACGATTATAATCTCAGGTGATCGTGGAGAGTCAGTAAAGCACCTTGCTTGTGTTTTGTTGCTTTTGTTTTCGTTCTTTATGCATCATTATCCATCCGTCGTTCTCTGCCCACTCACCTTTTCTATACGCAGAGTTACATTTCAGCGATTCACCTGAGCAGGCCAAATTATATGGATTTTAATAAAACGTCTTCTCTGTCAAAGTGCTTCTTATGCCGCTCTTTTTATTCGTCCCTTACTCCTCGCCAACGGCGTATTGGGCAGCGGCGCGAATTTTCCTGAAGTGTGCTCGCGGAGAGGCTTTCCTCCCAAAATTTTTTAATGTCCTAGCACTCCATCTCTTTCTCACAGTAGCATCGAGCCGGTACAGGGTGTAAAAGGAGAACCCTATCCCGCCCCCCTTACCTACATTACCCGTCCCGTGGGCCATAAGTGACCGTCGCTTCTCAAGGACGACAACAACAACGAACACAAGTATACGGCGGGCCAGTGTGTCGCCTGCGGGATTTTTTCTCCCTCGCGCTCTTATTTAACCGTCATCTCATGTGCCGTGACCCGAATGGCTAAACGGCAACTCGCCCTATAGCTGCGCTAAATGCCGCACGTACACTTGTATGTGTACTACGTTCGCGTATATACTCCACTGTCTCTCTCTCTCTTGTCAGGTGTGACTTCTTTTTCTCTCTCTCTCTTTCTCGCCATCTCTCCCCTGTTCTATGTGCCGCCCTGGTGGTCACTGGTTGTATGCGAGTACAATACTAGGCCAGCCCCACTGACCTGACTTAATGCGCCGGCCCTCTTGGAGGACTCGTCATCAGCTGGTCTCGACGGAAACTAAAACGGCACCAGGAACGGAGCGGGAACTGTGAAGTCGAGAAAGAGGCGTTTAATGCACGACCCCCTTTTGTCTGTGATACTCACGATTTTTTTTTAAGTTAAACTTTCCTCAGGGAGAAGAGGCTGGTATTTTTAAAAGCAGTTCGCCGGCTCACTAGAGAAAACTTCTAGTGCTGCTGTTAAAAAAAAAGGACAAAGCCTCGTGGACTAGAAAGTAAACACGCCAACTGTCCTTTACAACTCTTGCCAAAATGAAATATATCCTCGATGGTCGTTTATTTGCAAAGCTTGCTTTATTGGCTCGTATACTGGATAGTGTTGGAGAGCGTCTTGAGGCGCCCGTTCTTCATTCATACAATTTCTGATGTGAAACAGTTGGTGATACAGTTTTTTTTCTTCCTTTGGTGTCACCTTTTCGGGGCATTTCAATTATTTCAAACATTTATTCTTGTTGAGACTCGACCTCGCTGTTGTACTCGTCCGTAGAGACTGTTGAAGTTGTCCGGTGATGTTCAATAGAGAGATCCGAATTAATGAGGATTCCTCTAATGTGAATTGTCTTGATCGTATCTTGGCCGCTTTGCTTAAAATCCAGCAACTGAAGTCATTTTACGGAAAGTATACGGCTTCGAAGGGCGTTTCGGAACTCCTTTGAATGCCGGCGTGGTCGTCTAGCATGGCGAAGGTGATATTTGCTTCATCAAGAGAACTCATCGCCAAGTTGCAGCGAGGAAAACGAATGCAACTTCTCGTTTGTCCTCCCGCGTTGAAGGCCATATCATTCGTGTCTTCCTCGGTTACCGTGTCGTCCCTGATTCGCTTGCGCCGAGAGCGATTATAATACGAGAAAAGCGGCGATCATAGCGAGGACACCGAAGAGACTGATGGCTTCGCAGCACGCAGCTCGCGAGCGTTGAATATGAAATTGCGCAGTTTGTGTGTCGTCGTGTGTGCTGCCTTGCAGAAGCTTCACGCGTGCTTGATCGTACTTTCTAGGTGTTTCGTCGAACGCTAATAATATCGACGGTAGCTCTTACAATAGTGTTGGTTAATGCAATGTGAGTGAGTGTAACAACTCTATAAGGCGCACAAATAGGCGCGAATTAACCCGACGCCACATGAATACATTTGAACGAGGAGTTGTTGCTCTGGAGCCGAGGTTTCGACAAGTGGTGCTGCCTTCTTGGAGACGACACCACTCGTCGACACGTTGGCCCCCAGGAACGGCTCCTGTTAAAAACATCCATGCCTCTTCAAGACGCCATGTTCTCTTGAACTTCCTTGTTTGACAATGAAAGGGGCAGGATATTTTAGGGACACCAAGCAGACAGAAAGAACGATTTTGCTGTAGTCAATTCCCCCTTAAGCAGGGTGATGGGGGGGGGGGGGGAGGACAAAGTGTCTGCCTCGTACATTAACAAGTTTCCACTCTTCATACATTGATTTGACCGCAGCGCCAGAGTCCCCTCTAGTTGATTTCAAGAAACTCTATGGCTGCTAATAGCGCAGTAATGCCGGACAACGTTGTGCACGGGGAACAGTGACTTGAGTCGGTCCGGTCGGTCTGCTTCTTTAGGCGGGTAATTTGAAGTGCGCTAACCCGATGCGGACCACTACAACGCCGTTTTATATCAAAATAGGCCTTTCCTTGGCACACAAGTAACACTACGAGGTTTCTGAACCGCCCTTTCAACAACCAATGTCGACTTAATAGTTGCCTTTGTGTCCGTTTAATTGAATGTTCTCACGTGAAATTGAATGTTCTCTTCATTGAATGTTCTCACAAGAGGGCGAAGACGACTGAATATGCGATTTTTCATTTTTTATGGCACAGTATTCCAGCATAACTAACAAGTGCTTCCGTGTCGAGGCGAGTTTTTCTAGCAGTGGTAAAAAAAAAAGAACAATACGGCCCCAAACGGCGCCTGAACCCTTGTCCGCATTGTGGTAACTCGAGCTGTTATTGACGTTTTCTCTCAACACATTTTTTTCGTCAAAAAAGGAGCATTTTCTCTGTAACCGCTGAAGCTATCAAATGCAAATTTTGGTGACACATTTTTTAATACCATGCGCATTTCCTGAAGCCAAAAAGAAGTTGTTGCCAAAAATATTGCATATTTACTGTAGTTTTTTTTTCTCAAGAACACAGACCTAAAATCCCAGCCATGAAACATTCATATTTTCATCTAGTGAATGGTCTTGCCTACAATTATTATGATTCAGGAGGATACCCTGGGCAGACGTAATAACCAGAGGAGATTTCACAATATTACGTGCAAAATCTTTTCACAAATGTTCCTTTAAAAACAAGAATAGACAAATAATTTATTTGTAATTATTTTCAGAACGGCTTCGTATTTTCTTGCCAAATTCACAAAACATGCAGCAATACACACATTCAAGCAACTTGCAATGTTTTGCTAAGTTTGCCTTTAAAATAGCAGAACGATAGGCAGTCGTAATAGTAGCGCACCTGCCTGTGCTATCCATCGCCACTTAACGCTAACCCAAGTGTGAGCACTCGAGAGTGTATAGCATTTCGCCGTCACTGTGTGTATCAGCGTATACTAGTCAACCATTGTTGCCTGCTGCGGCGCTCCTCCTGCATTGAGGCTTTTAGTTTAGAGCATAAAAGGTCCCGTAATCCATTAAAACTAATATTAATCTCCCTGTCATTTACTAAAAAAAACCACGGGATGCCGCTTAGCCTTATCGAAAATTCCGTGCACTCAACCTTGCAATTCCGTCAAGGTCAACCATGCCATTGCCGCGTGGTTGACCTTGACCTCACCTGTCCCGACAGCGCCGTATTCCGCGCTGCCACCGCCGCCGTTTCATCGTCGAGCTCACTGTGTGTACTGTTAGTTTTGCGGCCAGTGGGCTTAGCAGATCGCAGTTTCAGTAGGTGCTCTCTTTTTTCACCTAATTTTAAGTGAACTTCGCGATTATCACATCCGTGTCCGTCGGTGATGGACGTGGACCCCCACGGACGTCCGCCAGTTACGGCGGCGTCGGCGGTGGCCGCATCCAGGAAGCGTACGGGACTCTACAGCGACTACGACAGCGAGGGCACTCTTGGTTACTCAATGAGCAGCGAAGAGCCTTCTGACGACGACGATTTTAAGCTGGTGCTGAGCCGTAAAGCGAAGAGGCGGAACGTCAGAACATCTTCGTCATCGAGTACGTTGAATGACAGAGTGCCAAGGAGACCCGTGACAAACACTATCCTTTTTGTCCCTGAGGTACCGGACGGTAACATGAAGCGCCTCAACAGGCAATCTGTTTCGGTGATGCTGGAAGGACTCGTGCCAAACGAGATCACAGACATCAGAGTGAACACGCGTAAGAACGTATTGGCCATCGACGTTTTGCATGCTGCGGCACTTAATGTACTGCGCAACGTCAACGAGTTGGGGGGAATGAAAGTTCGCTCCTACATTCCTGTGAGCTCTAACGTCGTCACTGGAGTCATCTACGATGTGGATACTGCCATTCCCAGCTCCGACTTCGATGTTCTGGTAAAACCGGTAAATGAAGCCAGCGTCATTGCAAAAGTTGTCCGTTTGGGAAACTCACGCTGCTTGAAGATCATGTTCAAGGGCGACACTCTTCCTTCACACGTAAAGGTGGGCCATTTTCGGCATTCAGTGCGACCTTTCATACCGAAGCCCTTACAGTGTTATAAGTGCATGAAGATGGGCCACGTGAGAAGCGTATGCGAAAATAGGACGGTGTGTCCTCGTTGCGCGGAAGCCCATTCTGTGGATGACTGCGAAGCAACTACCCTCAAATGCTCGAATTGTCATGGGTCACATGAAGCTTCGTCAAAAGAATGCCCCAAAATCCGAAGAGAAATAGCGGTATTGAAACAAATGGTCAGAGACAATTCGTCGCATCGAGAGGCTGCCAGGACCGTCCGAAAGAGGCGTCACCGTCGCCGCAGCTCATCAAAGAACGCCGCAGACGCTACATCGAAAGCACCACTCCACCACCCTTCTCTTCCACCGCCCTTGCCTCCCAGACCTAAGGCGGCCAGCGCGGTCAACAAAACAACGAGCTGCACAGTTGCAGATGAATCAGTTTGGCCTTCATTGCCGAAATCACAGCCACCTGCAAATCCCAAGCGCACATCGACAGTCACATCACTCCAGCCAGCCGCTGACAAGCTGCCTGAGGAGGACACAGAAGTCATCAGAATGTTCCGAACACTGCTGGATGCCATGCGAAAGCTGTGCAGCAGCCTGAAGTCTCCACTCGCTCAGAGTGCACTACAAGTACTGGATGCTCTAAGTCCAGTATTTGCAAGTCTCCAGTAGCAACCATGGCTCGACCAATTTTCTCCTTCCGCAACGAGGTCCGACAAGCGTCGATAATGCAGTGGAACGCGAGAGGCCTGAGATCCCGCATCTCTTCGTTCCGTCAGTATATGTTCATGAATCGTATTCCTATGATAGTTATATGTGAACCAAACGTGCAACAACCTCCTAAACTATCAGGGTATGAATCTTTCGTTTCTTCAACGTGCGAGGAACGCAGCAAGGTGGTTGTTTACATTCGCACAGATTTCACTTATGTGCATCATGCAGTTCAACCGCATGATGACAATCAATATGTCTGCTTACGTGTTAAAAAGGAAAAAGTGTCATTCACACTCATTGGTGTCTACATATCACCATCCGGACGATTTGAACAAGACCGACTACGAGACATACTGACAACAACTACGGGCCCGTGGGTTATAACTGGAGACTTCAACGCACATCACTTAATCTGGGGTAGTTCGACGATCAACGCTAAAGGAAGAAACCTCGTGTCATTCGCTTCCAAGCATGACCTATGTTTCTTAAATGATGGCAGTCCTACATACCTGCGGGGCCTTACGTACAGCAGTTGCCTCGATTTGACTCTGGTATCCAGAAACTTCCGGTCGCAAGTGCACTGGTTTTCAGACATCGAAACGCATGGGAGTGACCACATTCCAACTTATATGCGAATAAGGGGTCTTACTAACTCCTTTCCTAAGACCACAATACGAAGAATTGATTGGTTCAAGTTTCAGCGACTCATGGAAAATACATGCCGTGAAGACCCTGACCAGAACTTGGAGGATGTCATCAAAGAGGCAATGAGGGAAGCTTCCTGTCTCCTCCCGTTCACCGGCAAGCGTTCATATTTCGACGTTGAATTGGAAAAACTGTGCGCGCTTCGCCGAAGGGCGGAAAGAAGATACAGGCGGACGAAAGCAATATGCGACTTGAGGCTGGCACGACGCATACAGAAAAAAGTCCAACGACGTTTAGACAAACTTGCACAGGAACGCTGGAAATCATTCTGCGAATCATTGGATCCCCGAAAGCCGTTGTCCCGCATCTGGAGCACTATTCGTGGCCTGCGCTCGGCTCCCCAACAAAGACATCCTTTCATGGCTTTAGCCCTACATTCAGGCCACACCCAACTTGAAGTGGCAAATGAGTTTTGTACGCGAATCGCCGGTGTGTCCGCCTTGTCTGCTGGCACCATTAGGAGTGTTATCCCTGAACCCCGCATCTACGAAATGGACAATCTTTTCACTATAGAAGAACTTGACGCATCTTTGGCGGCTTCCCGACGATCATCTTCACCAGGACCCGATGGCATCACCTACGCCGCTCTAGCCAACCTTCAACAGGAGGCAAGGGGACAGTTGTTAAGCTATTACAACCACTCATGGCTGGCGGGCAATGTTCCCCAGGATTGGAAGATAAGTAGACTTGTGCCACTACTCAAAGCAGGAAAGTCACCATTTGATTTGACATCATTTCGCCCTGTTGCCCTCGCAAGTTGCGTAGGAAAAGTCATGGAAAGGATGATACTTACACGCCTAGAATGGTACCTTGAGCGGTACAACGTATACCCAAACTGCATGACGGGTTTTCGGCGAGGTAGATCATCTCTTGACAACGTGATTGATCTCACAACATTTATCCAGCAACAGAAGAGCCTCAAGCGCATACCACTGGCACTCTTCCTCGACGTCAAAGGGGCTTATGATAACGTAACACATAAAGCCATCCTAGACTCGTTGGAAGCTGTTGGAATCGGTGGTCGGATGTTCCAATGGATCCAGGATTATTTGACAAGAAGGTCCTTTTTTGTACAAACCTCAGATGGACCTACCACCAATTACTATATCTCCCGTGGCGTCCCTCAGGGCGCCGTATTAAGTCCCACTTTATTTAACCTCGTGATGGTAGGACTTCGTGAAATTTTGCCAAGTACCATCCTCATATCCATATATGCTGACGATATTTGTCTATGGACTTCGGCTGTAACTCGTCTACAAGTACGTGCAAGAGTCCAGCAGGCTGCCACCTTGACATGCTCATATCTCCGCAAGCAAGGTCTTTCCGTCTCAACGGAGAAATGTGCATTGGTTGCGTTTACCCGCAGAGCTATGACACAATACCCCGTTACCATCAATGGACAAAATATTCCATACCAGAAGAACCATCGCTTCCTGGGTGTGATCATTGACCGGGACCTTTCGTGGAGTGCCCACTGCAATTACCTGAAGAGAAGGCTAACTTCCATTGTCCATATAATGCGGTTCCTCTGCGGAAAATCTTGGGGCGCATCTATAAGGTCAATGATGCAGCTATACAGAGCACTGTTTCTGGGATTTTTGCGCTACAGCTTGCCGTTACTGGCAAGTACGTGCAAGACGAACATCCGCACTCTCGAAAGTCTACAAGGACAAGCACTACGCGTATGCTTAGGATTGCCGCGATGCACCTCAACCTACGGGGCAATTATGATCGCAAGAGAGCATCCAATTCGAACATACATCACCACTGACAATTTGAGAGCCCACATAAGACACCTCTGCCGAGTTCCTCCTGGTCACCATGTTGCAGTGTTGCCACTTCAAAGACCACACGCGATCTTTTCAAAGATTATTTCTGCCCATAGAGAATGCCTCCCTTTTGGCTTCACTCCCGCAACAAGACCAGCGTCACCCCCGTGGTGCCTACAACAACCACAGGTGTGCCTCACTATTCCGGGAATAACGAACAAGAGCCATCATTCAACAGTGGTTCTACGACAGGTGACATTGTCTCTACTCAACGAAAAATACGGCCAGAGGACCCACATTTACACCGATGGATCGGTCTCGGCTGACAGCTCCACAGGTGCTGTTGTCATCCCGGCGTACCAGGTCACTATAAAGCTCAAACTGTCGCATAGGACAACATCCACAGCAGCGGAGCTTGCCGCCTTACGTGCTGCTATACTTTATATTGCGGAGGCCCGACCTCAAAAATGGGCTGTGTTCTGTGACTCCAAGGCATCCCTTCAGAGCTTGCAATCAGCTTTACGACAGCGGGAGCACCAACAACTAGTGAATGAAATAAGAGAAGTGATTCACGAAGTTTTATCGAAAGGACATGACTTGGTGTTCCAGTGGTTACCGGGACATTGTGGTATTGTCGGTAATGACCTTGCTGATAATGCTGCCCGATCCGCCCACGCGGACGCCCAGACAACCCCAATTCCATTGTCGAGAACCGACGCTGCAAGGGGCCTTCACTCGTTCGCTAACACCATGTCGGAAACTTGGCTGAGTGACCCCAGTGTCAGGAACCGCCGCCTACACAAATTGGACCCATCGAGAAAGCTTCAAGTTCCATCGAACCTCTCCCGCCAGGATGCAACTTTACTGTGCCGCCTGTGGTTAGGAGTAGCTTTTACAAAGGCGTACTCCTTTCGCATAGGAATGGCGGATAGCTGCCGATGTGAATCGTGCGACACTGACGAGACAATAGAACATCTACTGTGTTCATGTGAACGTTTTGCGAGCGAACGCAATTTGCTACGCGAAACGTTGGAGACACTAGACAGTAGACCTTTTTCCGAAGAGAAGATACTTGGCTCATGGCTCTACGCGTCGCTGGCCAGCAAAGCGACGCGGGCACTGCTAAGTTTTCTGAAGACGACCGGACTACGCGACCGCTTATAAGCGTGCAATGGACAAGGTCCCACCAACATACACGTTGCCCTTCACTTCTCTCTCTCTTCTCCTTTAATCCCCTCACCCCTTCCCCCAGTGCAGGGTAGCAAACCGGACGTGCGTCTGGTTGACCTCCCTGCCTTTCATTTCTTCCCTTCCTCCTCCTCCTCCTCCTCCTTTGCGGCCAGTGAAACTGCCATACATACTGTGCCGTTTTTTCACGCTTGTGCTGGCTTTTTCTGTTGTTTTTTTTCTGTTGCAGTGCGAGCAATGTTGACGAATGCAAGCAAACGAGTGTCAGTACAGCTGTGTGCGGAATTTTTACTCATATCTTTTCTTTTAAATTTCAACATGGCGTACGCTGCCTATGACACGCGGTCTTTAAGCGCAGAGCGTAGCAGATGCCACGTTAGTGGTGATCAGGGCCAGCCGTAATAGATATATATATATATATATATATATATATATATATATATATATATATATATATATATATATATAATCCTTCAATCAACCAATCAATAAAAAAAGAGCCTAATTGAACGTTCTCACAATTTTGTTTGTAAATTGTTGGACTGGTAGCCCAAATTCAAGAAGCGGAGAAAGAGCGCGAAGCTGGAGTGTGAGGAATGAAACAAGTGTGTCATCGTCATCATCATCAGCCGGACTATGCCCACTGCAGGGCAAGGGCCTCTCCCATGTTGCGATGTTCCGCCGATCGATCCGGAGCTGTATAGTGTATAGGTTTATTCATTCTGACACTTCTTGGGATTTATTCGCCCTCCAACTCCCCCCCGGGAGAATACCGGCACCTCATTTCAGACCTCCCCACCCCCCCTCTAAAGATTAGAGACCAAGGCACCTGCGCCTATAGACATGCATTGCACGGGGTCGTCGCATCTGTAGTATATTTGTAGGAAAGATCTTGTTCGTCGTAACCGCACGGTCGACGCCACAAGACCACGCTACACCTGGACGCCTGCCACATTGTGCGAAAAGTGTAGCACGTTAGCTGGTCGTAACCGCACGGTCGACGCCAGAAGACCACGCCACACACCTGGACGCCTGCCACATTGTGCGAAAAGTGTAGCACGTTAGCCGGTCGTAACCGCACGGTCGACGCCAGAAGACCACGCCACACACCTGGACGCCTGCCACATTGTGCGAAAAGTGTAGCACGTTAGCCGGTCGTAACCGCACGGTCGACGCCAGAAGACCACGCCACACACCTGGACGCCTGCCACATTGTGCGACAATTGTAGCACGTTAGCCGAGGGCGCGCATGTGGTGCGCATGGACAAAAGAGAGAAAAAAAGCGACGTCATTACGCCAGATGAGTCGTCGCGATACAGAAGGGAATGCCTGGTGATTAATGAGGAAGACATTCGAGGCACACCTCGACGTGACTAATCAGTGATGTAAAAATGCACGCTTCTGGCATGATGGCGTTGTTATCTAGACTGTATCCCAGGCACCGTTTTGTCAGAAGAAAGTGGCTGGAACGAGGCAATCGCGAAACTTAGCACGTAACTTTTCCCGGTAAAGTACAACTCTATTTTCCGCAGCTTTCGAGACTTTTTTTTTTTTCAATTAGTATGAGGGACCTGTCGTCTTTGGCCTGGCAACGACTTGTATAGAAGGTGGTAGCGACGTGCAGCTCCGAACTGAATAGCAAATGTGCAAGGCCGGCTCTCCGTACCTCGCTGCGCTGTTTCGCAGCTTTGACGGGCCGTTTACATCGGAATGGCCGGGGAAAATTTCTGCTATCTTGCGTGTGCCTAAACCTTCGACCCAAGACCACCTGGGACAGCGCTATGCACGTGCGCTAATGCCTCAGTCATGTAGACATCGCGGTGTTTCCTATGAATTGTCCGCTATGGACCTTTTTTCGAACGTGGTTTGACTGTAGCAGCTGCTTGACATGAATATTTCAATTCTTTATTCGGTTCTCAGCGTTCACTGTAGACAGAGAAAAATCGTTTCAAAAGTGATTTAATACACTTGAAGGCACGTGTATTACGCTGTAGCTGTATTACGCTGTAGCTGCACGTGCATTCCGCTTTAATACACGCGTACCAAGCACGTGTATTACGCTGTAGCTGCACGTGCCTGGGAAGGCACGTGCAGCTACAGCGTAATGTTTATATACAGAGCTATATACAACATTATGCAGTGTTTTGCGGTGTAGTATACATCTTGTCTAGTAAAGTGGGTCATTCTGAATATTGCTATAGTGCATTTATATACTGGTATTATTCGCTACATTGAGCAATAAGGAGCCATCTACTCCGAGATTCCGCCGTTTATTACACGCATCGCTCATATTCTCTCATCCACGGCGGGCAAGAGTGGTCTCAGAATGATATTGACGCATGCATACCTACAGTATTCTTCAGTACACGAGAAACTGTGTTGTTTTGAAAGTGCAAGGCGTTTATTTGCCGTGCAAGAGGTCTTTGATGCAAAGTTATTGGTTATTCTGCCATGTCGAAGAAGTGACACACTTGTTTATTTTTCGCCATGTGCATACTCTTTGGACGCCGGAATGCTGGATTTGTCCAGGTAATCGCTTCGCCAAAAATTGTTGTTCTACGCGCCTTCTGTCCGCCGACGCCATTCGGTCATTCCAGCGACGCAGGCGGCGCCACGCGGCTGTCCACCGAACCTGGTACACGATCATAACTTCCGCGACGCATTTCGGTCTCGCGGTATTCATAGGCGCCGTTTCGTTTTCATTCAAACATCTACGCGTCTCTTTGGCGAGAAAAGGTGTGGTCTTCATTGAAACTAGAGGGCCTATCGAGCTTTGCTGCCTGAGACGCGCACCTCAGCACCGTTTCGCCCGCCGTTTCTGACCTACCGTCGCGCCGCCTGTAGTCGCTGGAATGATCGAATCGGAGCGCAACCGCTTGCAATTTTGCCCTGTCCGTGGACTTCACCCGCTGCCTAGGCGTCTCTGCTTTGAGATCGGGCGTCCGCCATATAGTATCTTCTTACTCAGGTACAGGACGCCTCGCTTCGGCGCGATTCGAGCCGTCTCTGTGCAGCGTTCTTTGTTGGCACAGTTTCTCTTTTCTGTCACGTCTGCATTCCTTCCCCCCTCTTCGCACCTTCTATCTCATCGCGTCATCTTTCGCCGTGTCTTCTCGTCCTGGCACGGTTGGACTTTCTCGTCCGGAACCGTCGCCATGTTCGCACGAGACAAACGGTTTTATCTTTCTCTCTCTCTCTCTCTCGCACACACACACACACACGCACACATGCACATACACACACACACTTGCTCACTCGCTCTCTTACACTTGTACGGGTACACCTGCACGTGGCCGTAAACAAGAAGCGTAAGCCGTCAACGACAAGAGACGGCGGTTGGAACGCGGGACGGCTTCGCCTTATATCTGGTCGCGTATCTCGGCGCTAAACGACCAACGCAGCAGATATACCGCTGTCGTCGGCGCTTAACTTCGCCGCGTGGTGACTTTGAACGAGACAATCACTTAACGAGACTGGCAATGAAAGCATCGTTGCTGTAAATGAGATAAGCAATGGAGCCAAACTGGGCGTTGCTTTGTTTTCGCGAGTGTACTTTTCTTGCCATTGGTCTGCTGCGTTGCCTCGACTTCGCTATGGGCTGGTGTGTTCTCTTTCGAAAGGCTCCATTGTGAGCAGCCTCTCCAGCGCATAGATGGAAGGGAGATTCGGAACCAGTACGTGACGCCGGCTGCTGAATCTGAAGAAGGGAATCACAGCTACACTTGGCGATAGTATATCTAGTACCATCTAACAATGTTTCAATATCGTACGAGCTTGGTATAACAAATAGAAAAAAATATGGACGATTGGTTCTTGCGGTTGCTGCGGATATGACTCACACGTTGGAACCTAGCTGCTTCGCTTACTTCGCGTATAATGCGCACTGTACGAAATGAACTCTATGAACACGACTAATAATGCACGAAGAGTTCATCTCACAAGCTAGGTGTGAAGGTAATAGCATTTGCTTTGATCCTATTCATAGGCGTGATCACACAGTCCCCCGCAGTGTAGTCTTCCGAGAGGGCTGCCATGTAAGTCAGCCTCATATCTTCACTGAGTAAAAGCTGCATCTACCATCATGGCTAGGGGTGCAGGGTTATGACCTCGGAAGTTGTTGACCAAAATTTTGGCCGAGCATTTTGACCACGTGTCTTAAGAATTGTTCAATCCCCATCTTGGCTCCCAGAAAGCCAGGAATCGAAGTCAGGTCGTTTTGAGAAGGACGTCTTAGGTTCGTTTTCCTTTTTGCATCCATTACAAAGCTTGTTTATTATTTTGGGGGGAGGGGGTGTAGAGGGAGAAAGGGGGGGGGGCTGCTGTGGCAGTTGTCCCGCCTTTCCTGACGCAGAACTTCGCGAACGCTTATGTTCGTACCCGTCACAGCGGTATCGAGCACATGTCCACCGAAATAAACGAGTTTCTATTCGCTTTCATTTATGGGGAGCCACTGTCGCAGGCTCCTTGTTATCTCGCACGCCTAACGACAAAGATGACACAACCTAAGCCATCGCGCGTGATGTGGGACAATGTCTAAGATCGTACGGGCGGTATTATTCTACGGTCAAAATCACGAAACGATTCAAGCGACAAATGTCAGCGCGGGTGAAGCGGTACGCAGAAACCGCGCACGTGCTTCAAGTTCCGGCGAAATATCTGGAGGAACGTCAGTCATCGATGCTTTTCACTCAAGGGCAGGGACGTGATGGATATATTCTATTTCTGTGTGCCTTATCTTAAGGACTGGCCGATAAAAGCGCTTCTGTTTGTTCTGCCCACTTGACTTGCTCCGTTACTAGCCCAAACAAAGGCCGCCTATCATCATTGTACAAACACCACAGGCAGAGAGCGCAAACAGTTGAACTTGGAACGGTTGGTCCATAGAGGTATCTTATTACTAGTTAGTAAGGATAGAGGCAACTCGGATGCTTGTAGAGATATCTTTTAACGAAAAGCAAAGGGCGACATACTCGAACTGCCACAGGCCTTCGACACGAGGAAGGCAGCGTCTGTATATCGTCGTCGTGAACGTCTAGAACAGAAAAAACAAACGGAAACGAGCAAATTGGTAAGAGTTCGGTTTTTTTTTAGTCAGTATTCTCATGTTCACTCTTGCATATAACTGACGTGAACTTCAAGGTTTCCGAGGGCTAATGGCTGGACATGTTGGTGACGTCGAACCTCTAGTTCTTCGTTAACAGCGCGAAGACTGACATGGAAAGTGACATGCAATTAAATATTCCAACTTTCTCACTCGTCAATCCCGCCGTCACGTCAGGTCAGGAACGTTATACCGCTTTTCAAGGTTTCTTATAACGACTAAGTTGTTTGAAGCGAAAGTCAGCCTATGGAACTTGGTGCGCGTGATGTCGCGATGAAATTACGAGAAGGAAATCCTGAGCCGTGGATGTTCCCACTCGGTGATCGATGCCCAAAGATTGTCCGACTTCTCGGCCTGTATCGGCTGGTCAGTCATGGTGGTCCGAATCTTGCTGTTTGTCTGCGTTCTGGTAGAGTCTTAACTTTTCAAGCAGCACAGCAATGCAGTCTCGTGAAAACATCATGGACTCTGGGTACAATCGAAATTATTATGCACCATCGCCCTCATAGACGCAATATCTATTGTCAAGACTTGGTCCATTAGCAGGATCTCAAAATGCGTTATGGTTGAGTTCCGTCTTTACGGATGAATCTAAAAAAAAGATATATTTGATAAACACTCGCCAGTAAAAGTTTTGACTTGCGGATTTACCCGATAAACTTTGATTTTAAAAGGGCGTTTTCAGTGTTCAAAGGGCATTTGGAAAGCTGACAATCGTCACTCGAAAGAATTCGCACCTTCATCGGTGGTACCAACCTCGTAAAGTATGTGTACGCCTGTTACAGCTGGCTTTAGGTTTAAATACCAACAAAGTTGTGGGTTTTGTATTCACGTATTTGTGATTGTATGTGTTAGCGCGTTCAAACCTTCCAAACGTCTAAAATACACTTAGTGTTTTCATAAGTTCTCGTTTTCAAATATTTTTCAAAGGTTTCGGACTATCAAGCAAAGTAATAATAGTATGTCCTTTATCATTGACGAAGAGAGGAAAATGAGGAAGACAGCGAGAAGATGTGCAACTGGATGAGATCCTGCCTGCGTCCCTCTCCCCCAAAATTAAGGTACACCATGGCGAGTTTGGCGTGGTGTACATCTACCACCCTTTTAAGGGGGTAAATGAACAGGAAGGGAGAAAAAAATGAAAGGTAAGAAAAGCTGGATTATCAGCAACAGTGCAGCCTACTTCTGTTGAAAATAAACTAATAAGAAGACACTGCAACAACTTATATTGCAAGATTACACAAGGAATCTCAGAGAATCGAAGATTTACGAGAAGTAACGTCTGATAAACGCCGGTCTTTCTCCAAAAAGTTAACTCCGAGAAAGACCCTCCGAATTTAAAGAAACTTAAATCCGAAAACATGGAGCTCTAGGTGTAACCTACAAAGACGAAGTTAAACTTGTATTGATTCATGGCTGATGCTAACTTATATGAATTTATTCATTGGTGTTACTAATCTATATTCATTCTTCGCTTGCTGAACTCCATGAAACCTTGTCACGTTGTAGAAATTACCGAGCTCTGGTCGGTTCACTAGTTCGACACGTCTTTGCACCCAACGGCTCTAAACGTCAACGTGTCGCTTAGTTTGGGATGGTCGTCATAACTTTGAGAGCATTGAATGTCGTGGTTATTTCGGAGTGGCAATTTCGTCAGTATTCATTATGTAGCCAGCGTATGCAACGCTAGCGGACATATACTGATAGTAAGCCGTCGCTAGTCAACGCAGGTGGTTATCAGCCAGCATTATCCATGAATGGCTAACTTTATCCATCATTTGGCCAACAAAAGTAGTTTATCCAACATTGAGCATAAAAGTAGCTTTCGTATGGCCACCCTGTGGGAACACTTGCCGACAGAAGTCATCTTTTAGCCAACATGAGCCAGTGTTGGGCGTTGACATCCAGTGCTATCTGTATGCGAGTGAATTCGTTGGTTGAGGACATCGCGTGGGCACAAACAGCAGGGAAGCGGGATGGGGACTCCAATGGGATACAAGAGAAGGATCACGTGTCCCAGCCGTTTACGCCGCATACCACCGGCTCGGCCGATAGCCCCCTCCATATCTGGCGCCCACCGCCCCAGCCATGAGATAACGAACTTCCACGCGGCTCGCTTGACGGGCGGCATCGCCGCAAGAAAGTGTGTTTGGTAGGAATGCGACGAAGGCAGCAGTGGCGGTGTGTTGTCGGCCCCGTTTGCTGGAAACATGGTATTGCTCAGAGATGTGGTCGTTTCTCTTTGATCTCTCGCCTCTCGCCGCCTTTCGGTTGAGGTGTGTTCCGTACAGCGGGGCCGTTGCTAATATGGCAAGCAAGCATGGAAGTATATTGCACTTGGGCTGTTATATTGCAAATATGGCTTGGAGAGAGAATGGGTATAGAACGCCTCGCTTTGATCAGCCGCCATTTAGTGCACATGCACTGCGGTTAAGGGCTGTGTATTGTCACGTGGTAATATGGCGCGGTAACCGCGCGAGTGACGCATCGTTGCTGCATTGCTAGTGACGAAACGATCTATGGTGCGTTGTTCCACTATTAGAACCCGCTTCAGCTTCCGAAATGTTAGGTCACTGAGTCACTAGTAGAAAGCACTCTGTGTTGGAAGGGCTGTGGTTCCGGTTCGGTTGGTTTCCCGAGTCCAGGAACCCAGCGGCCTTTGCCGTCTGGTCGACTATAGGTGGATCAGATGTGTATGGTCATCCGTAACCTCAAACCGCACTGGGCACCCTCCGACTGCCCTTATGTTGCGTTTGGTAAGGTTACTGCTGTGTTTTGTTGGCAGCACAGTGGAGTGTTGTAGTGGCAAGAGTACTGAAAGTTGGGCGAGTTTGTAATGATTCGTGGCTATTTCTTGCGCGACATAAACACGTGGACGAGAAGAAACGGACACCATGGGCGCAGAATCACAACTCCTTTATTGAAAACAACGAAACGCACTTCTATTTTTGAGGCTAACAAACGCCCCCTGATGGTTCTCCTGAACACCTACGAGATAAAACTAAAAAATTTCTTTTCAACCCTACATCATGAAAATAACACACTAACAAATTTTGAGGCTGACCTCACGCATCCGTACAAAGATACCAACACGCGCCTTTAATTAATAGACTTCAGAATCGGACACTGTGACTGATGTTTGGCTGGCACACTTCTCTCCCATATTTTTTTTTTTCATACGGAACGCTTCAATTAACTCCCGGCCTATTTTGTGCCAGTGCGTTGATAAAACCTTCGTGTCTGTAAAAACTGGTGCGTACGCACACGAACTTCTATGATCCACCAGACGTGTTCGTGCTGAACTGCGTAAAGCGGAGTCGTGCTCTCTCAACCTTGTGTTTATACGCCTTCCAGATTGCCCAACTTAGTGTTGTAGCGTTCAGTAGTATAGACCAACTTGGCTCCACGTTATAGCCACGTGGGTGTGTACGTGGTAGCCTTTCATTTTGGGATAAGGCTTCGATGGGAGTTTGTCTGCATTTAGCGCCAAAGTAACGCCTTCCTCCTTGTCGACTGCGTTGCAGGGAGTACTTTCTAGGTACCTTGAACTTTTCGGTGAGGTGGTATTCCAGGTCAATGGTACATAGGTGTACAGCTGTTGCAAGTCAAGCCAGACACATGCTAAGGGTTGGAACCAGGATATTTTTTTTTCCAAGGTGCCATAGGAAGTCAGCACTGCTCTCTCATTGTTTTAAAACGAGGCCACTTGTAAGAAAGCGTTGTCCTTGTCTACTTGTACCTCCAATTAACGTTTCCTTGAATGTTTTTGTCCTTTAAAGCTGCCCAAGCAGCCAGCTTCTTCGTTTCCGCACTTCCTCTATGCCACGTCGCACCTCAGTGCGCTAACAACAAACCATGCTGTGCATGCCCTGAGTCACGTGCAATCCGTCCGCTTTCCTGTCGCGGGATTCCTTTCTCTTGTGCTCCGCTGTCAGCGCTCTTTCGTCTTTCCCCATCAAACCGCCAATTTGCGCTTGCCTGTTTGCGTTTGAACGTCGACAACAATGACGCCGTACGTCATTTACAAGCGCATGCAGTGTCTGTTGACGTTATGTACGCGCTCTGCTCAGCAATGCGTGGGAGGCACAGTAACGCATAGGCCTGTATGATGGAAGAGGGCTGGCAAAAAAAAAAAGAAGAAATTAACGATGAACGTTACCAAAGGAGATGTCATTGAATATGATTGATAAACCTTTCTCAGGCCTATAGTTTGCTGCGTACATCCACTTGCTTCTGGAAGCGCCAGAAATACCGCTGGGCATTGGTGCAGTTTCTTGTTAGGGATGAGCTCGAGTTAAATGACGAGTGCCAAATTTGTTGTCCCGCAACCCACATAGGTTCAAATCCCTGTACTGTCAGCCTCGGCGGAGGAGTGTTTGCTTGCGGAGCTTGTTTGCCGAGCTGAATGTCGCGGGTACGATCCCAACAGCGGCGGTCACCTTTCGTTGGAGGCAAAATGGTACAGAAGCCCGTCAGTGCACTTTGAATAAATATCGTCGAAATTTCGGGAGCCCTCCATTACGGCGCTTCTCATAATCGTATCGCGGTTTCGGGGTGTGATATTGTAGTTATTATTGCTGAATTCGTGTGCTGCACGACCTTGTTGTACTGGCTCGTCCAGCGTGGTTGGTGTGAACGGCTTGCATTTAATCTGTACTTCTCTTTTCATAATGGACGAAACTGTCGAAGTATTATTTTCCGGGCGCTGTTTTCTTTTTGAAAATATGTTTGTGTAGTTATTGATATAACTATTGATTGCTTGTTTTCTTTGTAGGTGCACTAATTACTTGACCTGTGTGGTTACAATCGCTACACTCTCCCACTGTACTCATTGATGTTGGTTTTCCTATTTCCGTTTCACCTAAAGTTCAAAATAAGGCTTGACACGCCTAACGGACCAACCCAACGTTTCAATGACATTAGAAGTTCTTTGTGTTTAATCGCTTCGTTAGGCATGTGTCCTGGGTGGAATTTTTGTTGAATTCTAGTGGTCGGGCTGGGTGCTTCTTTCTTCGTCCGTCGTTTTCTTGCTATAGTAAAATTTATTCTATCCGCATTTCTGTTCACGTCGTTAAGGACCTCTCGTTATTTACTCGCGATGTGCTGTTTAGTGCTTATTACATCAGAGGAGGGTGGAACGTGGGGAGCTCTACTGTTTTTTTTTTTCAGAGTCGGCTTGGAATCATTTTTTTCTTTTACGCTGACTTCCCCAAAACAACCACTGAGACGCCAATTTGCTTCCCATATCGGAATATCACGTATTATTAGACGGGGGAAAAAAAAGCGTAAGTTACATTTCAACGGGAGCACTGCACTAAATACTCTCCCCCGTAGCCGAACTTATACACCCGCGTTCTTGAAATAGCCGTGCCAGAATGGCCACTCTTGCTTACAGCCTGAATCCGGCACGATTCTCTCGGCGGCAGGCTGGTTCTTTTTTTAAACGCACAACGGGGTCAAGGCTAGTTAGGTTGCGTTTATATGCGACTCGTGCCTCAGCTGCGCTCGGCCTGCGTTGCCGACTGGCCGCCGCGTGCGGTTACAGTACAGCATGCGCTGTCTACCTTCGGACAGGAACGGAGGCTTGGGGCGGTCGAACACGTTAAGGGCCAGTGTATGGAAGTTGCGTACGTTCACAAATCCTATTCGAATGGCCTGGCGCGCCGGAACTATTTAAAGAACGTGATTTTACCTGCTGTTCTCGACAAAAGCGCCGACTGTAACTGTTTTTCTTCGTGGAGTACGTTAATGCGCACGTTCGGCCCTGTTGGCAACGCGTAGATACAGCGCTGGAATCTTGTTTCTATTCACCTATTGACGGAGGCTTACACCCATTCGTGGGTAGAGAGAGGGGGGGGGAGTACATTGGACAGGAACTGGGTGCCTTTAACGTGATATCGTTAAAGAGCTCGTTTCACAGTAATTTCGCCGTCTGCGTCGGTGTCTGCGTCAGCGTGGGTGTCGTTGGTTTTCAGCGAAAAACCTTGTGCATGACAGAAAAGTTGAGCAAGTTGTAAATGACATGAATAATAAAAAAAATTTGGGTCCGAGTGAGGATCGAACCCAGGTGCAACTTGGTGCAACTCCTGTTAAACACCTGAGAAATTCTCTGGCCAACGGTTGTGGGTGCACGTCAAAGACCTAACGGCGCGGATGCGATGCAAAAAAAAATAAAGCGCAATGCAACGTACTAAGTGCTGTCAACGCTCCGTCAATCGTTCTAGTTCCTCGTTCAGTGTCTGTGTCGTTTCAACGCTGTTGGGCTTTGGTACCTCTACAGTATTGCATGGTTTTCTACGCAGCCGTGAAATATAGCTGCAACCTTACGGTTCATCAACACCCTCAGTGGAAGAAATATACGCAATGGAGAACGCAGATTTCCTTCGTTAAGCATGACAATCACCACCTTGGCATCTCTGAAACAAATTCTCACGACACACATGCCTCGTACCCATTTACTCTCAGGTGAACACACATAAATCGTAGTATGTGTTCTCGCGTAATCGTACGGGATTATTGGATACGTGTCATACGCGTCGTAGGATATTTCTGGATTGGGTTGTATCTCGAAAAAAAATACATATATATAAATAATAGAGGAGTTGTCACCATTGCTTGGCGACGTCTACTGCCATTTTCCAGTTTGCTCTTAGGATGCATAGAAACACACACACACACACACACACACACACACACACACACACACACACACACACACACACACACACACACACATATATATATATATATATATATATGTGTGTGTGTGTGTTTGTGTGTGTGTGTGTTTCTATGCATCCTAAGAGCAAACTGGAAAATGGCAGTAGACGTCGCCAAGCAATGGTGACAACTCCTCTATTATTTATATATATGTATTTTTACACACACACACACACACACATATATATATATATATATATATATATATATATATATATATATATGTGTGTGTGTGTGTGTGTGTGTGTGTGTGTGTGTGTGTGTGTGTGTGTGTGTGTGTGTGTGTGTGTGTGTGTGTGTGTGCAGTCCTAACTTTGGGAAACGTTAATGTTTAAACGGATCGCAACCACAAATGCAGTGCACAGTTTTCAATGCAGTCCTTATTAGTTGCATGTCATGAGGCCATATTCACAAATGCTCCTCAACTGTTAACCCGACCTCAATAAATCCTTGAGACATTTACCGTTGCAGACATCGCAACCAGACATAGTCCTCAAGGATTCCTTGATCGATTGATATGTGGGGTTTAACGTCCCGAAGCCACCATATGAGAGACGCCGTAGTGGAGGGCTCCGGAAATTTAGACCACCTGGGGTTGTTTAACGTGCACCCAAATCTGAGCACGCGGGCCTACACAACATTTCCGCCTCCATCGGAAATGCAGCCGCCGCAGCCGGGATTCGATCCAGTGACCTGCGGGTCAGCAGCCGAGTACCTTAGCCAAATATATGGACAAATCCACGCACACAGGTGTGCATGGATTTGTCCATGTATTTAGCGCGCTTCATAACGTCTCACTCGATGAAACAAAACATCTTCCAACCGCATGCTTCGCTTAGCATCGATTTCGAAGGTACGTGGGATCCGCCGAATTTTCCTTTATCACTGCTTGTTGCCTGCCACCATTTCGTTATGCACATTCGTCATTCGAGAACGGACCCTCATAGTTATCTTTCTGTGGCACTCAGGCTCCCTTAAGTCTATTCTCTGAGGTGCCTCATAGCAGGGCACCGCGGATTTTTTTTTTTTACGACCCCCTGTTTCAATGTAGGTGCACTGGGGTCTCTTATCCCTATTTATCGTTTGCATCAGTGTCTTTTATGACGGGGGTTTACTGCATAACGTAGTGGGCACTTCGCTGTGTAGTCTACTTGCCGTAGGCATTCTGGGGCAGTTTGAAACGGCTGCTGCTACGTGTACAGACGCACGTTTTCTCGCGGCACGGTTGATGTGTCCTTGGAGAAGCGAAATCGGGCTAGTGATTCTGAAGGCCATACGCATTGGGTCGTATACTGAGATATCGCGTTCGGCTCATGAAGGAGAAGCTTAAGTGTCCTGCAAGTTTAAACAGCAAGGCTGTTTGTTTCGCCTATAGTTGCTTGAGTGTCGATCGCAGAAAATTGTCCGACTATTCACCGCGAGTCCACTAAAGGTGAAAGGGGCAGTGGTTAGCCGAACAAAAAGCTGCGAAAAAAAAATTGTGGTGAGCCAGAGACCCCGAGTGCGTACGACAAAATACCAGGGAACGGCAAAGACAAAGGCGAGGGAACGCTTACGCAAATGGTGTTGCACACGCAGATCTATGAGGGGTACGAACGCTTCGCTTCAGCGCGAGTTTGTCACTGTAGCTTGGGAAACATTGTCGGGTATACGACTCTCTGTGCTTTGACTAGAACCTCTCTGCACTGATAGCATAGAGTCAACCTTGCAGCAATCCTTATAGAAGCAGCCTAGAACCAGCATCACCTTCTGGCTAAGGTCTAGAAACAACCTAATAGCAACCAGCTTTGTCTTCAGAATCGCCCAGTTTTGTAACAACCTAATATATAGCAACCAGCTTTGTCTTCAGAATCACCCAGTTTGGCGTTGGAAGCTCTGCGCTGTGTAGCGTAAGCTTAGTTATAATTTTATTTTCTTCAAGCGTGATTTAATGTCAACGGGTGCTGCGATGTGTTATCGGAATGTGAAGATGTACAAACATGGCATCCGCTACTCCTTCACCGTCCACTATCGGTATTTTACTCTTGGAAGGTTTTCCTTGCATTCTTCTCGAAAAAGAAAAAAAAAGAAACTGCGCGTTCCAGTGAACGGAGCGTCACCTGTTTCCTGTAGCCACTGCGTGTGGGAAGCTTGATTTTTCTCGCCCTCGCCCGTGAACGCCGGCACCTTCAGGTGCATGCACGAAGGACGATCGTGGCAAGTAGAAAGCAAGAGCGCCCGTGATCGCCGAGCTTCCGTTGGTCACGCACCCTCTGGATAATAATGGCCTCTCGCCGTTTAAGTCAGTGCAGTATAGACCTCACTGCTTACGCGCGAACAATGCCGGCCAATATAAGGGAAGACACATCCAAGGACTGCAGCATCACGACTCGTACGAGCAACCGTCAAACTGCTCCTTCCTTCGAGGGAAGCGGCGGCGTCGGAGGCAAGTCTGTCTTGCCGTGCTTTGTTTTCGTTAGGCCTGTGGTGTGCCAGCGCTTGCGAGATGTGGATGGTTTTAGTAATACCTTACGCGTTTATTTGGCTGCCAGTCCGCTCGCTTGTCACAGTGGTTACGTACGACGTTTCGGATAGGCGGACGTTCCAGGAAGCAAGGCGGTGATTCTGAAGCGTTTGTCTTCGCACTCTTGAGAATTTAAGGCAGTTCAAAGGTATCAGAGCTTTATGATCTGGGTATTATATATGGGCATGCTACCAATTTAAGTGACTTGTTGCGATTGTTCGCATTTTACACATAGCTGTGCATAGTTTCGTATTTCGTTCATGGTTAGCTGCAGACGAGGGGCATGCTTTGACTGTTTGCTATTGACCAGACATGGAGCGGGAGGCTTAAATCTAGGATAGGTGGAAGGGAACTGTCTTACTATACTGGTGCAGCCGCTACAGTCTGTAAAAGAAAGAAGAAAACTTTGTTAAGGAACGACTACAAAAAGTGCAGTCCGGAGCGTGTGTGGTGGAGCCTCCAAGTCCAGTGCATCGCTGGTTTAACGTGACTCAGGGTCCGAGCTGCAGCGTGTTGTACTTCCCTTGCTTCAAAGTGCTTACAAAGGTCTTGCCTAACATTGCGTTAATTGTTACCTTTTCATTAATAAGCCACATTTGTACACATCCAAGGTCACAGCCTGCACTTTTTTAGGGGTCGCGATTGCCCTACAATTTGTGCGTCAGTATACGCGCATACGTATCGACATGCAAACTGCAGATACTTCGGGTGTTTCTCTGGATTTCGTGCCGACAGGTTGTGCCCCCGCGATCACCGACGACAGCGCAGCTCTGGCCGACTGGGCTCCCCCTACGTCATCTCCTGACGCCGACAAGAGCTCTCGCCGAGTGGTGCCCCGTCCTCGGACTTCTGCGACCGTGTCCATCTTTTCTTTCTTCTCCTCACTTCCGTCGCTCGCTGTCCCTGCGCCTCGCTCTCTCGTCTCTCTCTCTATACATATACATTTTATACCTATCCTTTTGATCCCTCCTCACCCCCATCCCTTGTGAGCAACTGTTGAGGTGTCGCACTCTGATGCAGACAGTTGCGGGGCTCACTTTTCTCTTCTTTTCCCTCTAAGAATCACATAAGCAAAAAAAAAACCGTACCAGTTTGTGGGAGACGAGTTGAACGCCTTCGTCCAACTCCCTCCGGGTTTCATCTCTGCGTGCATCTATCTTTCAAGCAAACTTCAGTGGCCGGCCTCGAAAACGTCCTTAACAAAACTGGGACCCTTTAGCGGTGGTGGCCGTGTCAGAATCACGCATCGCTTGGCGCACGCACGCACGCACGCACGCACGCACGCGCACTCGTGAGCGTTTATATCACGCACGGCACGTAAGTGTTCTTTCACTGGGGGAATTTCCCATCTTCCGCTCCACAGATTCCGCTTTAGGCCCTAGGCATTTCGTCCTCTCGCCGATGAAGCCGTAGGGTATGAAATGGAAGTGTGCACATGTGGCTCGCTTGATTGTTGCCTGGGGCACGCGCTTATATGTGCTTGCCGGCAATCGGTTCTCCTGCATCGGCGCCGTCCTTGGAAAGAGAAGTAGGGGTGCATACAACAGAACTGACGGGGCTCAGAATCAACCGAAGACGGCGCTCGGTTTTTTTTTTATTCCTTATCAAACTTCGTTCAACATAGTAGGGCTCTAACAACGCCGGGAAGCGTACACGTCGGCGAAGATGTTGGGAATCGCGCCGGCAGTCGAGAGTGACTGTACGCCGCTAGGATGTGTACCTAAGTGCGTCAGTTTTTTTTTTCTAGGCCTCCCCGCCCCCTCATACCTTTGTGAAGATATAGGTTTGGAGAATCTGTGGAATCTTCGTCAGCCATGACAATCCAAGCCGAACGAGTACCGACACCATTCTTCGAGGGCGAATTCGCCGTCGCCATGCGAATTTTTTGTGTACACAGACCGCTCCGTGTACGAAATTGAAGCTCAGTTTGTAAACGCGAATGTCATGCTTTATTTCGACATTTAGGTCTGTTTCCGCATGGCGCGCCTATAAAATCAAACAGGGAACTTTATATGCTAGAAAAAAAAAATTAAAATGCGTAGTTAGATGGAGTTGCGTGTTAACAAATTCCAAGTGGTCAAAATTAATACGTATATCTTCATCCCGGCGCGTCTCCCAATTTTTCAAGATGAACGCACTAACAGACGTCGACGTAAAGGAAGAGGCGTGCACACACCGACTGTTATTGCTTTCGTTTCGTGTCCTTTTGTTCGCTCGTCTTGTACAAGTATGAATTGCCAACAACCCCGCCTCGCAACCCGCGCCTCATAACAGATAAATGAGAGAGGAGGGATGGGTGGGGTGGGGCACGTAATACCTCCAAAGCTCAATTTCAAATTAATTTAACTGTCTGACACTGCCGCCTCTGTCGTGCCTCTCGGCGCACAAGCTACGCCGGCTTCAAAGTTATCGCGCTGACGCAAGGCGCCACGCTGCCGGGATCGCGCTCGTGTTAGTGACCAGCTCTTTCGAGCTGTAGAGCAACGCCCCAATCTTTTTTTTTTTTCAGTAGATCTCCCGATCTAACGGACTTTTTTGGTTGTTCGTTTATTTATTTTTTATTCGCGTCCGGCAAAAAGCGGTCTCACTGCGTGTTCTCGAGGTCAGACGACTTTTACACCGGTATCTCGAATATCAGAAGCATCAAGCCTCCTCTGTCTTGTTCTTGATTCCTTTCCACCCTAATGGTCCTTCTTACTCTGAAATCAAACTTCCTGTAAAGCAATGGCCTTGCTCACTCCGGCTGGTGTGCTGTTCGCCTTTCTTCTCTGTTGCATGCTAACGGCGTTTCTTTCGTCGCTTGTTTTGTGTATGTTTGTTGTTCCCGTTATGTAGGCTCGTTGTAATATCCGTTGTTTCTCAATCATTACCCACTCTCTTGCCTGTTTTTTTTGTGTTTGTTTTATATCCCCGAGTATCTGCTTGGATGTCCTTCCGATATCAAATGTAAGCACGAGGAATAGTTTATCTTTTAAAAATCAAAATGTAGGTTATAGTAGTTCAGTTCCTGGTTTTTCGTTCAATATACACTTCTTCGTGTTCGTTGTTTCTCTACGAAATGTTCCATAAGAGTTGGAACACATAGAAGTTGTTGAAACTGCACCGTATGCTACGACAGAAAAGATTTGAATGATATGGGGGGGTTCAACGTCCCAAAGTCATCATATGATTATGAGGGACGCTGTAGTGGAGGGCTCCAGAAATTTCGACAACCTTGAGTTCTTTAACGTGCACCCAAATCCAAGCACACCGCCCTACATACAGCATTTTCACCTCCACCGGAAATGCCGCCGCCTTAACCGGGATTCGATTCCGCAACCTGCGGTTGAGTATACCTGCAGTACAACTGTCGTTTAAGCGCATCTCTCTCCTTCCTCTATCTCTATATATACCTTTTAAACCTATTGTTTTAATCCCTCCTTAACCCCCTCCCTTGTGAGCTACTGTTGAGGTGTTGCACCTGATGCAGTCAGTTACGGGGCTCACTTTTCTCTTCTTTTCCCGTTAATAACCGCATAAGAAGAAGAAGAAAGAACACAAATGAACAGGGTAGAAGCGCTTTCTCGTAAATTTATTGGGAAGAGAAGAATATATAGGCAGGCAATCAATCCTTCGGGTTTCTTCGTGCGCCTAAACGACAGTTATATCGTACATATCCAACTATAGCCCAACTTTCGATTCTGTTACCTATGGTACCTTAGCCACTATACGACCACGGTTGCCCTTGCGGTAACAAAGAAGCGACTCACTTAATAAGTATAAAGATGGCGGTTGGGTTCACTTGAACCTCAAAAACTCGGAGTAACGTGGTTTGAGAATAAACGTCTATGACGTCATTGGCAGAGTGGTTGCTGCATGTATCACTATTTTGCCAGTGTCGTTCTCACTCGGTGAGCCATTAAACTAAAAGGCGATTCAACTTTGCTGTTTTCACTACTGTGCTGGTGTCAATATATTATTTGTTATTTGAAGGTCGCAGGTTTGGTTGCTGCCCACGGCAAGTTATCTTTTCTTTTTGCGCATTTACATTACAGTTCGGTCCAATAACTTTCCCTATACATTCCTTGGCATCATTGTCTGTTAGATCTCATAAATATTGTGACAAACGACGAAAAAACGAGCCCTTAAGTATACACTTCTTTCCCTTCTATATATACGGCCAGAGCCAGGGTAGACAGCGACGTGTGACGTGACGGTTGTGACGTAATACGTGGTCTATTATCTGCTAGGTCACGAGACTCCTAGCTGTTGAGGTACAAATACACTTCCCGGGATTGCGAAGCATCGATGCGATGTCTTGATGGCATGGTTCTCTCCAAGGTTCGTTATATACAGCGCCGTTGCTATATTACGACGTCAAAATTTCCGTAGGATTCGCTGAAGTCGTCTCACAATTAGTGTATACGATCCCTTGTTAATGAGAACACATTTGGCCGGCTGCGCAATTGCTGAATCGATACTGATTGAATACATTCGTTGTTGTGAGGTTGATGCGCCGATAATACTCGTGGCCAACAGTTACAGAAACATCCAACTAGGGCTGGTAATGTGCGTATGAATCCGGATCTTGAATTAGATCAGGATTTAAGGAGGAAACCGTCACACCGCCTCTCGGACAGCGGATGCGAAGGCCGAGGAAGTCGAATCCCTCGGAAATAATTGGGCTGTGTGATTGTTCTAACGAGGTTACCGAAAAAATTGCGAGCCTCGTTAGAGTACAGCGTGTACGTTCAGACAGAAGCACGAATGACGGGCGCTGCCACTAACCAATATAAAGTTCGACATTAAAATCTAGATACCGTGAAGTAATCAGTCGAAAGAATAAAAGAAAACGCTCATTTACGTTTATGTATTTCAACTCTTTAGTTATAAAAACTAATTAAGGAGTCCCAAAAGTTGATGATAATCGAAATGCGCTTTATTGTATTTTTTTCCTTTAGTGCATTTATTGCGTAATGTATGTTTTTCACGTTTTGAAATAGAATGTTGGCACTGGAATGCTGACCATGTCGTTTTCTTTCTTTTCCTTTCCAGTTTTCCTGCTCGGAATACAGGGTATATACAGGTGAGTGATGCTATACGGCCACCTGTTCTTGTTAGGACTGGTTAGGACTTCTTTCAGCTGTTAGCCTCAATTCAGAGTTCATGATTGCATAAACAGTGTGTAAGGGGCACAAAGAACAAGTAACTAATGATTTTCCCTTTGTGTGTGTGTGTGTGTGTGTGTCTCTTCCGTGCTGTTAGAATATCAGCTAGCGCGGTGACGCAATTTTGTTCATAGATACGTAGTCCACGACCGCAACGGCCGAATGTCGATTCAGGGTAAATACTAGAAGCGCATGTACTTAAATTTATGGGCACGTTACGAATCAAGCAGAATGGCGTGGTGGATGTTCATCGTAGAATATTTACAGCGCAACGAGTTAGAGACGGTCCCTTCTCCGTCCGTATTTAACCCGTTGTGCTGTAAGATATTCTACGATGAACAATAAATGGTCAAAATTTGAGGAAACCTCTAATACAAAGTCTTTCGGAATCATATCCGGGGTTTGGTTCGTAAGTTCCGAACAATTACCAAATTACCATTGTAGTGAAGTAGGCCAGTAAGGTGTTACGCAGCGTCAAGGGCTACAGAAGTTCTAAGCTGCAGAAATATCTGATCTGAGTTTTTGACGACACCGCAAAGTCATTATGGCTATGGTCAAGTTCCAGTGCTATGATAGGCAGTGAGAATCGGAGTAAGAAGCGAAAGACAGGACAGGGAGGTCAGCCAGCTGTCAGATCGGGACTGTCAGCCAGTTATCGGATTGTCTGGCCACCCTGAGCTTCGGAAAAGTGTAAATGTAAAAAAATCTAACAAAAAGAAACCTTACTAAACCAATGATAATACAAGGGAAAGGAGAACACTATGATAGAGGACACTGCTTGAAGTGTGTCTTGTACCTGAGGTTAAGATTCCAGATTAAACACACAAGAAAAAAAGGCAGGACAGAAGTGATGATTTGATTGATATTTGGGGTTTAACGTCCCAAAACCACTATATGATTGTTTAGACGCCGTAGTGAAGGGCTCCTGAAATTTAGACCACCTGGGGTTCTTTAACGTGTACCCAAATCTGAGCACACGGGCCTACAACATTTCCGCCTCCATCGGAAATGCAGCCGCCGCAGCCGGGATTTGAACCGGCGCCCTGCGGGTCAGCAGCCGAGTACCTTAGCCACTAGACCACCGCGGCGGGGCAAGACAGAATTGCTATCAACTGCTGTATTGCTTCATACGTCATTGCATATATATACTCAAGGCAACCTAATTGCAAATGCGCACACAACGATAATTTTGCACAAAACTCTTTATAGCCATTATTGCGTGTGCTGTTGCACGAATTTGCCATAAGAATATATATATGTCATTTGGGCCCATATGAAGTTTTGTTTCACTGTCCCGATTGAGCGGATAGGGGGAGGGCGGGGGCGACGGCGCTCCCGACAGGTTCACAGCCCGTGTTTTTGGACCTCCTTCCTCGTCTGGGTTGTGAAGTGTAAACACGACTGTCGCGTAACCTTCCTGGGTCGTCGAGTCGGTCGTTGGCACACAAGCACTGCTCACCGAGGAGCTTGACAACAGCTCGTACTAAGCGAGAGAGAAAGTAAGGGAAGGGCTCTCGCCGGATATTGCCCGCGCCTTGGCCGGAACCAGCTCGTGACCGATAACAAAGAACCTCGACTCTGCATCCGCTGGGCGCGCACGCTGCTTGGTGTACACGGCAAGACGGACGCGAGTTGGGTTTGTGTGTGTTGCACGCGTATACGCACACTTGTACGTGGCTAAGCCATACGAATACTCAGCTGCCTCGCAGAGCGCCCCTTGTTTGATCACGTGCTCTCGCTGCTACAGCTATGCCTGGCTTTGTTTTATTCCCGATTATAGTAACGACAATTCCCGGCCCCTTTCATTGCTTTATACGCGCGCGTGTGTGTGTGTGTGTGTGTGTGTGTGTGTGTGTGTGTGTGTGTGGTGTGTGTGAGTGAGTGAGTGTGTGTGTGTGTGTGTGTGTGTGTGTGTGTGTGTGTGTGAGTGAGTGAGTGAGTGTGAGTGTGTGTGTGTGTGTGTGTGTGTGTGTGTGTGTGTGTGTGTGTGTGTGTGTGTGTGTGTGTGTGTGTGTGTGTGTGCGTGTGTGTCACGCTGTGGTTGACTCGCTGCATAAGAGTTCCGCTAGCTATCTAGTTAGACATAAAGGGGTGAAGTGCCGACGACGCCCGCTTCTTAAACTTACAGCTGCACTTCAAAGAAAAAAGCCCAGTTGATAAAAAAATATTCCGTAGGCCACAACTGCGGCGCGCGTCATCACAATGTGGCAGTTTTGGTACGTATACCGTATTTACTCGTTTGTAAGGGGACCACGATTTTAACACAAGGGTTGAGTTTTCATTGCGTCCAAAAAGGAAGAATAGAGTTAAATCGGTATCGGATTGTTACGCGATGGCGTAATGACCTCCTTTGGTTGCAAGTATTTGAATTTAAAAAGAAATTGCTTGGGGGGTACTGATGAAGCAGTGAAGTTTATGGCTTCCAAAGAAGCCTTCGCTTCGCCAGTCAATTTAGCGAGTCCGTTTTCGTACGAACCGCAAAGCAACGTACGGGCAACAAGACAGACGCAACACAAGCGCTGAAAAGTGATGTACCAACACAAGCGCCGAGTAGTGATATCAATTATTGTGGTTGTGTGCCCTTACTTTATAGCGTGCATTTTATATCGCGAGAGAGATTTGTTAAATGATTGATAGTTGAGAGTATGAAATGTAATTATTTAGATTGTGTGAGTGCCCCGCCTGTCGCACATACACGGATGGAACTTCGCTGTTTGGATCGTGTATTGGACAGCTATGACTCACTAGAATTCACTGTAGCTTGACACGTGGGTTGCATTGTTTTGTGATGTGATTTGTTTGTCCTTTCACCTTTATATGTGTTCGCTCTTCCTACAAAGAGAGATTTGTACCAACCAGCCCGATCTGCATCTTTGATTTAGCGGGTCGATTCAATGGAGTGGAAAGCGTTGCGGAGGTAATAGTGGGCGTAGTGGTGGGAGGGGTGGGAGAAGTGGCACATATCTTTAGTGGTATTCACCCACTTTTTGTGGCCCATACCCGTTTGAGATACGACGGCACACGGACATGACGCTTCGACTAACAACGGCTTCGCCTTTAGACTCTCGTTACGTTAGAGTGAATACGGTAACTCCGGAATTTGTTACTCTACATGCGCGCTTCTCCGTGAGACATGAGCAACACCCGCCCCGCCGCGGTGGTCTAGTGGCTAAGGTACTCGGCTGCTGACCCGCAGGTCGCGGGTTCAATTCCCGGCTGCGGCGGCTGCATTTCCGATGGAGGCGGAAATGTTGTAGGCCCGTGTGCTCAGATTTGTGTGCACGTTAAAGAACCCCAGGTGGTCGAAATTTCCGGAGCCCTCCACTACGGCGTCTCTTAATCATATGGTGGTTTTGGGACGTTAAACCCCACAAATCAATCAATCAATCATGAGCAACACCCACAGTTAACTAAATGCGATAGCCGGAGCCACGTGTAAAAAGAATAACTTTGAAAATGTCCGCAGCGTGTTTATGTTATTTCATATCCGTGTTCTCGAGTTCGAGGCCGACAGCGTGACATTGTGAACGCTCTTTGTCGGAAGCGCCTTTTTAAAGGACGCGCGCTTGAAAAAAAAATAGTACCGACTGTCGAGAAGAGAATGTTTTGTGAGTGTTTGCCAGATAGCTTGTGGCGTGCGCGTTTTGCATGCACTGCAGCTGTTTGCGTACGAGCGGCGCATCTCTAGCGCGCACGATTAAAAATATTGTGAAGTGAACAAAACAGCGTTCTCGGCTCGCCGCTGGCTTCCACAACGGCGACTCGAGCACACATTTACGGATGTTCTTTATAGGCGCCCAGCCAGCGAACGGTACTCGAGCACACATTTACGGATGTTCTTTATAGGCGCCCAGCCAGCGAACGGTACTCGAGCACACATTTACGGATGTTCTTTATAGGCGCCCACCCAGCGAACGGTCGAGAGCATAGCATTTCCTAAAATTAACTGCTCCGACGCCGCCATCGTTCAGCGACCATGGGAAGGATGGGTAGTACACAGATTTGCCTAGTCTTCGTATACTTGCGGGCGGCGAATCGCACTTGTGGCTTCGTTTATTGCTGTGTTTAGGTTTTGTTTCAAAGAAAAGAACGAACCCTTTTAAACTTCGTGACCTGATTTGAACAGGTAAACGTAAAAATGTAGTGGTGAAGCACAACCGCTGAACATTTGATGATTTCTGTTTCGTGAGAAAATAAGCTTCAAGCCACACGAACACGCACAGAGTCAGAAGAAGGCCAGAAGTAAGAAGATTGGACACATCTGTGTACTACCCATCATTCCCATGCTGGCTGAAGCGCCGTGCATTGCAGATCCCATAGACACTGGTGCCAGAGCTTCCTCTCGCGTATAATAGAAAACTTTATGGTCGAGAGTGAGGCGCGAGCGGACGGGAAAGTGGGGCGTAGGGAGGAGAGAGAGTGAATGGCTAGAGAAAGAGTGGCGAAGCACTGCACCCACCCTCTTCTACACTCACCACATGCTGTGGTTGCTAGGAAGAGAATAAGCGTGAGCACCCGCACGCAGCTGTTGCTATGGGAGAGGGCGGTGGACGGATCCCGACGGATGCCTGACATAGCCCGACTAAGAAATGCGTTCGCAAAAAAAATGCATGTGCCGTCCGTCTCTCCTTGTATCCATTTGTCCGACCGTGCGTTAGTCCGCCTCTCTTTCAATCCGTCTATCCGTTCGTCTGTGCGTCCATTGTTCATACTAGTCGGCGACTTCAACGTATACATCATAGACCTAGCTTCGCCCACTCATCATTCACTTCGTGAAGATGCGTGAACTTTTTTCGCAGTCGAGTTGCGTTGAAAACTTCAAGGATCCTTAAGGTTCACCATCATGATTAGAATGCCGTAGTTTATTCGGCTACCGTTTCTATCGCCATCTCAATTTCTTACCTGGCATCGGCTTTCGGCGCATGCCACCACCGTACTGCATGGAAACTAATGACCGTGTGCGTAACAATGGGTGTTTCAAAACACCTTGGAATCTTCACTGCAGGCACAGCTGCGAAGTCAGTGATTCGAAGCAACAGTAGCACAAGGGGATATTCGAGCCAGAAACATAGCGTGAGCAGAACAATATATACAGTTGAATACATAAAATATACCATTTTGACATATCACATGACGGCATGAAACTTGCAAGAAAAAGAAAGAACTGAGCGATGCAGCAGTTTGTTAACCTTGATCAGAAATACACCTAAGAAAGCGCACGTTTATGTAAACATCGCTATACAGGAGAGCCTCGTAGTTCCGTGAAGAGAACGTAATGACATCGAAGTGTGTTTTAGAGAAATAGTAACTAAACTAAAATGGAGGTCTCGTGATGTTTTACTTTTGATGCTGCCTCTCTCAACGCTGAATTCCCGGCGGCGCTTTTTCCCCCGCCTCCCAGCTGCTTGCATGTCTACAGACGTGTCCTGCGGAAATGCCTTTGTTTTTCATCCGCGCAACGAGCTCATTATATATATATATTTTTTCTTTTTCTCTTTGTTTCGTGGTTGCTCTTTCCTTCTACCTTCACGGCGCGCGGTGTTGAACGCGGAACAGCTGGCGATCAGCAGACCTCGAAATAGCCCCCTTGACAACAACGTAACAACGTAATTACGTGTAAGCAGGCGCCGGAGCCACAGACACACTTATTGTTATTGGACGAACACTCTTTCCGACGTCCAACCGGTCATTGGAGGACGGCGAGGCAAGCAGAAGCCTATGTTTGCTACTTCCGTGCCTTTAATTGGTAAAAAAGAAGTGAATGAGTTGAACTAATGGGTCCACGGCCTGATGTTTGTTTGTAGAATGGAAATAAAGGCTCAATATACAACTCGGTGGAAATGCCACAGAAGCGGAGCTCACGATTCGTCATCAATAAGGAACGGTAATCGAGATAGTTGGTCGTGTTTTACCAATGAGCAATAAAAATTCGAGCACGTGCGGAATATGAAAATTTTGCGATGCCACAGCGATGTAATGCGGCAATTTCTCGTTGGCGTCGCCCCTATCCTTATCGCCTTCGCGTCTATTTTTTCTATTCCTTTATTCCTATTTCATTTATTCCTTTGAGTTGTATCGGGATCGAATCCCGGTGGTGGTGGCGGTTGCATTTTTGATGGAGGCGAAAGTGCTGTAGACCCGTGTGCTCAGATTTCGGTTGCACGTTCAAGAACCCCAAGTGGTCGAAATTTCCGGAGCCCTCCATTACGGCGTTTTTCATAATCATGTGGTGGTTTTGGGACGTTAAATCCCACATAGCATCATCATCATCATCACCGTCATCATCATGTATGAGTTGTACACTGTGTTGAAAACTGTGCGAAAGTTGAGTGACTGTTGCGACTTGGGGATGAAACTTAGGTCGCAAATGTGATGACATTGACCTCCACAGAGTAAGACAAAAACAATTACTTCTGTACCGCGCTTTCGAAATCAGTTGGGAGCTCTCGATCATACTGCGTTTTATATGAGTACACCGAAAAGGACCATTTCGTTTCAAGTTTACCGACACTGCCAAGCACGTGACACTATTCCCTTGCCTTTATCTTAACCCGCGACTATCGTGTGCTTTTGAGACCGATTCGATCAGTCAATCTATGCATTTATTTCCTTTACGCCACGAAGAATGCGAGTCGAGCACTAAACTCTTATTGTGCCTGACAAAGTTCCTTCCGCATACACTACAAAACAGTGGTGAGTATTCAGCTTTGGGACATACTGATCTTATACTGTCTTGTGCACTAGTATAACAACGTGCACTAATTCAAACTGCATACATCGAATATGCGCCACGGCGGTCGAGTCGCCTCGTTCACACTGGGCAAACAAGGTTGCGACACGTCGCAAACGCCTTCGCATTCGTTCCGACGCCTTTTTCCCGGACATGGACAGTGCTGAGTTCTTGTCACTGTGCGAATAGCGTCGCAAAGCGTCGCGATCTCGCTGGCTGACCTTGTATGGTGTTTGCTTAACAGAGGCAGCTAATCGGCGACCAGTGTGACACACATCCCGGAACGCAGGCGCGAATCTCGAAAGTTCCGTGCTCGGCGAGTCACTGGGCAACAATCGCAGTTTTAGTTCCTCCGAGACTAGCGACCAGCGCGCGCTTTTGCGGAACGCACGCAACATGGCGACGGAAGCTCTTCGCGATCCGCGTCCCGTGCATCGCGTTGTTTGTCCTCTGCATGCGAGCTGTTGTTAGCGTTCGTCCTTGAGATAGAGGTGAGGGTGCACGCCGAGGGCTTTCCTTGTTTGCGAAGACGTTCTTCTAGCTAGCATGTGTACGTACAGCGTACTCTTGATTTTAAGTGAGGAGCATTTTATATTCGCACCCATACACCTTTTCACAGGAAGGAAAAAAAAAAACACCGCCATGATGGGGCTGCGCGCGGGAGTACAAAGGCTAAGGGCGCAGCGTTGTCAGTGCATTTTCGAGGGGACGCGCCAATTTGCACGGCCCAAGGAGGGCTGTGGCGGCGCCCAGGGAGGCGTTTATGAAAATCTGAATACTCGCAAATTTAAAAGGTGAATACTCGCAAATACACCCTTCACTGCGCATGCTCGCGTCTCGTGCCAACTGTCGGCTCCCCCCCCTCTCTCTCTCTCTGTCGCCTCACAGGGCCGTCGCAGGTCTGCTAGTAAAAACCTACTGCTCACACTGCACAACCGTTCGCGGGCAACCCCGTATATGTAGGCGCTGGATCGCGCGTTTGGAATTGAGTCGAGGGCGTCTTTACTTGGCTTTCTCCGGACTTGACGCTTTCCTTGGCTCGAGTAGATGCGATGGAAGCAACAGTACTTTCGACCAGTAGTTGGGCACAACTCAACGTCAGCGGCCCACCATTCGTGGAAGGCAACGCTTGTCCTTGGTTCATTAAATAAGCTTGATATTAAATACGAAATAACAATTGAGCTTTACCAAACCGTACCCAATTACACAACATTCACCCGATACCACCACCACTCTGCGACGCACTTACTCGAGTTTCCCCTGTTGAAAGATGCGGGCGGCTTTTTTTTCTTTTTTTTTCTCTCTCTCTTTTTCTTTCTTTCTATTCGCATTTCTTTATCAGCACGCTGCAAAACACACCGCGACACTGTTGCTATCACTCACAAGCCTCATATCTCTATCCACCCGCGTGATACCTCTCGAATGTGTGTGTGCGCACGGTCACGTAGGAGCACGTCCTCTGTTGTCTACCTTAAAAAAAAAAACACGCGTAAACACACAATTATGAGTCACCGAATTCGTTTTTTGTTCTGAACGACTGTGAAGGTGTACCAGTGCGCACTGATTTTCTTTGTCTTTCTTTCTTGCTCTCTGATTTTGCTTTCTAATCAACGTATCCTACACTGCAGGGCAGTTAGCTACTCGGCTGCTGAGGCGAAATTCGCTGGATCGAATCCAGGCCGCGGGTTTCGATCCCGTGGCCGGGATTCAATGGAGGCGAAATGTTAGGCGCCCGTGTATTGCAAAAGCTTCATCTAGTGTACCAGATTGTCGAAATTGTCTCAGTCGTCCTCTCTCATAATCATATTGTGGTTTTGGGACGTTAAGCCTCAGATATTCTTATCGATAATTACACCGTTGGGCAGCATAGCGGACGTTTCTTTGAGTTAATCTCCTGCCCTTTCTCCCATCTTCTGTCAACATGTCTTTGTCTCTCTCTCTGAGACGTGATACAACTGAAACGTACAACCCACTGAAGGACTATAGCTTCAATACAAAGTGTTGAGCCTTAGTCAGAACGAAGAGGGGGGAGGGTAGATATTCCGCTTTTATAAGGATGTGGCCTGTGCTTCAGAGGCTGGGAAGAAAGAATGTTCGCAGGGGACATACGAGAACTGGGTGTGCGTTTTAGAAGAAAAAAATGCGCGAAATGACTGTGTCCTGGTACTGTCGGGTCGACATCTGGTGCATCTTCGCGTGACTTATGCTACGACAAAGGGTGAATGAGCAAAAATAAAAACGACTCTATTCTTGTTTCTTCGCTTCCGTAGTTACACTGTAACTACTTCTAGGTTGCCCTGTCCGTACATTCAGACGAACTTGACCAAGTTTTCATGCTTTACGACGAAAAATGTCGCATGGCTGCCATGTACTACGAAGCTCGGAGATTTGTCATATTCGTTGAAACAGCTAGATCTACTGGCGGCGTGATTCGCAGCAGCAAATTTGAGAAAACCTAAGGTCTGCTGACATAAAATGACAATGGTATGTTATGCCATCCCGCGTACATGTCTTGCGGAGTGCAATCTATGGAAGATCTGGGCTGCTGTTCTGCGAATTCTGACCCAAATGTGCAATTAGTGCTTCTGAGTCATGTTATGCCAGCGGCGCAAGCCAGTTGGGTGGGCCCTGGACTTGAGACTCCAACCAACATGTCCCTTAGTGCCCCTTTTCTACCCTTTTCCTCAAAATAATGTTTTCTTTGTTCTTTGTTCTTCAAATTATGCAACTATGTCTAATTCCGCCAGGGTTCAACTGTAATTGGCCCTGCGGGCGGCTATTCTGTCTCCCTGATTGCCTTGAAATGCCGCCACGATGAAATTTGAGAGTATGGTGGAATGGAACAGTGTCCAGAACGGTACCATTGGTTGAAGTTGTACATCGACATAACCCTTTATGTCCGCCCGCCGCTGTGGTGTAGCGGTTGCTTGTTGCTCGGCTGCTGGCCCGGAAGGCGCGGGATCGAATCCCGGCCGCAGCGGTCGCATTTCGATGGAGGCGAAATCCCGGAGGCCAGGGTACTGTGCGATCTCAGTCCACGGTGAAAGACACCAGAGGGCCCAACTTTGTGGAGCTCTCCACTGCGACGGCGTCCCTCATAATCTTATTGTGCTTATGGGATGTTAAACCGAAGATATTATATGTAACCCACGCGTGCGTACGTGTGTGTGTGTGTGTGTGTGTGTGTGTGTGTGTGTGTGTGTGTGTGTGTGTGTGTGTGTGTGTGTGTGTGTGTGTGTGATATAGGAGTGAGCGAGTGACGTCACCCACTGTCAGGCGATGATTGCGTGTCCGTATGACATCACTCGCTCGTTAGTTAGATAGCCACTTGTGTGTATTTGTGTGCGGGCTCGCACACGTGTTTTATTATACATTCTTGAAAAGAGAAACCGACGTGTGGATGGCACATTTTCTCCAGCTTCCTACGGGAGTTGATGTCAGCCTACAAACATTCCACTCCGCGAGGCGGGTGTTTGGAGAAACGCCAGCGGCGATCGTGATAACGTGTTTGCCTTCGAGGCATATATTCGAGGCGCAGCGGCCGAAAGCGCTAAACTACTCAGCTGTATGCGGCGCACATGACCGGGCGTTGCTGCCTTTGTTTAATGTTCTATCGCGCGTGCATGTGCACGGATACCGAGTGCGTATATACTTCAAGACGTTTTGTGGTTATTGCCATGACGGAAGGACCTTCATTATCAATGCAGTGAGCGCCATAAGTTTCTTCGTGTAGTTCGTACCCTTGACTACAATGCTTGTAATAACATAAGTGCGCGAAAGTTTTCCGGTATACAGGAGTGCTCGCGGCGAACTACTTTAACTGAACTTTCCTTGTTCTGGTTTTATTTGATCAAGCCAAGCTCGAACCTCCCGTTTCAAAGACTTTGCCGGTCTCGCACTCCGGTTAATGTGTTACGTGTCATCGACGTGAGTCCACAGCGGTGTTCATGACTGCTGGCCCGAAGATTTCGGCTTCGATCGCCATCCCGGCGGTTACTTGACGATGGAAGTGAAATGCCAGAGGCCCACATACGTTAAAGAACACTGGATGGCCGAAATTTCCGGAGTCCTTTCCTACCGCGTCTCCCCGTAATCATGTTGTAGCCTCTCATAACGTACGTAACATCAGTGATGCCTTTGTGGAATAATGAAGAGCAGTAAGATTAATTCCAACTGTGCCGAAATCGACATCGTTGCGCCGGTTAAGTAAAACTGTGAAGGTACAATTGTATCGAGGCCTCGGAGATTGCATGGAAGTGTTGCTGCCGTGTTGAAACCATGTCGGTGATTTCCGAGGCCGCGCTGTGTGTATACCGTAACGGCACCAAGTCTGACGCTCGCGACCCTCGCCCAACATGGCGACCATGAAGTATTTCCGGCACTCGCAATCGACGCTCGCAGTACACAAAAGAATCGCCTTCGAAATTTGTCGTGGTTACTACGATGCAAGCGTTTCACTATTTCGATTACCGACAGGCTGGGAGATCGGTTGAGAATGTGACTCCACGTCTTCAATCATTTTTATGCATCATCGCGGAAATATGCAACGGAAGATCTGCCGGACGGCTCAGTCGTGAAAAGCAATGATGTGTATAGGGTGACTCCATTTGTTTTGAAAACAGCTGTACTGTTGGTGGCGTCTCCCGTTTACGCGTCATAGAGTCTGAAAAGAAAAAAAATTATAATGATCGCTGTCTGAGAGGGGAAGCTCAGTATCTATTTATAGCACGTTACTGATACGCGCGAATAGCTGCGTATACGGGTTCACTTGCACGCTGCACAAGCGTAGATGAAGGAAACTTTACGAGAGACCGTTGCATCACACGACGAAAGCCAGAAACACGCGCTCGACACCTGAAAGGCTAGTTGGATATGGTGGTATACGTTTTCATGCTCTCGCTATGCGGGCGAAACCTGTGACAGGAGGGCGTCAGATGAATGAAAACCACCGCGAAACAAACACTATATCTGCCAGTTGGCTTTGTTTCAGAGATCACGTGTCGCATCGCCACTACAGGGGAGCACTGCAGGAACAGTGGCATGCCAAGACTGCATGCCTACGTCACGTCATGCTGTCAACTCTAATTTACTTCGACGGGTGCTATTGTTCGCAAGTTTATTAACTATTACGGAGATTACGCGTCTCGTAAACTTTTGGAGACTACTGTACATTTCTCTAAAACGCAACCTTCCCGGGGCTGCACCATGGAAACGACGCGGAAGAGTAGCGTCGGTCGTATACGACGCGTGCGCTCGTTCCGATGCTTGGCTGGTTCCGTGTTCGGAGTCGACTGCGCCCCCGTGCCACTAATGAATTCGATTCTCGCTACTCCTTAAATGTAAGGGTTCCCGGTCGTTTAACATTCCTTACTACTGACCCGAACGTCGCGGGTTCGAATCCCTTTCTCGGCGGCTGCGTGTCGATAAAGGCGAAATGTTGGAGACCCGCGAACATTGATATACGTTGAAAAAAAAAAAAACCCAGGTGGTCCAAGTTTACAGAACCTCCCCACTACGCCGATCCCGCAATCGTGTCGTAGTATACGGGGACGCGAAACCCCGACAGTTTCTGCTATTGTTCGATTTCGGATTGTGTATTTATTTATTTATTTATTTATTTATTTATTTATTTATTTATTTATGAATACTGCAATCCCTTCTAGGGATTTTCGCGGAGTGGGTTACATGAATTACATGGATGCTCAGTATGAAGACGCACAAATTTTCAAAACAGGAACATAAAAACACACAGAACCAAAGTAGGCACACAGCAACCCAAATATGCAAAAATTCGAACGTTTACGCGGACAAAACCTAATTGGCATGCTATATTAAACACTGTTATTAAGCCTAGAAGAAAACAATGTTAAGGATGGCTGTATAACTTGGGTGTTGGTTAGTTTGTACGTACAAACTAACCAACACCGTTTGTTTGTTGAAGTTTGTGCGGTTAGTTTGTTGGTTGGTTGTGCGCGTTATGCTGATATCAGTCCGTTGAGGGAAAACAAAAGCCGGCTTTCCGTAATATCCTCGTGCGGCACGGCAGCTGTGAAGTAAAAAAATGCCCTTGCAGGCGCGCGCTCCTTGCCCAGGCTGCAGCAATCAGCTGAAGTCATCTGACGCACAGCTGGCTTCGAATATGAGCGATGCGTGTTTGAGGTAACAACAAAAAAAAGCTTCAAGATAATAAAAAAACGAAAACTTCCACTCGGCGTGTTGGTCGCTCCTCACGAAACACTGTTGCTACGTGAGTCATGCTTCGTTTGGACGCACATGTTTTGTGATGTCAGAGTTAAATCGTCTACATTGTGAATATCACTGGCGTCTGCTCTCTTCCGGATCCCTACCGCGAAGCATTAGGACTGGCGTCTTTTAGCGGCTACCATATGGAGCAGCGACATTCGATGTGCCCTACCAAAACGTGAGCTGTATACGCTGCATAGAATCATTGGTGTATTAGCTGGGGGAGGGGGGCCAGGGGGCACGAGCCCCCCCTCACTCATAAAAGTTGGTGGGAGGGGGGCTGAGCTCCCCCACCTTTGACCGTGGTCACTCTTGGCTGTATGCTGGGGAAACCAACAAGTATAAGGCGTAGTTTTCCACCACAGCTGTGATCGCTCAATTATGTTGTTACGGGAGTATGAAATTGTTATAACATAATGAAATTTTGCCAAGATTGCTGGTGAGATGATTTTTTCTTGTAGGTTCTGATATATAATCCTGGCTGTAGTGTAAGGTAGGTTTGCCCCCCACTCGCGAAAGAGTTGGTATACGCCATTGCATAAAATGACGAAAAGTTTAACATACGTTGCATGCGCAATGCATTCTCTATATCGTAAGCCTTATTATTAATTATTAGTGTTAGATGGATTTTTCTATAACTCGACGTACTTGCTCTGTGGTAATGAACACGCCTAGGTGGTCTATTGTGCTTAAGGCACTCGGCTGCTTACCCACAGGTCGCGGGATCGAATCCCGGCCGTGGCGGCCTCATTTTTGATGGAGACGAGTATGCTCTAGGCCCGTGTGCTTAGATTTAGGTGCGCGTTAAAGAACCCCAGGTTGCCGAAATTTTCGGAGCCCTCCGCTACGGCGTGTCTCATAATGATATGGTGATTTTCGGACTTCAAACTTCAACAATATTATTATCTGTGGTAATGATGTTTTCTCACTGTGCGAAATCGCGTAGTGCTGTCTACAGCGTGCCCAAATCTTTTTGTGGCCCCGGCTTTGTCTTGTACACGTAAACTGCGTCTGTCGGCCTATTGCATGTGAGAGGCAGAGTATGTGCTGAACAGAATGTGTAAGAAATATAACAGGGCAGATTACAATTGGCGCAGTCGACAGGATCCAAATTATCGCGAGGTACCCATATACATTCAATATATATAAGTCGGTCAGATGGTCTCGTATGCATTCTCTTAAGACGACTCGAACACGAAGACCATCTATCTTCTTTTTCTTCGCACTCGACATACCGGTTCGTGCCCGCCATCTCTCTAAAAGCGTTACGCACCTAACGTGTGAATGCACTGCCTCCGGCATCCGAGGCACTGCTAGCGTTCTGCACTTGACCATGTTTTACATAGCATCCGTGATTGGGCCCGCCTTGGCCAAGTGACGTCATGAGTTGACGTCGTTATATCATCATATGGTGATGCCATCACATGATCATGATATTGTTCGTACCTCCCAGCACCTCCACCAATATGTTATGGGTTTGGTGGTGGTTCTACAATATGTATTTACTGGGGGAAAACACAGACAAGAGTCAATGTGGGTGACTAACACACTCAAGCGCCAGTCTTCTGTCCTTCAACTTCCTTTACTTCATCTCCGTAACAATATTTCGCGGCACTTTTCGCGCCGACGAAGCCTATTGTCGGTTTTCGATTTAATGAGGCACGTAAGGCTTTCGGGTTATCGGAGACAATCAGTCAAATCAATCAATCAATGAATCCAATCTTTATTTGTCGCAAAAAAATATACACGCATCGGGGTTAGTATATACAGAAGGAGGTCCCATAGCACAAGGCTGAAAGGGGGCCTCCTGTTAGAAAATGACATGTTGATAAGTACAACAAAATGGCAACAAAAAAGCGATTAAGTAATTATTGATAGTAATAAAAACAACGCAAACATGCAATAAAATTCCAGTAAAAATGGTAACAAAACAATGTTCATTAATTGTGCATAACTATGAAAACAACGAATCATACAATAAAATGGCAGTAGAATCGGGAACTAAATGACGTTAATTAATAATATACAGCTATTAAAACAACCCCAATGTGCATGGGTAATAAATGTGAAAATAATGCACACAGTAATAGCTGTAAATGTAAGCGAACGCCGATAATAAAAATGAAGATGAGTAATGATTGCGAGATAAGATGTGTAAGATTATTATTATTACAAAGTACAAAGTACAGTACACAAAGTACAGTACACAACGTACAGTAGACACAAGTAAGGGGCAGGGTTGGCAAAAAAGGCAAATTAATGCCTGACAAGGTGCCGTATAACCCGTCCCAGACTATAAAGCGCAAAAAAAACAGTAATGTACACATAATTTAAATGTTTTAACAAAGAAGCAGCCGCATTCACAATTTTTTTGAGAACTTATAAGATACGATATGAGATACGACACTCGATAAAATAAGAGATAAGACAACGTAGCTCTTAACAAGGAAGCGTCTATAAAACATTCCCGCGCTGATGCCTCGACCCGTGGTGAGGGCATATTGCTAGTGACTCGTCCCTGGTGTGCGTGTGTGTGTGTTGCCAAGGGGTTGCCGTACGTGCACGATGCCGCAGACGCTCCCGACACCCAAGTGCATTGACGCGCACCATTGCGCAATCAGGCGCACAGCTGCCTGCAGCCGCTCGTGTCTGTTCGTCCTATTATCGCATAAAATAGCAAGCAACCAACCGTGCAACGCCCCTATTAGCACCGCTCCTGTTACGCGCCGCTATATGCTGCAGCCCGTTCTGATTTCCGCCTTGTCGGGTGGTGACGTCGCCGTGACGTCACGTGCGGCGGGAGGTCGTGCCATATTAATTTCTCTTTCCCGGTATACCTGTTCAGCTGTGTGTACGATAGCGGAAACGAATATACGGGTTAGGTTATGGGTGTAATATCTGTTAAGAACACTTGTAATATGATAATAAGGGTTGCAGCGCGAGCACGAATGTGCTAGAAGAAACAGACGAAAGTCGAGGTACGGAAGGCAAAGAGGACAACACGAAAGGCAAAGGCAAAGAGGACAGGAAGGCAAAGAGGACAACACGAAAGGCAAAGGCAAAGAGGACAGGAAGGCAAAGAGGACAACACAGCGCTCGTGTTGTCCTCTTTGCCTTCCGTACCTCGACTTTCGTCTGTTTCTTCTAGCACATTCGTGCTAGCGCTGCAACCCTTATTATCATGAATTCAAACCAACTAGCCCAAATCGCCATTCTTCTTCACTTGTAATATGTCTGTTTCACGAAAATGTGTTTCTCGTGACATCGTTACATGCCCACGATGTCATTCGTGTGGGAGCAGGGGCGTAGGCAAATTTTTTGAGGGGGTTGGGGTGTCATTCTTTTGAAATAGTCATTTCTCACTCGGTATGCAACGGCGGAAAAATGTTTTGAAGAGGGGGTGGGGGGCGCATGGGCCAAGTGTGCCACCCCCAGGCTGCGCTACGGTGGGGGAGGTAGTAACACCTGTTGTAATGGAATATTTCTCTCACAAAAAAGTCTTTCTGATGACAGTGTTGCGTCCTATAGGCGTACGAAATGCCGACGACAGTGCAACTCGTCTTCGGTGCTCGAGCGAACGGAGATGCGGGGAAAGCAAAACGTTCGAAGCCATTGTTTCCTCTTCCTTCAGCGATTTTGTAAGAGAAGTGCGTGTGGCCACCTTCCTGAAGATTTGCTATGGAAGCAAGAATTGAAGATTTGCTATGGAAGCAACAAATGGAGCAACGCCCTTGACTGTAGAGCATTTTCTTAAGAGAATGTTTGTAGCCTCGCCACATTATTTATTGAAGCAGGAAGCGACCTGAGTCCTATCGTATCACATTATCTTCGGGGACCGTTTCAGAGGCATTGATCACTCTATTCAGCCTTCTCTTACTCCCCCTTCCCTTGCACCCAGCGTGAGGCAGCAAACCGACGGCTCCTCTGCTGGGTTTGTGTATATTATGCCTCTTTGATAACTTACTTCGTTTAGACGTGCCGCACTAGTTCTTCGCTTTGGAAGATTCCGAAGGGGGGGGGGGGTGGTATAGAACAACCCCCATCTCCACATGACGCCTATGCGTCTCATTCAGTTTGATTTTTCAATTGCTTGTGCGCTTGAATTCAAAGACAAACTGGTCTTCACTTTACTGTGTGTGGTAGGCGGCGCAACACCTCTTTGAAAATGCCAGTTCCCTACTTGGTTCATTCTTCTGTTTAACATTTGAAGCTCTCGTACGTCGAATGATGTTCCGCTGTAGTGCTGTAGTACCTGCAATCGTCTGAAACCAAAATCCAGCTTTCATCGACACCTTTGGTGATGTAATTCTGTCAATCCTTTACGTTGTACTGTGTACTACTCTATATTCTAACATGTGGGCAGGCGTCATGGTTTACAGAAATGTTATTGCATGACAAAGTGCCGCAATCAGAAGGTCTCAGTTTTGGTTCTTCCGCTAGATAGTTGTCTTTGTGTTCCCTTTACTCTCTTCTTTTCTATGTCGCAATCCCTACAATACCCTTCAGACAGCACAATTAACATCCCCTCAACATCCCTTGACTTCGTTCTCTGCAGGCTTTCATTAGGTTGGGCCCAACAGATGGGACGAACCCTAAAAGTTTCTTTCCTTCGTGTTGCATCATTTACCGGCCCATTTCGACAATGCGATAACATGGTCAGTATCAGGCGTTTGCACTTCTCTTGTGAACGCTTTACGTGACCGTCCAAAGTTATCGCATCAGCGATGTGTTCCAATATCACTGTCGTGCAACTGACGCGCAGTAGTTGTCCTTTCTTACGTTTTGGACGCTCCAAGTCGCACGATTCTTAGCGCAGATACGGCAAACCGTGTCCTTATACGACGCCAGAACGAGGAAAAAAACGCGCCAAAAAGACGCGCACGCCGTGGAATAGGTCAGCACGGCGTAGCACCTGCACAGCGAAATGAGAAAACAGAAAGAATGCACGAGCAACAGAGTAGTTCGAATCACGCCTGAGAGGGGTCAGCGTTTCCAACGGGCGGCTTACACTACTACCGTATTCAATCGAATATATGCCAGTCCACGATTGCATACTGCGATACACAGGTGCTGACTGCTTAAGTAATTTTCCTTATTTCTTTTCCTGTGCTGCCCTCTGCCGTTTTAGTAGTGTGTTGGTAGGTCCCGAGACAACTGCTGCTGCCTAAACGAAAGCCTCCGAGATCAAGAGTTGTTTCGTGATTTCTCCGCTAGGCGAAGGGCGGATTGTCAACTATGAGTAGACGTGGGCATGTGCCATGTCAACGATGGCCATCAGTAGACTGGGTCATTTGTTTTTACTCTGTGGTTCCACTGTGTTTCCAATGTATTTAATTCTTCCTTGTATTTCCGCTCTCATTTACATAGAGTTCAGGGTAAGGAACCGGAAGCTCACTTAGTTAATGCTTCCGCCTTTCCTCTTTTGGCCTTCTGTCACCATGTCTGATAGTTGGCTTTTAAACAACTTTGCAGTAATGGGTGTTATTTGACTTGAACATAGTTAGCATGCATTTCAGTTAATAGTCATAGTCTTGTTAAAGCATAGTCTTGTTGGTCTTCTTGCCTTTCCACTCCGTTTCATCACTCTGCTTCTGGAAGCCTGCTTTTGCGGGACGCCTTAAAAATATCTATTACTCGACATGAATTGTCGATTACTATATGTGCACTCGTTATTCGTCTTGGTTTTCCTGTTTTTCTGTTTTTTTTGTTCACTCCTTATTCTCTATTTTTCTCTTGTTTTCAAACATTGGGCAAACTTTTTAACGGTGGTTATTATTCGTCTTGACACTGACAAATTCTATAAGTCTTTGATCGACAAATTTTGCGTGGTTGCTGCTGAAGCCTAACGCGCCATACGTGACTTCTTGAACCGCTCAAGTCCGGGCGACGTTTCTAGAATGCGCTTATCGTACCACTAAAATGGTGGTATAAGGATGGAACGAAAAACTAAAGGGTTGTGTAAGTCGGGGCTAGATACGGACACATGCGGTGTAGTCCTCCCAGACAGTGGGCTTCTTTCGCAGATGCTCCTCTCGTGCTGCGCATTGTGACCCTTGTTGATCGTTTGTTTTCCCCTTTTTGCGGCGTTGTTAACTTTGTTTCTGGCGATGCGCGCATTATGAATGAACCCTTCACCTCTGCGGGCGTGACAGGGAAGCAGGTGCATCCGTGGTCGGCTGCTGGGCTTTTGTTTCTGTTTTTTTTTTTCTGTGCGCTATTTCGTTCTCTGCTGCGCCTTTACTGTCGCGTGGGAAATGAGGACTCCAACAAACGAAACGCACCGGAAAGGTTTTCGTTTTCATCAAGTAATTTGGCGCAGTGGTACAGTTTCTTCCCAGTCGGAACGCAGCACACTTCGTAATCTTTTCATCATATGTTTTTGCCTCTTCAGCAATGTACCGCAGGTCGCGGGATCAAATCCCGGCTGCGGCGGCTGCATTTCTTATAGGGGCGGAAATGTTGTAGGCCCGTGTGCTGAGATTTGGGCGCACGTTAAAGAACCCAAGGTGGTCGAAATTTTCGGAGCCCTCCACTACGGCGTCTCTCATATTCATGTGATGGTTTTGGGACGTTAAACCCCACCTATCAATCAATAATCTTCAGCAACGTAGCACCCTTCGCTTTGGGCTCTCCTTTTTCTGCCTGAGTTATCGAACTTTGCTGTTCATACTTTTATTTATAATGCTTTTTAGATCCTGTTAGAATCGCTAGTGTAGTATGACTCTTACGCCTACAATGTGATTTTATCATCACCATCATCAGCATGGGACACTTGAGCAGTATCTTGCTGAATGTATGTATCTCTTCATATTGTGTATTAATATAGCATTGTGGTGCGTTGGAGAGATTTGTAAATAAATATGTTATTGCACCAATGAATCTTCTGTTCTTACGTACTGCGTAATCGTACAACCGTACTTTGCTAAGCGCCTTCTTGTAGACTGGTTGGGCACATGTCAGTAAATAATTTCGTTTCTCTCCGGCACAGAACGAAGAAATTGCTTGGCGGACTTTTCAGTCGTGATCATTTATAAGCTCTCCGCCTCAATTAGGCACGATCGATACGGCGGTCTGGCCGTCTTGGCTCGGAACTTTTCCCGAGAAAACGAGGCGGCCTGTTTTGTTCCTATAGCGGCGGCAGCCGTGCATCGATTGGAATGCTTGCGCTTGATAACGTTTCTTGCGGTACAATGGGACCTCGGTCATATGTTTTCGAAAAATAAGTAAATAAACGCGGAACAAACGTTCCACCCGGGAAAACGTACGATCCGAATAACTGAAACGTCGCGCATGGTTTCGCTTGATAATGATATATCGAACTTTGTTGCCGAGAAATGGAAGTGGGGAGAGTTGTTGTCAAGTATGTAACCTATCAGACTTTTTTTAACCATTGCTACTGAAAAATCTGTTTGGAACATGCCAGCACTTATCCGAGTAAGACCACGTTGCACCGAAATGATGTTGTTTTCTCTACAGAAGGTTTGCGATGGTGTCACTGAAGAAACCATGCTGGAGTATGATCGATATGATGGATGTAGGAGTACGATGGATATGATGGATGATGGGGTACCACGATGACGAGGAGCGCAGTTTGCAATGTCACAGTAATGTTATCGGTACATCGCATGCAGGCTCTTAGAGAGGCATAGAAGCCAAGAATTCTCTAGCGATGTCGTTATACCACTGAAGCAGGTCAACTGCCACGTGATTATACTGTGTTGAAGTCATCGAACCATCCACGTTGGAGTACCATTACGTTAAGGGTTCCCCTCCGTCCACGCCAGCCCGTGCGAGCCAAGTATTTAATGTTTACGGATTTGTTTCCAATTGTGAAGTTAAGGCAAAGAAAATGTACGCATTCTGAAGGACGGCTCCAGTTGTCTGTTACAGAAAATTGCTTTTCAGCTTCTCTTTAACGCTGTTGTCTTCCTTATTCGACGCCACCCTAGCGGCAAATAACTCGGAAAGTCTTCGGGGGTAAACGTGGGCAGAGCTATTCGTAAAACAAACCACCTACGAAGTCCTCAGCGGTGGCGGCGAACGGAAGAAAAATCCAAAGCCTTTCCGCGGGCCCCATGTCATTCGTCTGATTCATCAGTGGGTCGCTCACCGCCCGCAAATCGTCGTTAATATGCTCCGTCCACTCCTCCCCCGTTTCCGTGGAATGCATGCAAGCGCTCCTCGCGGGGTGATGACTGAGAGCGTTCAGCGTTTCTCTCTCTCTCTTTTTTTTTCTTTCCCGCACGTTCACCTAACCCTTTTCCTTTCTTTCTGGCATGCCTCGTTTCACGCACGCGATAGACAGTGGATGAGAGACGCTGCTTGCGAGTGACGCGCCCCCTGGTCTCCGGCGCTGCAACCAGCAGAGAGTGCGGTGCCTCGTCGCCTGATGGCGCAGCGCGTCAGAAGAGGAGATGCGTGCGTTCTCGCGGACTGGACAAAAAACTGAAGCGTCTCTTTTAAACGATGGTAGTGGGACAACTCGTATTTTTTATGAAGCTGTGAGCAATTTCCGGTGCCGGCGAACTGAAAGTAGTGCATGTTAATTGTAGAAGTGTCTGAAACCTTGATAAACTGTTGTTAAACTGTTTATTCCTTGTATTTCCTTGTATTTCTTGTAAAATCGCACAATGTTGTCGACAAAGGTTCTGCAGTAGAAAAAGTGAGTTTGTGGTCAACGAAGAGATCAGAGCCAGAGAAGTTGTGTTATCTAATTTACAGTCGGCTAATAGCATCAGGCAAGAACAACATACAACAAAAAGGTGTCACGATTACGCATCCACACAAGGCCACAACAAGGCAGATGGGAACATTGGTAGGCTAAATATTCATAGAATTGTGTAGTAATGAAGTTTGAGGAGCCAGGGTCCACCCCTTCCCTCTCTGTATGAAAAATGTTTTTCATACTGTCCCGATCTAGAGATGATAAACACTATAAAAAGGTTTTAGAGAAACCTGGACGGCAGTTACATAGAGTTGCTTGACCCTGACGCTCTAATTCAATGTCTTCGTCAAAGATATAAATACAGCGCAGGAGGTGGGAGGGCTTGGTCCCTGTTATCTCCAGAGACTCCTCTCGCGGTGAAATTGGCGCCAATGAGATCTGAAAAGTTTAATTTACTAATCCGTCTTAGACGTATTACACTTTAGAATCCCTTTAGTTTGCCCTTGAATGAATGGATACAGCGTTTATATAATAGACTTCACGGTGTCGCTGCTGTCGCGTGCTTACATGGAACTTAATTGCTGCAGTGGAGTTGTTCCGCCGAAACTGCTGATCTCCGCAGAGGCGTATCTTCGTCATGTGGCGTCGAAGACAGCTACGTTGAGTGATGATCCGGGGAAAGAAGCAGAAGCCTGCTGGGGTGTGGCGTGCAAGTGTTGATTACCTCATTCCGGCAATGTCTGCGTGTCATCATCGCTTCTGAATGGTGCGCGCGACCTTTTCGTTTGACGCCTATACTTGCTGGCGCCATGTGTCGTGTGTGAGAGAGACATAGAGAGAAAGTGAGACGGAACTATTAGGAAGCTTTACTCATATGTGATTTTGAAAGAAACTTCCTCCTTGCTACTCTGTAGACTGCCGTCCTTTGGCGTTGTACATTTTAAGAAATTTCGGGCAAGTCAACGTTCCCGGTTCGAAAGCGTTTGTTTGTGTCGTGATCCCTTATCTTTAGCACCATAAACTGATCCATGAAAGCAGTTTCTTCTGTGGACACTGGTTAACTTGGACTAGACGAGGTTTAGCCTTTTGTAACCACCACGGCAGCCGAACACCAGGCTTGTCAGGCTGCGGCCGGCCTGCATATCCCCAGAACCTAGGTTAGGCTGATGATGCAGGTCTTGCAGATTACTGAATTTTGACGGGCCCGAATCATAATAAAAAGATGCGTCGCACTCGGAAGGAGGGGTACTTTGGTGGTCGTATATCTCACCGTTGCTCGTGACGTAACACTCGCGGATAGCGAAACCGGAAACCCTCGTCGTTGTCTCCTCAGAGCCGACGACACGTCGAGCCTTCGCATCTGTATCTGCAGCTGCGGAAGTGGTTCTTCATTCTCCTCCCACCGTTGCCCGACAGAAATCGAGAACTGTGCCTTTTGGTGGGTGGGGTGGGTCGCTCTCGCAAGCGGTGACTCATACGTATCCTGTCTCTTGGAGGGGGAGAGAGGCTGATGGGTGCTCTGTAGGCGATGGGTGTCGAGGGGGTGTGGTGGGTGGCGTTCGTGCGCGACTTCGGCTTGGTCTGTGGCTTTTGAAACCGTGCACCCCAGGTGGGTGTCGACAATGCGCGTTATCTCGCCTTGGCTTTTATACAGGCTACCACGAAAGTTTGTTTATGGGACGAGGCCTGCCTTACAAAAGCATCTAACTAAACTTCCTGCAGCCAATCGTTCTCTCTCTCTCTCTCCATCTCTCACTCTCGTAAGTGCCCTTATACATTCAGTTTGAGTGTTGGATTTCGGTTCCACGGAAAGCTTATTTGACTGCGTGACATGCAGTCATCACAGCGTTCTTTCTCGGCCAGATTTGACTCTTGCATTAGAAAACGTCAACACATTCTCAACGGCCGCTCGGGTTTTCTTCCCTCATTCTGTACTTGTATTTGTTCCACGTATATTTAGAGGCTGATAATTACATGAACATACTGTAATCAAAACGAAAGATACAAACGAATAGTCTTTTACATATGCAGTTTGTTTGAAGTTTATCGAGCACCAACTTACAAACAGCGACACTTGCTAACGCTATCCGATCGAGGTAAGGACTTCAGACACGGGTACTGCACGCTAAATACATCAGCATCGACTGCTCCGGGTACTGAATGCTTTGCTCACTACTAGTTTCCCTTGGGGAATTTGGTCACACAGTCGAACCCACGACGCCGTACTTACACTGTGCCCTTGTTGTAACTTATTTTTATCGGCAGTTGCACCCTTTGCCGTGACTGCGGCCCAACCTTCCCTCTTATTCCAACTTACTATTGTTTCTTCGGTTCGTATCCAAGAGAGAAGGCGCGCAAACTGAGACACGGGAAGTCGAGACACCGCAAACGCTAACTGCAACGGCACTTGTGGTGTCTGACTTCTCTCGCGTCTCCGTGTTTGTACGCCCCGTCTCCGTAATGAATACCTACCAGCAAGCTCAGCTCTGTTGTTCTCAGCTTCAGAAAATCTTGTGTAAGGTATTGTTGCTTCTTAATGCCGCGTCGCATCAGGAACGAAATCCGACCACTGTAAACGGTGTTGTCTGTCGCTGTTCTCATTTGTGCTTCTTTTTTGTTGTTGTACGCAAACTCTGTGGTCTTATTCGCACATGTGCGCCCTGTCTATTCCGCAGGACGAAGCTTATGTGTGGGTGCACAAGCTGGTTATGAGCGCTACGCAATAACTAATTCACGTGCGATAAATTCTGTTGCACTAGTTCGGTCCATCGTGGTGCGTTACTATAGACTGGAACAAGCGGGACGCAGCTCTCCGTTCACTTATTCAACCCGGTTGAACACATGTAGAACTAACCAGGCACAATGCTCACGTTTGCTCACGGTGTTAAGTGGGGAGTATTTACTAAATTTGGGGCTCCCGAGGAATACGGCTTGAAATAGCCTGGTCAGATCATGCATAGCATTGCGACCCCCCCCCCCCCCTTTTTATTCCCCTTTCTTGGCGCCGAAGATGAAACGGGTGGCTCCGGTGTTTCTCACGTGGAGCGATCTATTGAAGAGTCCTCTGTTGCGACATTCAATTTCTTTATCACTACGTTTGGGAGATTCGGGCTTTAAATATAGCACGACGTACCACGAACTTAATGTATATTAAGGACACCTAAAGCGACATTATTCGTAGCCAATAATGCGGCGGTGGGTATTAGCCCCAGCTAGACGTGCTGACAAAATTTGGAACATACACTTGTGCAAGGGTGGAGAACATTTGCGGTAGCTATCGTATGCTGGCGTTGCAACTGCTGCCAGTCCCGGCCACTCAGCAAACTTGGCTGCTGTCGGCCTAAGGCTCACAGGAACGGCCTCATCAAGTGAGAGGACCACGGCAAGGCTTTATGTTGTCCCATAGTAGAGTACTTAGTACTCTAAATCGTTAACCACGTATTTCTACACTCATGTCATAGTCCAATACCAAGTACAACGTAGTGGAATGGGCCCGTGTCTATAGCAGTACTTTCCCCCGTTACTAATTTAATTATCTACAATGAGCCTTTGCTCAGTGACTCGCTCAAACACACTAATAGCTAGTAACGCATACCCCTTATCAAGCAGCAGACCCACTCGACACCACTACCCTGATTGCCTGGCACGAGTCTTCGCAAGTACTGGTACTTTTCGGTTGTGTCTGTTTTTTTTTTTCACTAATGGTTATTGGAATACCCCAACGCCCGTGACCTTGTACATCATACCATTTTGTGAATGCTTTTGTTCTTTTATGACTTCCTTAGGATTGTATTATGACCTGGTTGTTCAACTGTTCTCATTTTTTTATTTTAACCCTCTACCTATGACGAACGAAGTAGTGTAAAAAGCGTGTTTCAACCTTGTTTCCTTCATATAAGAATACAGAATACAAATTAACAAGAAACCGTGTCTCGAATGGCACCTTTGAAGTTGGCATCGATATTTGTTGGAATGAAGGCGGGAAGGTGGTTTCATTCTATAGGCTGTTTTGCGGGATAAAAGAATGGCTGTACAGATTGGTTCGGCATAATGGGACACCAACCCTGGAATTTGTCCGTCCGCAATTTTTTTCATAAACTCATAAACTAAATAATTATTCTTCGATGCTAGAGCTGAAGAAGACACATCGGTCATTGTATGAGCGCAACATCACTTATTTGGGAGCAAGGTCACTGTGTGCGAGCGTGTATACCTCCGTTGCGGGCCCTGCGCAGCATATATGCTGCATAAGTATGTGTATATGTACGATGTTTGTTTCCATCTCAATCGTGTACCAACCAGGCCAGTCGGGTGCTCTCTTTCTGTCCTTACGCATGTGCACTGTAGCCGCGGCCACGACGTGTTGAAAATGTCGTCGTCCCGTGAACCGTCTGCTTCATTTCCGCGTACGCCAGCTGTGCAAAGCGAATGATTGTACGGAGAACGATACTGTATGAAAGAAAAGGCCTACGGTGGTGGGTGAGGCTGGAAAGCGTGCTGGGATGAAGGCCTGCTCACTCTCTCCGCTATAGGGCTCCCAAAGGGGGATGACACCCCGTTTGCTTTCGATAGTCGCGCAGCACCGTCGTCTGTACTTTGGCTTCGCGCAAGTGAATCCAAGATTGGCAGGCTGCCTCATCGGCCCCTTTGTTACGGCGTTAACCTGCGTGAAAGGGCGATTGAAGGAAGGACCGAGTTCTTCAAATTACACGATGTTAGCTAGTTACTGCTAGCGAATTACGTTTTATCAAAGCCAACCGCGTGCATTTACCGCGAGAAGGCGCGTAGTGAGAGAGAACAACGCGCAAAAGGAAGATTCGATTGGCCACGCGACCCGAAGTTTCCCGCACCAATCACCTTCGTGTCTTTGACGGTGCCTACTTTGGGCCTACGTGGTTCCAGAAAAACCAAGTTCATTTTCCTGTAAGAGGACCCTGCAGAGACGACTTGCCGAGTATGAGGAAATGCACTGAGTTAATGTGCGACGTCACGCGCGATCTCAACGCAAAATTTTGAAATGGAAATGTGAACTTGATTTTCAGCATTATTATAAAATCGGTGATGGGGAAATTAACGTCGTTTGAGCTGTGAGAGCAAAATCAATCTAAACTGACTCATTGTTTGTTTCTCTAGCTCCCTCTAAACGCAGTGCTTTCAGTTTCGAGGGCCGCAGGCTTTCATTCATTCATTCATTCATTCATTCATTCATTTATATATTTTTATTTATTTATTTACATCGTTTCGCAATTGGCTTTGACCGCTGTAGATCTCTGCCCATTAGAAGCATAGGTGCGGGATACCGCGGGTCTACGAATAGCAGATATTCCGTCGCTGCCGCGCAGTTGCCGGTTCGTGCAAGAGGTGGCAGCACCTGTCCGCGTTGCTCTCTTGCGCGGTACTTCGGAGCTCCTGAGACGGTCGTACGTGCCTTAGTAGCGCTACCCAACCGCGGCTCTCGAAACCTCCCTTTTGCATGCTGCTTTTGATTTTTCAAATTTGGTGTGTGCAGTGACTTCGGCTGAGCTGAGGTGACAGGGCTCTATGCAAATAATTTTTTACCCGACAGTGGCCCAGGCACTCCTAAGTGGGGGGCTTGTCAAGTGGTGGGGCCTCGTCAAATGTGGGGGCTTGTCATAATTGAGCCCGGGGCTTGTCACATGTGCCGGCTTGTCAAATATGGGGGCGTGTTTGAATCGAATCCTGTCAAGAGGTCTTTGGCTAAACGAAAGTTATTGGGCATCGCCTGATCGTAGTAGGGCCTTGTTTTGCTCAGCACCCTGCCCATGCACTAATTAACGGGCTATTTCTTACTTTGTTTAAAGGGCTTTTTCTTACTTTGTCTTTTTATTGTTTGAAAATGGGTTTTGGTGTTTTTTTTTTTTGAGGGGTTGCGATGAAGATCACGAAGACCCGTTGCCCGTAAAATACGCATCCGCTGGTCTTGTTAGCATCGAATATGCCGTGAAGACACTTCCAAAGTAAATAAATAAATGAAGACTCTTGCAAAAGGCGAAAATTGCGAAAATAGGTGAAAGGTTGTTAGGTGCAATGAAAGCTTAAAAAATATGAGTAAGAAGCAGTGCAGCGAGGAAGAGAAATACTTTAGACAGATGACGCATACGCCCGTAGCCCGTGAGACCAGCGAACCTGTTACCTTATTCGACAGAGATAAAGATGGGTGACTTATGCAGTTATCGCCCCAACTTAATTGCAGTGAAAAAAAAATCTTCAGCTACCTCTCTAGCTGTTTGATCGCCGTTTTGAAGTAGTATGCTAGCGTCAAGTCCTCATGCTTGTAAAGCGCTTGATCTTCGTGATGCCTGAGGGCATTTGATGACGCCTTATTAGCGTCATCAAAGGGTTTGTAGAACTTGGTGTTGATTTAATACCCTTAAATTTTGAAGGCTTTCGTAGCAACTCTAACCATTTTGATTTAAATCAGTTTCAAGCAGAATATCCTCACATACATTCATTGAGAGTAGTTCTTTTAACATTGAATGTCCGGCATATTGCAGCTTTGCTTGTGCCGGATTTCCGATGAATTTGCACATAATAGAGAATTATTCTAAAATCTAGAAAATAATGAAGAAACTATAGTTTGAGTATGAAGATGTTTTGGCAGAAGAAGAGATTAATTCTAATTTACTCAAATCAAAACTAAAATATTCCTTTTTGCGTCTTCTCATTTGTCTTTTAATATGTCTTTAGGACTTACTACTACCTTTGGATTTGATGCTTTTTAGGTTTTAATTTTTTGGCTAGTTGATAAGTGGTTATCTTTTCTAAGACTAACTTATTCTAAATAAATGAGAACGTTTTTTTACAGAACCTATAAATTTTCTGCCCAAATTTCATTGGGTGTTTTATAACCAAAAATCTTTTTTGGCATGTTATTTAAAGGCCATCTGTCCTAGAACATCTCGGTAACTAATATTGAACCGATGATATTACCATACTTGATTTCAATATTTTAACCGGTAATGAGGAAGTAGTCAGCTTTTAACGCTCAAGGTGGGGTAGGGTGGACTTCTGTAGCCTCTAATATTGTTCCTAATATATGTAAATTTCTAACCTAATTGATCAACCAGGAGGTATCAACAAAAATTGATAAAGAGGAGGCGTAAAAGAATCAAATAATCAAAACCAAGATTTAGAAGAAAAACAAAATATATTAGAGATATCGGAAAATACTAGCACTGCAACCAATAGTGCAGCATCAAAACGCTTAGAGTTTTTAAAGTCACAAGACAAACCACTTGAAACTCAAAGGCTAAATCAACGCGCTCAATAAACCAAGTGCCGTAAAGCTTGCTTCAATTACTAAAGTTCCAATTGTGATGATAGCTCATAATGCCGGTTTATTTTGGCCCAGAGGTTTATTTGGCCTATTTGGTTTATTTTGGCCTAGAGCTAGCTTAGACGGTGTTATACTTGTGCCGCACGGGCACGCTTCAAACGCCTTCCAGTCAATGGCCATCGAAACGCCACAACTCCATCGATTCGGTAAAACTGACACGCTGTTCTGCCGTTATTTAAAACGGCCCTTGGCCCTTGAGTGGTTCGGGTGTCTCTCGCAAAATTTTTGTGCTCCGCATCTCTATTGTTTTACCATCTCACCGAAAGTTAATTAATATAAATACACACGGAAATATAAATTTATCTGCTAATTTTGTTTGAACGTTTCGTTAAATTGGTTATACGTTATTATGGAGACATATTTCGTTCTCAAATTAATCAGCAAGGTTTTGACGAGCAAGACAGAATCGTGAAGACAAGCGCGTCCCTGTTGTCGAGAGTATGTGCGTATGTGAGATTCACACATTTCAGCTTTCGAAACTACGTCATTCAATAATTCATAATCGTCAAATATTCCGCTTTTGAAGCGCTGGCTGAGTTTTATTTTGTTTTAATCGCGAGTATAGTAGCACGCTGTGAACGAGATAATGTGCGGTTCACGCGTATCAAGTTTCAAAAATACGTCACTGAATCATTCATAATAGTCAAATATACTGCTTTCAAAGCACACTGGCTTTATACTTTTTGTTCTGATCGCTGATTGTTGAAAGCTGTAAACGAGAGGCGACGTTCGCGCTGTTTCTCCTTCTGTGGAGTTATGCCGTGCTCCGTTGACTCGCCAGACCATTGACTGGTCTGGCGAGTCAAAAAAGCCGTCCAGACCATTTCACCGTTTCAAAAGCCGTCCAGACCATTGACTGGACGGCTTTTGAAACGTCTCTTGTGGCAGCTCTTGCTTGGTCACAGAGGTACGTGGGACACAAGTCTAAACCATTCATTGACTGATTGTTAGAGCTGGTGCCCATGGTATCAATACAAAAAATACATAAATACAAGAAAAGGGCTCGGGCAGCGATGAATGATTCCCAGTGTGCGAAAAATCGGCCGCGGCATATTGAAGCTGTTCATGCCTGAATTATCAAAAAAGCTTTTCGATGACGCGAAACGTTTTCACCGAAGGTCTTTCTGCAACTTTCGACGGTAGCAGAATTGTCTCGTGGGACAATGAATACTTGCGCTGAATATGTGTCTTTCTCATTAATCTGCCTTTTCAGTAACCGCACGAGAACGCCCATTTGGTGCAGAGCGACCACCACGGATAGGCGTTGGTCCCGAGTTCGATCCCCGGACAGGGACGAGTTTATCGGGAATTAAGAGGCTTTTCTTTCTTAAGATATCCGTATGGCTTTCTTCGTGGCTTCGTGCCGCAAATTTATAGTTGTCTAATTTTCCTTTCTTAACCCTTCCGCCACCTTGCGGTTCTCCGCAGAAATCACTAGCATAATCTGCATTCCAGCAACTAAAGTTGGATTTTGCGGCTGTCTGAAATCACGGTGAGCTTTTATGTCATTTTCCGGAATTTGAGTAAGAGACCACTGTGCTGCCTAGTACATAAGGACTATGAGAAATGAAACGTTAATCAAGGTGAAAGATTAAAAAAAAGCATCTATTGCAATAGGATGGAAAGGTGGGCTAGTTGGTAATTCATGATGGTTCAGTGAACTGGGAGCGCTGGGGTAAACACAGACACAAAGCAAAGAGGAGGCACACAGTATTTATTTTAAAATAAAATAAATTCGGAGGCCTTTACGTACTTCTAAGTGAGGACTCACGGCATTTCATAACTCTTTGCTAAAGTTGGCATTACTTGTGTGCTGTCTTGCTGGTGCGTGGCAGTTTTTCTTCGGTAAATGTTCCAGAAACTATATTTTTTGCCAGCTTTCCTCGGGTAACTGTTTCAGAAATCGCATTTAAGAACACACGCTTTTTCGGTCTCTTACGTTGTCCTGTGAGCACGCTTGAGAGTCACGTGACTGTACTACTGCTCGCTGATTGGTCCAACCTGTTCTCTCCTTCTTTTCGCAGGAATTGACGGCGTGATCGAACAGCGTTCGCCATGGGCCAGAAGATGGGCAAGCAGCGCTCGGCGGACATCACGCCGGCGCCAAAGGACAAGGTCAAGCGACGCAAGAGCAAACGCGAGGCCAACGGCGACACCCAGGGCACCATCACGCCCACCGGCGACGGGGTGGTCGCCGCAGCCACGGCCGTCCAGAAGGCCGCGCAGGTGGGTCTTCTGCTTACTATGACCTCATTTCACTGTTCTTGCTTTAAGGGCGAAGCTTCTAAACCATCAACGTCGCATGTCCGCAAAACACGTCAGGTGTCCGCAAAAACGTCCCGTGTCCTCAAAACACGTCAGGTGTTCGCAAAGATGTCCCGTGTCCTCAAAACACGTCAGGTGTTCACAAAGCCCGTCGGCAAAAGACTTCAGGTGTAAAACACGTCAGGTGTCCTCAAAACACGTCAGGTGTCTGCAAAAACGTCCTGTGTCCTTAAAACACGTCAGGTGTCTGCAAACCCCGTCGGCAAAAGACGTCAGGTGTAAAACACGTCGCGTGTCCTCAAAACACGTCACGTGTCTGCAAAAACGCCGCGTGTGCTCAAAACACGTCAGGTGTCCTCAAAGCCCGTCGGCAAAATACGTCACGTGTAAAACATGTCGAGTGTCCTCAAGACACGTCTCAGGTGTCTGCAAAAACGTCGCGTGTGCTCAAAACACGTCAGGTGTCCGCAAAGCCCGTCGGCAAAAGACGTCACGTGTAAAAGACGTCACGTGTAAAACACGTCGAGTGTCCTCAAAACACGTCAGCTGTCTCCAAAAACGTCCCGTGTCCTCAAAACACGTCAGGTGTCCGCAAAGCCCGTCGGCAAAAGATGTCAGATGTAAAACACGTCGCGTGTCCTCAAAACACGTCAGGTGCCTGCAAAAACATCGCGTGTGCTCAAAACACGTCAGGTGTCCTCAAAGCCCGTCGGCAAAAGACGTCACGTGTAAAACACGTCGGGTGTCCGCAAAACGCGTCAGGTATCAGTGAAAACGTCGGGGGTCCGCAAAAGACCCTACTCGCGGTTGATTATCAACTGCGCTCACCGACGGAGACAGTCCGCAAGGCCGCCGTGCAAGCCACATAGTACAAGTGGCGAAAGAACCGCGGTTTTGCCGGAGGTGCCACAATTATGTTTGCACGTTAGCTCTAGTGAAATCGGAGTATCTGAAATTGCAACCGAAGCACATATTAGTGCTGCTTGCAGCCAACCAGAGTGATGTCGCTGTTCACAACAGCGCTTGCGGTTGTGGCAGTTCTGCAGCCGTTAACGTATACGTGCGTTATTCGTGCTATAAATGCAAGTATAGGCTGCTCGCATTCTGAGCGAAGTCGATTGATAGTTGATATAAGGACACTTGCTTCATTCTGGACGCCTTGGAAGAATAGGCCACTTGCGCTCTTTCGTGTTTCTGTGTCGCAGTCGAAATCAGTGAGATTTCACTGCTCTGCTAAAACAACTGGCGTCCGCTTTTCCTGAATGTCACAGTGGTAATGCGGGATTGACTCCAATCCTTTCATTTGACCTGAATGTTAGCTAAACACGAGAATAATTTTGTTCATTTCAAAGGCTTATAAGTGAGGTCACGAGACACGTAATGATGTCTGCCACCACAGAAAAAGTAATTATAATGGAGAGAGCAAATATTTCATTTATCTTAATTTGGAGTATTTCCGGACCCTTTTTCTGAAATGCTTACAACGAAGTTGACCTACAGGCGATACTTCATTTCCTGTGGTCTTCAAACGAAATGCGACAGTGCTAATCTATCAAGGTTGAGTTCAAGGATTCCCGTTGTTCATCCAGCTGTGAATTAATCTGGCCGTGGGAACTTCCCGCTTTACAGACAACGCCACCTCTGTCCTTCATGGTGTCATTAGCAGGAGCTTCAATCGGTTCGGGTCGCATGTGAGCGAACAGGCGCTGGTGAGGAGCAGACACATGTTTAGTAGCGGGGCATTCTCTAGTTCCGTTGTCAAGCTGACGCCGTACATTCTGTGCTATCGTGGATTGACTACGCAGGTTGCCGATTTTTTAACGCCCCGCGAATTGTTTCGTTTCGAATGTGTGTACATCCGTTTTGTAAACAGTCAGCTTATTAGGTGTAACTGAGCTTCCACCGCAACATTTTTTTTATCTTCCTTGGGTTTGATACTTGGCTGTAACGCGCACGTGCTCAGCCGCTGTGGTGCCTTAGCGGCCTGGCGACGCACTATGGCATCACCCGGCCTTGGCCCAGGTGCTTCCCATGGCTGGCCATCTTTTATTTGGATATGGATTAGAGTAAGGCTTACATGTCACTGGAAGGTGATGATTGCATCAGCCAGCCTTTCGTAACACTATCAGGTGCAGAAGTTTCATATCTCACAGATAGGTTGCACGTTTCATTAGCCGCTTAGCGATTTATAGTTTTGTCACCTTGAGCTTGCGCGTTGGTTCTTGTCTTTGCTTTGCTTTTTTCAGATGTCATATATTCCACTTCTTTTAGGAATAAACTTTAGTTGCGAGTCAGCGCTGTAGCTTGTCTTTTCTTTCCGGTCCCTGTTTACGTCGCGCTAACATTCGTTTAAGATAAAGTAAGGCTGTGTGATTCAAGAACTAACGCGCACTCGCCAACTAAAAAAAGAACATAAACAACAGAGTTGTCCTTTCGGCGTCCAGTATCGGTGCCTTGTTCACGACGAACTAATAAGGATTGGCGGTCTTTATTACATGCGCGCTGAAAGACGCGATGCGCTTGCGTGATGCGGCACGCTTGCATCGAACTGTGTCCTCTGACATCCCACCCAGCACCGTCTCCTCCCCAGCCGAACCCGTCCTTGACATTGCAGCAACAATTTTTTTGCTGTACCGGACATGTGTTGTTCAAGAGGGCATTGCAATGAACGTACGTTGAGCGCAATGAACGACCGATACAACGAAACCCTGCTTTATTTAGCGCACAACACAACAATCGCAGCACGCGTACAATACGCTCATTCTCGTCAAGCACTATGCCTTCAAACACGTCTTCATTGCAATATAAAAAACACCAACATCGCGAGGAGCCCGTGCACCTTCTCTTTCGACAGAGGCCGTTGAGGGGGAGTCGAGAACGTCACTGCAGGAATTCGGAGCATTGCGTCTATTGTTCGTCGACCGACAGATTCACAGTGACGTGCCGACACAAAGAGGGGAGGATACTGCTACATTTTGTCGGCTATACACTGCGAGCGCGGTAAACGACACGGCGTCCGTCAACCGCGCAATCCGAAAATAACGTCAGTCGTCAACGGGACGCGCTTTAGGAGCCGCCAACTTCAAGCTCTTCTGTGTCTAGAGCTTGTGGTCTTCGAGTAATAGGCCTACGTGACGGCACGACCATATGTGTTCTACGTACGTTGGGGGATCAGCCACGTAAACTTTACATTGTAGTTAAATGGAAGCTGCTGTGTACGCAAGGTTCATTTTCGTTTGTTCTACAACCCCTTCTGACGCCACCTATCAAAAACTGCCTGCATACATTCCAAAAATACTTATAATTGATGGCAGTCAGTATTCTATTGCAACAAAAATAGTGTCATATGTTCACGAGAATTAGAGTTAATGAAATCGTAATTTATTATCTCTGTATTGTTGCGCTACTTTATTTATTTGCTTTAAATTGGTCCTGTAACACTATTTGGGCATGGTCAGAAAACGCTGCCGATCGCTTGTAGAGGCTACCGAGCACACGCTAGCCAAATATTATAGCGCAGCACGTTGCCTAGAATTGACAATCAATAATGAGTCAGTTAAAAATTGCTTTCTCTTTTTCTCGACAAATGACTAAAGAAGCGGAAAAATCTCTCGTAGAAAGCCATCTATCTGCCATTGGGTCATTTGAACATGGCGCGCTCGGTCGTTATAGGGATTTCCATGAGAGACTGCGACTTGTCCACGCGTGCGTGCGCGATCACACTGCAAAAGCCAATTATTCGAAGGAACAAAAAAAAAGTGCTCAAGGTCGCGAGGCACTCGTGACGTATTTTCTTTGCCCATGCCATCCCTCCCTGCTAAGCTTCCAGAGCTTTGTCGGAGCGAGATAAGAGGTAATGCGATTGCAGCTTAGGACAAATCTTTGTAAGTCTGCTCATACTGGACGGATTCTTAAAATTTTTGCGGCGTTGAATTCGTGAAGCAATAATCTCTTTTACTGAATTCATTTCATGGTTACTTAAAAAATGTTTCAGGTCCCATTTAATGAAAATGGGCTTCAGGCCCGAACGATAGCGAAAGTTTGTTTTCGGCTATTTTGTTGTTCAAAAAAATCACACTTTTGGTTTGAGTGGAGGGAAGCGGCGAATCAAGCAACTTGTCGAACATTGCAGTGGCTTCTCCAGAGTGATTGTTTGCAACAGTACTCTGCAAAACTAAATTGAGAAGATACAATAATTCCGCAGGATGTTTAATTCATTTCAAGCACAATGTATGTTAATCTTTATTAACGCTAGTCAACACAACAAGCGAAGACAGGTGGGAAACACAATTGTCTACAAAGAGTCTTAAATAGCTAAGTGAGAGGAAATTTTGCAAATAATCACTGCTGGCGTTCAGTTAGAAAATATTGAAAGCTACCACCAACATTAAAGCTTATTGAGATACTGTAAGGTAAGCAGCATGAAATACGACAATGAAAGGAGCAACGTTTGCCAGAGAAAAGCCTAGTCCAGCAATGTTAAGGACACTAACACTAGGCATACAATTTCCAGCAATTAGGCACAAAAATCTCCGAAAAAGAGTTTTTTTTAATTGGAAGGTATCGCGGCGCACCATTACCATCATAAATACGCGACACAACCAGCTGCACTGCTGTGACATTTATTTCTATTTGGACACTAATATTAGGTAGCTAGACGCCAGAAGACCACAAAGTGCTGTCACTCATATTCGTCTGAACTTAAGTGCGACGACGTCTGTTCTTCACAAATAACGTCCCAGAGTGCACCGTCCTCCGTGTCATTCAATCCGATTCCGATTTTGATGCAGTGTTTGCGGAAAGACGGAAGTACGCCGCCTCAGCGCAGAGCCCTTCTGCCACGATGGCGATCCCTTGAATTAGACCCTCGTGATGCCAGGGTTGCGCGCTATCTCGAGAGCTGTCACGGGTATGCACTCCGCTGTCACGGGTATGCACTCCGCTGTCACGGGTATGCACTTCGCTGTCACGGGTATCGACCTTGCACGCTGCTTCCGGACGAATTCAGCGAGTAGCGTTTCCAGTTCGGGGTGCACTGGAGTCCGTCCATGAAACGTTGTTGTTGTTGTTGTTGTTGTTGTTGTTGTTGTTGTTGTTGCAAGATGTGATGCGCTGCTTTTGGCTCGTCCAGTATCGGATGCTTTTATGGTAGTTATAGCGCGAGAACAAAACGACGACACAGAAACTAGAAGGACACAAAGGTCTTGTTCTGGTCGTTTTGTTGACAAGAGGCACCCCTCATACTCTACTATTAATGACTTGTCGAGCTCCATTCTTTTTCAAAACAGGCCTTCAATGAGGCAGCCCTTCTCAGTTCGCCTGAAGGGTCTAGCTGAGGACACTGGAGTGTCACTCGAACACAGTTTAATGGCTCCTGTAGCATACCCGCCACCGTGGCAGTGGCAGATTATAGACTGCGATGTGTCTTTTTTAGAGGTTACAAAACATGCGCCCATTGCCCATATCCGAACATATTTCCTGGAACTTCCACACAAATACACACGTCCTGAGTTTTTTACAGATGCCTCTAAGTCTAACTCCTCTGTGTCCTACGCTGCTGTTGGCCCTTCCTTTTCGGATGCTGGCCCTCTACATCCAGGCACAAGTATCTTCACAGGGGAAGCTTACGCGATACTTGTGGCAGCTAAACACATTAAACAATTACAAATACAAAAAGCAGTAATTTATACAGACTCCCTCAGTGTGGTAACGGCTCTGCACAGTCTTAAAAAACAAAAAACCCTGTCCTTGTCTCATTTTACTCTATATTTTGCACACTCTACACACTCAACCAACATGTTGTGGTGTGCTGGGTGCCAGGGCATCGTGAGATCCAAGGCAACGTGAGGGCGGATCAGCTCGCTGCATCCGTCCACAAAAAAACTGCCCCTACACCCATATCAATCCCGGTCCTTGATCTGAAGCACTCTCTCAAACGAAACCTCAGGGACTACTGGCAGAGCAAGTGGTATACACACACACAAAACAAACTACACGTTATCAAGCCACACCTTGGCCATTGGCCACCAGTATCAAAATCACGTCTAACAGAGGTAACACTAACAAGACTCAGGATAGGACACATATACAGGACACACACACATCTTTTGTCTGGTGGTGATCCACCATTGTGTGATAAATGTGGTGAGGCATTAACAGTTCTTCACGTTTTAATTCAATGTAAACATTTAGACACTCTAAGAAGACAACACTTCGCACTATTCTACCGACAACATATGCCTTTACACCCTGCAATGTTCGTCGGTAGGGAACCGCTTTTTAGTCACAAATCATTATTAGCGTTTTTAAAGGAAATTCATAATTTTCATATCATATACCCGGGCATACTGTAGCACGACCTCTCTAGAGAGGTTTTTGCTGCGGTGGCTACACAGGAAAGCACTTGCCTCAAGGCCCTTGCACACAAGGGTACTAACGTGTGAGGTACTTGTGCTAATGCCATACATGTCCACCATCGTTTTTCATTATCACCAACTTTTGTCACCTATTCACACCATGCACACCTTTCACGGCATAGTCATGATTTTATTACTTGTATGTTTTTACCCGCTTTACTGCGAGGAATTTTATGGCCCTTATACAGCCGCTAATCACAACCATTGTCCACATTCCTGTCTCATGAACTGGCGCTCTTTGGCCATCAAATGGCCCTTGCGCCAAAAAACACCATATATCATCATCATGGTCGTTTTGTTCTCGCGCTATAACTACCATATTGCCATACCAACTAGCCCAAGCTGGCACACTTCTAAGGTAATGGAGGCTTTCGACATAGCTGCACATAGGTGCCCAATGTTGCGAGACTGCATTTTTTTCTGCCAAAGAGTGGTCCGTAAGACAAAGGCCGACTTTTCGTTGCGTTTTTTTAATCGGCCTATATTTTGGTTTTTTTGGTAGTTATTTTTTCATTCATGTTTAGTTATGCTATCGTAATTTGCATCATCGTCGTAAGCTACTGAATGGACTTTCATCGTGGTGATGATTAGTTGGATAGGATCGCTTTTTTTATCATAACAGAAAGTTTATTATTTCACCTGACTTAACGAAAGGCTCTTCGCCCCGTTGCCTGGCTTTATCGTGACGTACATACGTAACCATGGTCCGATACATAAGCCGTGATCAGACAATCCCGTCTCAGATAAACATCATTGGCTAGTTCCGTGACGGCTGGCAGAAATAAGCCATCAGTGCGGCATGCATGCCGAAAGACCCTTTTTTTCTCTACGCTTGCTGGGCAGAAAGCCAAGAACGATCGAAGAGCAGGTTTCTGAACTGCGCATTGGCACACTTCAAGCCTCCGATATACTCTCCCTGCTGGCACAGTGCAGTAGCCGTATAATAATAGCAATAATAATAAGAAAACTAACGTGCAAATATCATGCACCCTGGGAATTAGTGTACGTGTAGTTTACGCAGATGTTCAGTGTGTCGTCATTATCCATACAATGTTAAAGCTGCCCTCCGAAATATTTCTTGAGTACACGTCTCATCACACCACTGTCGGAGTACATCGCCTCACGAATAGACTGCCTCGAAAATGTGTTTATCCGTCAAGTGCGATTGTGGTTACAGAGATTCCTAGCACACTCTAAGCACTTTCTTACTTTCTTCGACCGAACGAGGCGGCTGGGAGCTACGAAGTCACGTCACTACTTCAACACGCGTCGGGACCTTGCAGGCCTTTTTTTTGTTTTCTTTCTTTGAACGTCTGGTTTTCTTTCACTTGGATCACAAGTGCGCTGATGTAATTATAAAGCGTAGCTTGTGCACTCCACTGTGTGGAGCTGGAACGTCGCGACTCTTCGCGGCGGCCGTGGTATCCTTGAAGCTCCCAGAGGTCACACCAGCTAGTGGCTGTGTCCATATGCATATGGTTCTGGTGATTTTGGGCATATGGCATCGCTGGTGGAGAGAAGAGCGAGAGATTTGATAGGCGACTTTGATACTTGTGAATTCCATGCCGTGCACGTGCTGCGGGGTAATCTTTGGCACACATGTTCGCAGTAGCGGCGCCTGTGGCCTTTTAGCGGAGGTGTAAAGATAGAGGCGTCTCTCGTAATCATACGGTGGTTCTGGTACAGAGAACCCCGGATGTTGTTTGCCCGTGTTCGCAATAGCCTTTACTAGCAATCGACAGCATTTTCGAACCACGTTTAAATAGTGTGAGAGGGCGTCTTTTGTGTAGCTACCCATTTTGAACTAATATCTTGATAGTGCTCTTGCATTCGCATTCTTGAATGTGTGTGCCACGCATAGAAGTTCCTTCTAGCTCGGGTTTTTGTTGTATTAGGCGTGGCCGTGCAAGTTGTCTTCTCTGTTCCGTGAATATCTCTACCCTCCGCAAAGCCTCTTTTTTTTTCCTGTTTACGCCAGCGATCACGAGGAATCACTCTGCACGAGCTGTGTGCAGTATTGTCACATGACCGATTCAAGTACAGCGGTATGCCCCGCACGCGCACAATGGCCAATTAAACAGTCTCGGGTTGCCCAAACAATACGTCGTCTTCTCCTCCTTTGCCCACATGTGTACTCCGACGCTCAGGCGTTCGATCTTGACAAGAGCGCGTGCTGTCTGCAGCGGTGGACGCGTGCTAATGTAAACACGCGCAGGCTCTCGGAAGGGTTGTATGTATGTAGTACGTGCGCCCAAGGTTGCGGCGGCAGTGGCTGCGCAGCGGTAGCGGCTTTACATCTCCGTACGCCGGCGTTGTTGGCTTCGACTCGCGTGACTGGAGTGGGAGCGGGCTTTTCGATCATTCGCTGTATGCCGGAAGAGAAGCCGCTACGGAAGGCTGCCGCTCTGCCTTCAATGCATTTTACAGGCGCCGTTCCCGGTAACAAATGTGGCGTCCCGCTTTCGTCTCCTGGCAATAAAGTGATTTCGGCAGTGTCTGTGCGGACCTAGAGGAACACTCGAGTGAAACAGTTTAGACAGATAAGTATTAACACGGAGAACTCTAGCGTCAGTAATTTCTCCGTTTTAATAATTGACGAAAAAAAATTAATGTTGAAAGTTTTACTTTTTAACTTTCCCGACAGGATATCCGAATGGCGACGTCAGAAATTTTACTGTTTTTAGCGTATCTTAGCCCGAGTTACTCAACTAAATTTTCTGAAACTCGGTATCTTAAGACTCTGTGGCTTCCTTCAAAAGTTAGTGTACTTCATCTTTACCGACTAGGAACTACGTAGGCCTTGGTAGACGCCGTCGAAACTCACAACATCGTGGTTATTGGGGCAGAAACCTCAAGGGGGCGTTGCCAATGCGTTTGGTGACCCCACTGTGAAGGAGTAAGGCGTGGCGTTCACGCAGTTATTCTTCAAGAGCCCTTTAGGGTGCTAACACTCCTTTACTGGAATCGGCAGAAGTTGAACGCGCGGGGACGGGAAAAGCAGTTTATAAACAAGAGATTTCTTACGAAAAATATTCTTGCTGGAAGACGAGCTTGACGAGCTTGCAGATGTTTTTAAGATGTTCGTTAATGGGGTGCTCACTGGTTCGCAAACTTCAAATTGCCCTTTCCCCACCCGCCACGGTGGTTAGTGGCTAAGTCACTCGGCTGCTGACCCGTAGGCCGTTGTATCGAATCCCGGCTGCAGTGGCCGAATTTGTTGGTGGTGGCGAAAATGCTTGAGACCCGTGAGCTTATATTTAGGTGCATGTTAAGGAACATCAGATGGTAGTAATTTCCGGAGCCATCCGTTACGGCGTCTCTCGTAATCGCGTGGTGGATAAACCCGAACAAATTGTTATTAATTGTTCTCCCCCACCCGCCCCCATGGCTTCGTGGAAAACCATGATTTTATAGTGGAGAGTCGCAGTTTTGTTTTTGTTCCGGCAACCGCGATGTCCTTGATATCGTTCGGCCGGCTGGGACTGGTTTGCATATATCGCATATACGACCATGCAGGGCACGTGCTCGCACATGTTTGACTTCCATTGTTTGCGCACGCGCTTGCGTTAGTTCTACCTGCCTTATCGTTCTCTTACAGATCGCGCAACTTGATCGCGCGTGCGGCATTAGTTTGTACCCTGACTGTTGGGGGGGGGGGGGAATCTGGCACTGTATGTGTACGCTCGTGTCCATTGGCATGCGGAACAGTGTGCCTTTTTTGTTTTTAAGGCGAAAGCCTCGAGAACGAACGTGTCGGGGGTTCAGAAACTCACGAGGTCCTCGTAAAGACCAGATAAATACCTGGATTCGAGACGGAATCAAGCCCCGCCGCAGTGGTCTAGTGGCTAAGGTACTCGGCTGCTGACTCGGAGGTCGCGGGCTCGAATCCCGGCTGCGGCGGCTGCATTTCCGATGGAGGCGGAAATCTTGTAGGCCCGTGTGCTCAGATATGGGTGCACGTTAAAGAACCCCAGGTGGTCAAAATTTCCGGAGCCCTCCACTACGGCGTCTCTCATAATCAAATGGTGGTTTTGGGACGTTAAACCCCACATATCAACCGAGACGGAATCAAGCCCAGTATTTCAGCGTGGCAGACGAGTGCTTTATACCACAGAGCCTCGCCAGTGCTTGGAAAGTGCTTCGGAAAGAAACCCCAGTCATTATGTCGGACAAGGAACCACGTTAGCCGGTGTAGTATTGCGTGGAAGAAGCGTATAGAATCGCAACAGGCTTTACACTGTGTGAATCGCATATCGAGTGGCTGATTGCAATATGTGAGCCGGTTACGAAGAGCCTAAATGTAATTTCACCACCATCATCAGCTACAGGATCAAGTGTGCGGATATTGGACTTTTCAAGCTCTGATGTTGGTTATGATGTAGTATGCGTCTTGGCTGCCATTGTCGTTATCATATTAGGTATACATAAGAGATGCTGAGTTTTTTTAAGTTTAATGGGCTAAAGCTTCGAGTAGGAACCTTTAGCGGTAAAATGCACCGTGCCTGGTACCTGGTGCAGCACCGTGCCTAGTGCAGCATACCCTGAGCATGGTTTTTAGATCGAAACGTTTCCATCATCGTGTGCGGCCGGAGTCTCTCTAGCGTCATTAACTCTACCCAACACCATCTGACTCCTTACACCATTGGAAACACATGCCAAAGATGCAGATTTCATTAGATCTTTGGCAATTAAAGTTCTGAGCACACTGTCTTTCTTGACCTATTCCTCCTATGCTGATGAGTGGCTTGGGCTTTGTCAAGCTGTCAGTAGACAGCTTTTTTTTTTCCGGCCGCCTTTTTTCACTGTAAATGTTTGTTTTGTTGAAAATAAACTTATTTCGATTAATTGATACTCTCAGCAATGGGGTATAATGTTGACAATAACTGCTGAACAAATTCACGCCTGCAGCTTCTGCGTCAACTAGGAAATCAGCTACGAAGTTGTCACGCTTCCGTAGTCTTCGTGAGGCTACAGTGAAGTCGGGGAGTCCATTAAGTGAGATCGTCTGTTCTTCGACGACTTGCGATTCCGACAGTTACAGCTTGAGGTGCAGTTTAAAACGTAGGGTGGAACGCAACCTACAAAAAAAAAAAATACCTGCCAGAATCAATGCCTACAAGTAGTTGTGATGAAATCGACCTACAGGTAGCACCTAATTACGTAATCAAAGTGGACGATTGGGCCAGTTACGTAGCCAATCGAGGCACAATGGTATTACCCGAGTCTAACACGTTTATTTCTACGCCCTGAATGATAACATTTAATAAAAAGTGCCTAGTGACGACTGCGTTCCTCGGAATTCCCCGAACGAGTTCCCTTCTTGCAACAACAAAAAAGCTGATATACATGGACAATCGCATCCTTTTCTATGTGACTTGACGAGTTCCGGATCGTCTAGATTTTTTTATCTATTCTTCTATTCGAGCGCGTCCGAAATTGCCTACATTGTATCTCTGGGAAGTTCAACTGCATAATACATCAACAGTCAAGCAGCTAATGCAATATATCTCGATGCTCACCGTAATGCTGGCGTGCGCTGATGTGAAGTAATGAAGTGAATGATAGCAGTGGTGCTGGTTGGTCTGGACTAACTTTTGGGTGTTAAAAGTGCACGTCATGTATAACGTGGCTCCTGACATGGCATGCACTTTTGTACACTTCTCAGCTCCACCAGCCTAGAGTTAACAGTGCTGTCCTCACATTTACTGTAAAATTTTCGCAAGTGCTCTAATTGGTAGTTCCCGACAGCAAACGACCCTGTCTCCAGCCGTAAACTTGGCACAATGCTCCGCATTGTTGCTTCCTTACGGGCTGTACTGTTCGTTTCTGCAGCGCCCCCTTTAGCATTCGTCGTAAAGGATACTGGGAAAGGCTGCGTTTACGTTGTGCTTCTATGGATGATTTACTAATTATCCGTATTCAGGGGCCATGTTCTTCGAATGGGTAATTTGACTTACGTGTCAGGGCATTTCGCTGATTTCCCAAACAGATCAGATGACAAAGCGACCGCCTCTGAAAATCGTTTGTTAGGCGGCACCTCGAACTGAGGCGAGATTTTTAGGCGATGAAGAAACTGAGCAATTCCAGAATAGCCGTGCAGCCCTTTGCTACTAGATTTTGTTCTTTCATGCAAAATTTCTTCGTTTTCTAGAATTCAGTGGAATTCAGTAGCCAAATATGTAGAATCAACGCTATAGCATGATGCCTAATAGAAGTTCTTCCAGCATCCATTATTACCACAATGCGCCGTACCAATTGGATGTCCTCTATGCAAGTGGTGCATGTTGAAATAGACATGGTCTTGACATGAAGAGTGGTGTGTCTCCCTCCGGACAAGGGAAGAAGTCGTTTCCTCTGCGTCCGGTCGACTACCATGAACTGGGTCTGAAACAGAGGAGTTAATGTCATCAACATACGTACGTGCTATAGGCATCTCCTTTCACCCAGACAGGATAGACAATCCGTGCAGCTGTTGCTGTGATTAACTGCTTTTTTTCTGTCTTGGTTCTGTGTTAATAAATGAACGCAAGAACATGAGTTTTTCCTTGGCTGAGGGTTGATATGGCAGGGGTGATAGGATGGTTTTTGCCGGAATATTTTTGCAGTCAGTGAGACACACAACAATATCGACCACGTCTCCCCGATGTCCACTACAATATCCACCATTACGCTAAATATCATTTTTTTATAATTGTATAACTTGACAAAACAGACCGGAAGAACCAGCAGACAGCAGGGCACCGCAAACAAATACAGCCGCATGGTGTGCCTATACCAGCCGTGCTGGTTTGCTCGCTCGTAGCAGGGAAAGAGTCACTGACACATCTCGTGCTCTTGAACCTCTCCCACTTTCTCACTCTCCTTCCCCTCACCCTACTGCATCGCGCGTTATGCCACAGACGGTCTGCAGGCAGCAGCGGGAAGGCTATAATTGGGTGGTCGCCGCTTTCCCCCATCGCTGCCTCCCTTTTACCCGTGCATGCAATGGCGACGTCTGCGCGAGCGCTAGCTGTTGCATGCCCGCCTGCCTCTCCGTCCTGTCTCGAACGCCACATGGCTGCGCGGGGTCTGGGGTAGGACTTCGAGCCGCGGCTGCTGTACCCACTCGCCCTCCAATGGCGCGCCCCCATTTGACCCCCCCCCCTCCCTTTGTACAGCTCTATCCCCCTCCATCTGCCTGCTCACGATAGGCGCCATCATCCGATGCTCTGACGCACCGTGTAGGCAGCGCCGGCTTCTGGAACGGCCGCCACAGCCCTTGTGCACTCAGGTGCCGTTATGTACACAAAGCGCCCCCTCCTCATAATTGACGGCGATAAAATTTCGATAGTCCTCAGACGGGCAGTGCGAGAACGATGTGCAGGGCTACGCCCTGCTGCTTGACACGTAAGTTTCTTTGGTATGCCGTGTGACAGAGATGCGCCTATATTGTAGCAGGCGGCAGAGGGCGTGGGTAAGAATTGAGCGGGCAGACTATGTACGGTGTGTTAGCGTCGACTCGACTAGCTGTAGTTCGTAAGCGCAATTCGTGTGCCTCGAGGGCAGTTCGTAAGCATAATACTCTTGGAGTCCATGCATTCTCTTTAGCTGCACTATTTGCAGCTCTTTTGAAATATCTCGCGGCGACATTACCCGCACAATGTACTTGAATGCACTCCTACTACGTGCGGGCTAGTTCGGATGTGCAGCCTATATAAAAAAAGAAATGTGACTCAAGAGCTATTTAAAACGTGTTAATAGGTCATGTCTTTCTTGTCATATACTGTTCGCTTGCGAAACTCGATAGACTTGACAGCGTTTTCTTCCGGACTGTAGATCAGTCAAGACTTCAATGACCTGACCGCATTTGGCCGGCCCTCATTGCAATATGTCTCTGTGCATCAATTTATAGTGTTGAAAAACTGTGAATATTTTTGACTGGTTAATCCACTCATTCGTGCGCTGCATTTTTCGCGTCATCTATCGCTAGCTGCTGTCATGCAGTACCAAATGGTCGCCGAAGTCGAGGTCTTGTGCTTTGGAGAATTCTCACATTTTCAAGCTTTTCGCTGCCCTCATCTGCGCCGGCTGTCTGGCGTATGAGAACGTGTGGGGTGCACCTATTTGAATAGTTCCGTGCACTAGAAGTGCGGATTCGTTTCTGTTGGCTGCTCTCGCGTTTCATTGCGCGTGACTCGCGACACTCTGTTCCGCAGGCAGAGCAGCTAGAACATTACACAACAAATCGGTGCACTGTCTTTGCCCGTAGCGAGACATGTCGACTTCTTTACGACCTATAGTCTGCGCATGCTTGTCTTTCACTTCACTCAAGTTGCGTGGTTTCGGTGTCGCGAAAACAAAAGCCAGACGTCGTGCATGTACAAAACCATTCGGCCAGGGCGTGTACTTGTCTGCGCGAACGGACGCAGCCATGTAAGGAGACCTTCGTAAGATGGTATGCAGACTGTGCGGTTTTGTTTTTCTTGAAGCAATCCTGCTTACACTCATGCACCAACTCGTCCACGAAGTTATTTTTGTGCACGGAACTCTCGATTGTGTGTGGGGGAGGGGAGAGCGGTCAGCGACACCTCGCAGTGCCATGTCTGGCTATAGGCTCCGCGGGGTCTCTGGTCCGAGTTCCTGAACAACGCGGGGACGGATGATACCGTTCCCAGACGGGGTTCTCAAACAAAAGGGTGAGAGAAGAATCGGGAGAGAAGCCGGGGTGCGTATGTCGGTGTCGTTACGGTATAAAAGCCAAGCGCAGTGCGCGTGCATGTGTGCGTGCGTGCGTGAGCGAGGGGCAGAGTTTAGATTGGGAGAGGGCGAAGCGGACAAAAGAAGCAGCCCGGCTGGCGGTTTGTGTCGACCTTGGATATGCCTGTTGTTCGCATATGCGGAGGCAAGGGAAAAAAAAAGCTCTCTGCTCACTTGCTGCAGGGGCAATGAGCGTGGGCGGAAGTGACGTCACGTTTCAATGGCTTACGCCAATGTATGGATGTGGAGTTCTTCCTACTTTTTGTCCCTCCTCGATGCAAGAGCTTGTCGTACTGTTTTCATACATGCTGTTTTTTTTTTACTGATTATCACGAGGACTGTTGGCGAGGGTCTATTGCAGTTAAGTCTGGGCTTCCATGACGTGCAGCTAAAATGCCGACGGGTTGTGAACGATGGGGGTTGCTTCGTTAATACGTATATATATTTGTCTATCATCAGTGGGAGTGGCAATTAGGCCTTTCCTGCGCGTGTCCCCCCCTCGGTTGCTAAGTTTAACTTGATGACCGCAAACCATTTGTCATCGCTCCGTCACAGAGTGAACAAGTGTCGTTTCGCTGCTTTATTACTATTTTCCGTGCTTGCTGGAGGGGTTATTTCTGCCCCGTACGTGCGTCTAAGTGAACCTCCCTTTCGTTTTTACGGTACCCTCAACGTCAGTTTTCGGCTTAACCTTCATCTATCAATCTGTACGCGATGCTGCAAATGTGTCCGGCTTGGGAAGGGACGTTTCCATCGCTTCTACTTTTACTAATTTTGTGGTCGTTGTTGTTTCTGGCCAACATAGGTCTCTACAACACTTTGGGGAATTATAGCGTTGCGATCGCTAAGGCCCCGTGGCATCGATGGGTAATTAACGGATTAGCCCAGTATTCATGCTTCAGGATTTGTTTGTTTTTGCGTTCTGGCTTCTGTTCCGGATAAATGAATGAATGGCTCATTGTGAGCCTTGCGAGCCGGTTTGAACCGGTGAGCCTATAAGGGCCGAGGTGGTGAAGTGTCACCGTTGAACTTCTGCAGTAATTACCGTTGTTATAATTCAAAAATCCACACGGATCCTAACGAACGAATTATCGGCTAATCCTTACAGTGCCCTTTATTGCCATGATGGCTGAACTACCATGCGTTTGGGCTCCCGTATAACTATAACCCCATATTATAACGAAACTCCATGCCTGCCGTTATATGAGGCCGTGGCCGTTTCCCGGTGGCAGCTGGCTGTACCATGCGCACACATGTTAGTTACGAAAAATACGGACACTTGCTGGCAATCCACGGGTGTGACACCCTGGTAAAATCTCAGGGTGTCGCCACGAGTACTCGTGATCAATAGCCATTCACGTTAGCTGCAGGGCAAATATCGGTATCGCAGGTCATCGGTTTCCCCTGTCTTGCACCGCCCGATTCGTCCAGTCCATGCCTGCTAGCTTAACCTAATCTTATCACGCCAGCTGGCTCTCTGCCACCGTCGACCATGTTTCCCTTCTAATGGTGCACATTTGGTAATTTTAATAGACCAACTGTCATCTGCACTACACTATATTTTCACTATATTTTCAGCTTGAGATTTGAGTCTGTATATGCAAGATGAAATGTATATTTGATGAGAGCTTGATTTTGAATAATTACTATAAAACACAGAAGTCGGTCATTATAGAATTGTTTTCGGTCTCAGTAAAATGACGAATTGAGACAGTTTGTTCTGAATTGCGTCTGAAAGGAATAATTAACGGTACACCCATCATATTTTGACTCCTCGCTTTATGGACTACTTTTAGCCTCTTCTTAAGTACGCCTTTCAGCCTTTAGGTTTCTGTGAATTCCGTATTCCAAAGCGTCATTATTTTACACACTGTGTGAACTTTTGGTTGTCGCATTCCGTGATGTTTGTGGTTTTAACCGACAAAAGGGACGCGGCAGGAGTTCTGTGAGCCTTCGACGATGGGACGAAGTTTCAATGTTGCCTGACAGTAACACGCCTGATTCCAGGCATCCAAAAGCATGTACGCTTCATCGAAGTAACACTGTGTCGCCTGCGGATAGGTCATGCTCACCTCACCCACAACGTTTTATTGCGCGGAGAAGATCAGCCGGAATGCGAACATTGCAAGGAACCTCTGACTATCAATCATATTTTAATAACACGCCCAGTCTTTGAAAAACGAAGACATGCTTATTTTAAACAATTCTACAGAACACAAACACCTCTACACCCAATGTTAATACTATCAGAAAATACACTCGTCCCCATACAGGATGTTTTTCGGTTTCTAGAGGCCGCAGGTATTTTAAACGTACTGACAATAGAAATCTGTTTTTCGCCTAACATTTTAAGTCTATTATCAAAATCCCCTAGTGTCTGGCACATCATAGCCATTGCTGCTTTTGCGCCATAAAACCCAACGTAACTAACCAAAAGCATGTACTGCTAATAATTATGAAAATTTTCCAGTTGACACATATGATGAAATATTAATAATAATATAGTTAATAGTAACAACAACAACAACAATAATAATAATAATAATAATAATAATAATAATAATAATAATAATAATAATACTTTATTAATATCATTCCCCTTTCTATACAGCTGGCGTATGCGACAATATGTTTGTGTCTACAAGCGCACAAAGCGTCTTCATCTATTTCTCACTCCAAAAACGAAGAACAAAGTACACATTACGGGTTCTAAAATCATTCAGCAATTTCTTAGTGCAGGGGCATCTACTGCAAATCTTCTCGCTAGCTTTCATAGCCTAGCGCCTGCTCTATGAAACGGAGTATAATTGTAAACGGTGGCTCGCTGTATATAGCGTATAGGGCGTTGAGCGTTGCTCAGATGCGCTATCTGCCAGTGACTCCCCTCCCGCTGAACAGCACAGTATGACGCGCTGCGGCACTGGGTCGTGATCAGGAAGCCGCGGCCTTCAAAGAGTCGCGTCACGCGAGCAGCGACGCAAGCGTCATCGTTTGACAATGACTGACTGGCTTCCCCCAACACTCGTAACGACGCAGATTGTAGTACAGCCAAAGAATGGGAGTGGATGAGGGTGAGGTTGTCGCTTACTGTATGCGTGTGGTAAGCGGAAGCTCCGCCCACAAAACTACTTATGTAGTCAAATAATTCCGTATGTTTCCGTACTATTAATATGGAAGGCATACGGATACCGTAAGGAAGCATACGGACTCGTCGGAACGACATACGGAACGTTTCAATACGGAATGTTTGATTAAAGTTCGTCTGGTCGATTGTATGATGAGGATGAAGATGCGGCCACTGACCAAGTCAAAGGTAAAAATCAGATACCTGTCGGGATCCGTACCGGCTTCTTGACCATAGTGTGGCTCCTTGATCACAGTGCAGTTCCGTACGATCCCTTGATCGCAGTAGGTTCAGTATAGGTTTCTCTATCACAACGTGATCAAGGAACCTGTACAGGTACCAAAACGTCTGTGTTCACCTTGGCTTAGTCAGTGATCGCATCACATGGAGCGAATCAATTCAGAGCTCAGAAAGATTTAGATCTCGCATGTGTTGTGTGGAGACATAATTGCTTTGAATGTATAGCATTTGCGGTTTCGGCTCTCAAAAAAAACTTTTAGCCCAGTTATTGAAAAAAAAGGTGTTTTATTCAGGACCCTAATATACAAAGATAAAGGTTATCCAGTAGTGTCAGATAGGTCATGCGCATTGTCATATAAATATATTATGATGACGAGCTATACATCTCACCATTCATTAATATATAAACAAAAGGTGCATTGTTTCTGTTAAGCCTGCCGAATTACGCAAGCTATTACTGTAACACAATTACTGCAAGTTCAGTATTTTTTTAATCGCCCATCATGTAGCTAATAGCCTTCTGCAGTCTTTACAATAAAAAAATGAAATAAAGTTCACTTGTGAAATATCATCAATTTTCGCTATGTGGTCTTATAAAAATTATGTAATAAAAATGCATGTTGATTCCTGTAACTTTCGGGAATTCAACCCGCAATCGTCATGGTTTTATGCGGCCGTGGCCATATTAGGGGCAGGTCAGATTAAATTGCCTTTGGGAAGCGCAAGGTTTAAGACTACCTCCTATCTACATCATTAAATGTAGGACTTGATTCACTCCGCCGCGAAAGTTTACAGGACGTAAGTTATAAATTAGCATGCAATATCTAAATTCGGTCAAAGCATGACGATTAAGTTTTAATGAATACGCTATGCGGGTCGTGGTAACCCCCCTAATCACTGAAATATTTACTTCTAGACACGCCTCGCGTGAAATTACTATTACCCTTATCATTATTTTGAATGTTAAACGCTCCACACAAGTTTGTTGGATTAACGGACGCGTTTAAAGATTGATCAAAATTACTCTCGTGTACCTCGCCGCCTCGGGGCACCTCATAGCCTTACCGTGATTTGTTGATTGATTGATTGATTGATTGATCGATATGTGAGGTTTAACGTCCCAAAACCACCATATGATTATGAGAGACGCCGCAGTGAAGGGCTCCGGAAATTTCGACCACCTAGGGTTTTTTAACATGCACCCAAATCTGAGCACACGGGCCTACAGAACTTTCGCCTCCATCGAGAATGCAGCTACCACAGCTGGAATTTGATCGCGTGACCTGTGGATGAGCAGCCAAGTACTTTAGCCACTAGACCGCCTCAGAGGGGCTACTGTGATTCGTTGAATTGACAATTCCTGTGTGATAAAGCAAAATTGTATTATTAAATTTTTGATTTTGTGGCTTACGTACGTATGTAGAATGATCGTGCAATTGATATGTCTTTTCTTCATTGCTATCTACCATACTACAGATATCTGGTGCAGCAAAATATGTATATATATATATATATATATATAGTGTGTGTGTGTGTGTGTGTTGCGAAGTAGCGTGAGGGGGGGTGGGGTCTCAGGCTCAGGAATGGCGATAAACAAAATACCTCGTGATAATGACCCACACCTAGTGCGTCGTTGGCTTCTTGTTTTTGCTTGCCACATTCGTTTTCCCTCCCCTTTGCCGTGGCGTTAGCTCCGAGAAGGTACGCTTACGTCACTCTGTTCGCGCGTTCTCATTGGCCGTTTCGCCTTCCTCCTCCCCCATCGCTCGTTCCACGACCATCCAGAGCCTTAAAACGGGGGCCCGCGGCGCTTACGTTTGCCAGTCAGTACGAACGCCCGCTCGTATCCTCGCCAGCCCTTCCGTGCACTCGCTGGGCGTTTTTGTTGTGCCGTGCGTTCGTTTTGGAACATCCCGCCTCATCGTCTTCTGAGCCTTGAGAGGAGAGCGCGTCTCTGGGTGGTCGCCGAACGTTTTTTAGTTGTTGTGAACTAGGCGACGTTTTTGCGAACACCAAATGGTGGGTACCGTTTCTTTTTTCGTTTTTTTTTTCCCGCAACGTGTCTGCGTTTTGTCAGCGACGTGCTCGTTTTGTGTATGCTCTATGTGTAGGTGTTCGTTCACCTTACGTGTCAGTGACGAAACTCTTCAACCCGCTGTTGTGGCTCGCCAGTTACAGCATCGCGCTGATGAATACGAGGGCGCGGGTTCGAGTCCGTGACAACCAGTTTCTATACTGGCGGCAGATGCATTTCACCCCTCCATATTGATTGAGATACACCCCTGCATAGAAAGTGTCTAGGAAAGGTAGGAAGGTTAATTAGTGTACGTCCACATTTCAAATAGTAAAGACTAGAGTGATCGAAACTGATCTTGAGCCCTCCAGGTACGGCAAGCCTCAATCGCGTTGGCGATTAGCCTTGATTCCATTTAATTTTTCCTTCGTGTTAGAACGTCAGCTGCTCTGAGGCATATGTATTCAGAGAAATTCGGTGAACTGCGCGACTTGTAAACGCAATGTCTTTATCAAAAGCAGTCACCCCACTTTTTTTTTCTCACTTTGTGACTGCTGTCAACTGCGTGGACTACGCTTGGCCGATTTACTATTGCATAATGTCAGGGTACCGCTTTCGCGGGCTAGTGACTTATCCCTATAAAACAATGTGCACTATCTTTCGCATAGCGCTGCAGTTAATGCACCTACGATGGACCTATTCGAAACGCGTGTAGCTGTTGTATTGCTAACTGCTATTCTGTTCGACATACTCGCTTAACTCTTGACTTGGTGTTATTCTGCAGCTTGTCTTTCTATTCTACTTACTTTTATAAAAAAATCAGAGCGAGACAAAGATAAAAATATACAATACCCTTATTTCCCCAACCTTACGCAGGGTAACAAACCGGTTACTTCTACCAGCTTAGCATCCCTGCGTTTTCCTTCGTTCTATTTCCCTCTTTCAGCCGTATCGAGTGCTCCGTCCTTTTTTTTTTTTCGTAAAGATTTTCTGTTCTTTGCTTCTCTGGGCATGCTTTTCAGTAGCGTTCATTTCCATCTAGATATGGGCGCGGTCAGACCCCTGAAGCCATTCCCATGACTGACCGCTTTTAAATGACCGGCCTGTAACCACTTTCTTCCACGGCGCATCGCTATAAACACAACGGATTGCCTTTCGATGCCATCGAGTTGATGCGACGTCGAAATTCCGGTGGCGACACAAGTACGCGCCTTCCATTTCGTCACGCCCATCGCTGCTAGCACAACGAATGGCCGCTCACCTACGATCACGACCCCGCAAATTTCCTAATGAAACGTGCCGGACTTTTGGTCCCATCGCATCTGAATAAGTATTCAATGCGCAGTACTAATTGTGTACCAAGTATCTCGGCGTGTTACAATTCTGTCGTCGCATCAAAGCATGTCCACATGTCAAAAAAGTCCGTTCCCAACGGCTGTCAATCATTTTTCGTTCTTAGCTCTACAATGCAGACGCGGCCTTGACCGCGTCACGGCGGATGACGTGCGGGCCTCGAAGCTGTCAGTGAAAGCATTTTACAAAAGAAAACGCAGCCGTACTAAAAAGGGGGCGGCGTGCCGTGCGTTTGCACGTTTGCCGTCGTGTCGGTTTTGCGTCGCATCGCTTGGCAGCTAACACGACGCGTACGTGACATGCGTCACCGTCGCGTCGAACACAAAACGACTTTGCGTCCTACAGCCCCGTTGCATCAGAACGAGTACCATCGGACTCGCCTGTTCACAGCGCTCAAATTGTTTGCAAATGGGTGTCCATACCGATCTCTCGGAAAGCATCCTGGTTGCCGAAGAATTCGTCTTGGTTCCGGACCGAAACCTAGACAAGCGCCTTGCTAGGGCAGTAGAGACCCCCCTCTCTCTCACTCCCTCTGAAAGGCGTTGAAATCAATTTCGGTCGCCGGACCGGGACGAATGTTTCGGCTGCTAGGAAGCTTTCCGATATTAGTTTGTCGCTTCGCGATACAAACAGTTGTTTCTTTACGCCACCTGGCGGTATTCCCCTCTCTAAAGCGGCACGGTCCTCGCTTACTTTTCTAGAGCCAGTCACATTGTCCGATCCAAGACACTGTCACGAAAAGTGACAACTTCTGGGTTTGCACTTAGGGCCGGTACTCACCCTGCGATCATGTCGTTGTATTGCAACGAGCGGACTTGGCGTGTCACGCCTACAGCGCAGCACACGCGAAGTACAAGCTAGAACGTGTAGCTGGACGTCAGTCACATACGGTTATCGGCCCTAGTACCTGCTTGTACGTCACCGCTGGTGTAATGTATACTTTGTAGAAATCGTACTTCAATAGCTGAGCGATTCCAAAAAAATTTGGTCGTGCAAGTTAGATCCCGAATTGTTGTCTCACAGTATCGCATGGCTCGCTGGGAAGTTTCGGGACGTCACACTCGGGATTTAAATTATTCGTTCGTTACGAACTGATAACGAGTGGGTTCTACGTTCTAACAATGCTTCGAAATTTGAGCCATTGCTGTGATGGTTAGTACTCTGCGGTTATGTAATTTTTTTTCAAGAAAACAAGAAAAGCGTTGTCATGCGACCTAGCAAATGCCTCTTGTTGCTGCTGGGGCGTTAAGTGTTCCGCGCATCGGGACGCTTGCCAGGTGCGGGTGGTGGGTTTACTTTTGGAACCTGGGCGTCTCAAAGGCGTCCCGTCTATCCGTGCCCTTGACAGTCCCATGCGGTACTTGCTGTCCTGTTAAGCTACCGTCTTTTGCTCTTCGCGGCCTCTTCGAGGCTACAAGACAGCCGTGTGACACGTTCATGTACAACCCACCCCTTGTGCAATACAAGAGGAGGACATTCAAGCTGCCTCCGTGCCTGGGTGTACAATGAGATTAAATGTTCAGCGGGGGGAACTACTTCTATTAGACACGCCGTAAAGGATAACATTAGCTAAATTTAAACATGCAATGTGTGTCAAGGTTATGTTAATTAACTATGCAAAAGCAGTTCCAGAAATGTGAACATCTGGCGCTGTCAGTGCGACGTGTGATGTCGGTCAGGTTTCGTCTGTATTGGTTACTTCTATAGGCTTCCGCACGAGACAAGGGGGCGCCCCCTGTCCTTGATCACCTAAAAGAGGGGGCGGCAAAGTCGGCCCTACACATTGACACAATATGGAGGGGAGCACTGTGACACGGGAAAGGAGGGGGGGGTGAAGTCAGCCCCTTCAATTGACCCAATAGAGAGGGGGGAGTGCTGTGACGAATATCCTCCCCCCCCCCCTCCTTGAAACCTGCGAACGCATATGATTTGTTCGCCGAGTTATCTTATCTCGGGAAGTTGCATGCTTTTAAACGAACTCAATGCAGTCCCACCACACCCTGTAACGATACGGTAGGAGTATCTGCACTGTTATTATCCATGACGTCAGTGCACCTCGGTAGGGTGCTGTCGATTTCGAATGAGCGTGACGTGAACGTTACATCTTCATCGCGAGACACTGCACGTTTCCTCTTACAACCACTTTTTTTTTTCAGGTGTATGAAGTTAAGAAACCTTACACACGGGTCGATCGTTCAGGTTTAGAGTTTAATCGCGACTGCGCGCCTCTCCTTCTTCGTCGTTCGCACGTACCGCCACCTCAGCCTCTCGCGTCTTTCTTAAACCTTACCAGAATTCCTGGGCACGACTCGCACTAGCGACGCTTCGCGGTTGGTAATGCGTGATGCGCTTCTAGAGTCCGAGAAGGTTGCCGGCGCATTCTTGGCTCGCATTCACCGCGAGCGTACTCTTTGGCCCTAACAGTCCAGTTCTGTTGCCCTTCATTCAATTGTCGGTCTTGCTATCCCAAGACTCCACACATGAGCGTTGTCTTTTTTTCTTTATTCAAAGGCGAGACATGAGACTGGCCTTGCCTTCTCGTGAAGTCTCGCACAAAAAGAGGAGACTACAGGCGCTCCCATAATGGTCATGGTACGCCGATATTAGCGTCTCGACTTCTCCGTCGCACCGAAGTACGGTGCAGACCTCTTCCGTCGTTGACGGCGTTGTCGCAGCAATCCGTTGCTCTCTCGTGTCGTCTTCGTGTGCAGTCGCCCGTTATCGTAAACCCTTGTGGCTCGGGTCAATGTTCCATCCGCCCCAGGAAGGCGACAGATCACCCCTCCCTCTCCTGCTTTGGCCCCCTCCCCAACATTCATCTTCTTGCAGATGGAAGGCTCTCCGGTCCCCCTCCCCATCCATCCATTCTCCTATGCGTCACGCCGGATGGGCGCCTGAGGAGTGAACAGATTTGACTTATCCCACAACGCAGGACCCTACGAGAGCATAGGAAACAGCAAGCGGTATCGAAATTCAGGACTGCATTTCAAGGGACGTCGTGTGCATTGGATTGCATATCTGACCAGCAAGACATGGGTGTCGTGACGTGCCCTTTCTTTTAGTCCAGGATACCGCTGTTTTGTGTGGGACTTTTCTTCGCGCTCCTGGACGAAACATCTGTGGGATGTGGCTTGGTCTGACGGTAGCATCCTTCCGCGGGGTTTTGTTTTTCAACGTTTCTCCGTTACTTGATTGATATACGTATTGCACGCCTTTGTCGATTTTCTATCAGCTTTGTCGACTCGCCATGGACTTGCCTGTAGTTGCTTTCGCATTGTTAAGTGGAAGCTTGTCGGTGAGGTCAGGTGGTAAGCTTCGCATCCGTAATATTTGAATAATGGTACCCACATTTATAGGCTTCTTTCGGGGACTCTTATTCGGAGGTGACTGCGCAGCGTCGACTGATGCGCACTCGGCCGACGCTGACTCGGTGACGCAACCGACTCCCCCGTGTCAACATGACGAGCACGAGCTTTCGTTTGGCGCATTCCGCGCGCTTTTTGTTGGCCCGAAACAGCTCGTCTACTCTGCTTGCCCATTTCCCTCACTCAGCTTGTATTTTCGTTTTGCGTTAAACAATTCTTTTGCATGTTTTGTCAGAAAGTCAGCTGACGTTCGATTTACCAAAACGCTCGTTTTTCTGCTTATGGTGTTCTTGCTTCTAAGCACTTATCGGTGGTGATGTAAGAGCTTTAGGAAAAAGTCTCTTGCTGATTAGAAGAGCTTTGAAAACAATGCGAGATGCTTAGTCGGGCTGCTCTGATTTGTGGGTGCATATACAATACGCGCGTTAGGATACGTTGAAGTCCGGCGCACTGGTATACATCGGTTACGGTCCATAAGGTCACGGGACCTATGACTCCTGGGGCGATTGCATATCGATGGAGGCGAAGCGGTAGGATTTCGTGCGCGGTGTGATTTCAGGGCACACTAATTAACGTCAGATGGTTGAAATATCCGGAGCTCTCCACTACGCCGGCCCTCATTAATAGCTTGGTTCTAGGACTTAAAGCCCCACATCTTATTTAGTTTAGTCTGAATTGTAGCACACACTATCCCTATTTTTTGAGACCACTCACTGGCTCGGCCAATTGCCGATCACAAGACAGCACTCGCTTGCTTTGGGAGATTGTACAAATTAGCAGTGGCAATGGTGAGGAGAACAGTGGTCATGGCGTGTCTTTTAATGTGAACTTTGTCGCGTCACCGTGAGTCGACACGAAGAATTTGCATTAGTGTGAACTCGTTTATATGATTGAAGAGCATTGCATGCAAAACTTTTGTCCTTAGCGCTGCACTTTGTTACATACGTCTTGTCCACCGCTGTTGCGTAATAGTTACGGTGCGCGGCTGCTGACCCGCCGGCAGTGGTTCACGGTCGCGGTGGTGCTATAGTTGGGGGGATGCAAAATCCAGGAGGCAGCTGTGCTGTGCGAATGCAGCGCACGTTATAGGAGCCACGATTTCCGCAGCGTTCCGCCACGATATCACTCATATTCGTATCGTGGTTTTCGCGCGTGAAACCGCAGGCAATATTGTTGCATATGTTCTATTTCTCGCAACAAAAGACGTTTCGTAATCGCAGTATCGCTCTCCGTTAATGTGTGCCCGGCAAATACGACAGCACTGTCTCGTCATCGCCGTCATCCTTCGCCCACAGAAGTCCCAAGAAAGGAGACGGATGATAAGGGGTCTTGAGGACGCGTGGCGTGCGACTCGTTATACGGGCCGATGACACGTCGTCCACGACGTCGACCCCTGCTGTCCCTCCGCTAAAACGTCGTTATAAAAGTCGTCCCAAAATAGACGTCGTCGGCGGCGGCGTATATGGAGCGTCCTGACCCCGAGCCCTTGACAGACAGAGCTCGCCCGCTCTTCTCTCCGAGACGGGGGCGGCGTCGTTTTTCCTTTCATAGAATAGACGGGCGCCGCGGAGGGAGGGCTGGTCTGCGTCTCGCCCCGTTTGGGCACTGCGCAAGCAGCGCGCAGTTCCCTCGAATCGGCGCCTCATCCCAGCCGGACGGGTGTTACGGCTTATTCTGGGCATCGTTCCGTGGGCGTCTTCTTCTTCGCTGCCGCTTGAATGGCGCGTGTCGCACTTCCTGTCCGCATGCACGAATACCAGTCGATCGTCGCTCGCATCCGGTAACAGTGGGCATTCCGAAGTGTTACGCGTAATTTGTTACGTAAGAGAAGAGCAATATGAAGTTTCATGCAGTCTTTGTTCGTCTCGATCTCGGATTGATGTCCAAATGTTATACTCGTTTCAGCTCCGCCGCACGTGGACTTTATTGCAGCCTCTCATTTCTGTGACGTTTTTCTTGGTTCTGATTCATGGGCCTCGCATGCAGTATCAGTCAGACATCGGTTAGTAACTGGTATTTGTAATCCGGCATCGAATAATGCAGGGCTGAAAGTCTGCGTTCCGGACTCGTCATGAAAGTTCTGCGTTTAACACTGAATACGAGCATCAGTCGGTATCACTCATTCGTCAACTCCTTCCCCGTCCTTCAAGACGCTGCTCGTACCGCCATCACGGGCTGGACGAAAATGGCGTTTGCGCAGCACTGCGCCTTCGATGAGTGAACGTCCTAAGTAAGCCAGTCTTGTATTTCTTTATTTAAGTGTACCTTACAGGCCCTGTGGGGAGCATTGGTAAGGGGAGCATCTCAAAATGAGAACAACCAAAGAAAGCAAATACATGAGTGCAAAAAGCGTATACAATAATCGCGTGCTGGCAATGCAATGTAAGAAATATAATTAAGTGACAATAAATACTAAGAATGCTCAAAAAATTAAAGAGTAAATACTATGAATTGTTACAAAAGGAGCGGTGCAATGGTCACGAGGAGCAGGATGAAACTCGTGCTCGCGCACCTATTTGCCTTGGGCACAATGCGTAACTCCGTGCCCTTAAGTACACCAGGAGCCGACTGCTACAATGTATACCCTGCCGATGACGATCGTCTGATACCTTCGCTGACTGCCTGCAGCCTCAAGCAGTAGTTGTCTCGTTTCTCAGAGCTCATTTGATGTCGAAATCGCACGGGCCATCAACTCTTCGCTGTTCTTACATAACACATCCGTCCAGTACCCATCTAATTGGACACCGGTGCCAGATCGTTAACCACGGCCAGCCTTCAGGCGCATATCTCGAAAGCCGCGGTCAGGTCCAAGTTCCTCAAGCGCGTCTCAGTATCACGGGACTCTCCTAGCTATACGCCGTGAATAAGGCTCATCTCGTGCGCGGCTATGTATAACCTTGCTTCCTGGGTCGGTTGGGACAGGAAGCACCAGTCCCTGCCAGCGTCTATTTAGGTGCGCCTGTCAGCATGGCCTTGCGTCACGCATTGCACCTCCACATGGGGATGGGCATGTCCAACATTTTTTTTTCTCTTATGCAAGACGTGTTTCCAAGAACTTGGAAAGCAGAGTTGAAGTCATCACATGCTGGGCTTCAAGCTTGCCATCACGTGCTCTTCAGGGAATGCTGATTTCTTAGTTACGTAAAGACAGCTCCGTTTCGACATGGGGCCGTTTTCCTTCTTACTTTGCACACAGCACTACATTGCAGGCCAGGGAAGCAACGTTGACGTAATTGCGGCTCTGCAGTGTAATCTAAGGTGTATGCCACATTTTGTATTCTCAAGACGATGTGAGTGAGGGTATGCCTATACAGTGAACTTTTACACTGATTTTTCTTCTTTTAATCTATTAGCATTTTAGTAGCACAGTGACAATAGTACGACGCGGTTTACCGTTCTGTTGGCTTCTACGTGGCAGTAGGACTTGCAAGGACACGTTGCGTGCATCTTAAAGTTCACGCTCTTCGTGACACCACGCCCGAAGTTGGCCTGACGGTTGTATGACATCGACGTTTTCGCCAAGAAACGGTTCACTTTAGTTTTGGAGATCTCCGAAGTAAATATGGACGATGACTGATAGCAACACAAAATGCTATAGAGATGTGAACAGTAAGGGCCAATTGATGAAGTTTAGTTCTCTGCGAGAGTCGCCTCAGTTTGTAAGGATTTTATTTCTGAATCGATCCGAGAGTAGCTTCCATGGCTCACGATAAGCTTTTGCCGATTTAGGAGTGAGTAACGACATTATTCGTCAAGGGAAAGCGGGGGGGGGGGGAGGAGTGGAAGTTCAGGCTATGTATGCTGCCAGGGCGTGCTTCTCAATGCTGTCCTCGGCTCGTGCCAGGACCTCTGTCAGGACGTCTCGGTCTGTGCTGTGAAGGACCTCACGTTTTGCTCCTCAGTGTTCGGGTGGCAAGACGTGGTTGGTTGGTGGGATATCTTTCGGGCAAGCCCAGAGGATGTGGTTGAGTGGGATAAGCTTCCGTTAGACAACCCCGCCCTTGTGCCATTTCACCAACCCGGGTCTCGCGTGCGCCGTTCCTATACGGTTGGATGTAACGTTCACAAAGTAGCTGTTTGTATTACGTTTCATTGCCCTTACTGGCGACTAATGCCGTGCCCAGTCGTGGACTGGATGTCCAGTAATATGCGTGCCTTTCTTCGGGCGTGGTACCTTCGTGACCCAGTATCCGCTAGAACAGGTTGAAAGGACATCATGCTCTTGGGGTGAATGAGTGGCTGGTGGTTCGCTAGTCCTTTGTGTGAGAAAGGAATTTTAACCTTTTTCTTCGAGCCGGCACGCTGATTGACGTTTAGTGAATGCACCTGTAGAAATACCCGTGAATGCATAGTCCCAGCTTTTTTTTTTACGTCATAGAGGTTCAGTCGAAGCTGCAGTGTGACAAAAGGTTCACACCCGTATTCTCGCCTTGAAATTTGTTGTCATATTTCATAAAGGTAGACATGTGCGACTGACCTACAGATTTAGTAACAGTTGCCTCCTGCGGTCGTCCAAGTTACTCATCGTACAAGCCGCCTATTTAAACGAATCGAGTGCAGTAACACGTGTGCGAAACCGAGCGTCAGGCCTCATGGACACAGCTCGGTGCCGCAGAACCTGTCGACTACACATTTCTGGATGTGAGGCGAAGGCTCCGCTGGGCGTGAAGATGCAGTCAGCTGGCAGGCGCGTGTTTCATATTTGCTTAGAGCTCCTTAGATTTAATACACAGAGCACTGTAATCACGGCAGTTCAGCCGGCATGACAGCGTGTGAGCACAGCAGTACATCTTCGTGACTTTCAGCATGTTTGCCATATTTTTTGCAGCTAAACGACGGCGTACGTGAACCAACTATTAGCGTATAGCCAAACAGCACGTAGTCACATTCCCCGTGGGTCACATGTGGCGTCCTATATATGGATTGACAAGTCATTGCATGTGGAGACATGGGTTGATGTGGCCCCGCGGTACGCGTCAACTCTTCGACTCTACATTGTCGTGAAGATCTGTACAGGAACCAGATCTCGGGCTATACTGACGGTAAGAACGCTGGAGCTACCTGTGTCTTATTGGGGCGTTCATGCAGGTACCCGGAAGTCTGGTAGATACAACTTTTTTTTTTGGGGGGGGGGGTGAATGTGTGTCTGGAACACTCATGCATGCAATGCACTCTGTGCACTGATAATGGCAAGCACAGGAGGTCAGCTATCGGTAATCTTATCACCACGGAACGCGCCCTCTTTTCACTCATCAGTGATCGAGCCTCCTGGCGTTAAAGCCGGTGCAACTCTGTGCCCGCAATCCTATGTGTCGCTACTCCCTCCGCTATTTCCGCATACGTCGCCACGTTGCCGACACCTCGTATACCGTCTTGTACCTGGAATATCGCGCCGCTGACTCAATAGAGCACTACGCGTTCTCTACCGCTACGCGTCCGCCAACGTTCCAGCGACGACACATTCCACGTCGTCCTTGTTTCACGCTGTCTACCCACAGCTGACACGCGGTCGCCTTCTGACGCCTACCTCTTGTCGGCGCCCCGTGGAAGGGCACCCCGGGGGGCTCGTCTCCGCTTCCTGTGACGTTCAACTCCGCGCCTCCTTTTGGCGCCGCGCCCGCGAGAGAATCTTTCGCTGGAATGCGCGCTTTGCGACGCAGCTGCGCCCCCCTCCAGCACGCACTCGCGCGCCTGGTGTAAACATATTTAACGGCGCAGACCGGTGCGCACCGGCTTGTCCCGCTTTAGAAGGCCGCGCAGGACTCGTGACCGTGTTTCAAATCGCCGAGCGCGCGCTTGCTCACGTGGCCCAGTGCCCACGCCTTCACCGGGCTGTGAGCGCGAGGCGCGGCTTGCCATCAGGCCGGGCCTGTCGCAATCGCGTCAACCGCGTTGTTCTGAGCGTTAAACCCTTCTGCGCAGCTCTCCTTTCTTTCTTTTGCAAGATTTAGCGAAGGCAGGCCCCCGTTTTCGGAGTACGGCTCTCTTTAGCCATCCTCCAGCAAATATTCAGTCAGCTGATCGTGTTGCCGGGCTTCAGCTGGTGGTGAAGTGTCATTGGCCTTCTCAATGTGCTCGTGCCAGAAGAACTAAGGCGCGTTGCGTTGGGCTAAATTTAAGCTGACTCATTCGTTCTTCAGCCGGACCTTCGACTCGCGCTTGTGTGTCCGCGGCGGAATCCTTGGATGCACTCCTACATATCGCTTATGCTGCCACAGTGGTACAGCCGAATTTGTATTTTTCTCATTATTTTTTGTTTCGTAAAGGCACAGTTCTGTAAGCGTTACCATTGATTCCTTGCAACGGTCTTGTTTTCAGTAAAAATGTTACCCGTATCACTTGTTGAGATATGCTCATCGACATGATTGCTAAACTTATGTGGCACAAGCTAGTTAACTCGTGCGGTGGCAGTCACATAAACTTTTGCTATGTGGGTGCGCCCGAAGCATCGCTGTCACCCGAAGTATTACTGTGAGCTGCAGATCGTTTTTTCTTTATGTCGGATCTTCCTCCTTTTATTAGCCAATGCAAGTAGCTTATCCGTGGCTACTTCTCTGTGATATTCGCCACTTCTGCAAATATCAAACGTTACGTTTACACATCTTCCTCCCTTCATATACATACCCACTCAACACATTTTTTTCCGATTCTGTCACCAGTTCGACAACCGCCGTGATGTACGTCCCTCAATATACAGTTCTACCTCGCTGCACAATCATTCCTAGAGCTCCTGTAGTAACTTACCTGTTGGTTTTAGTCAACAAAAGCATCTTTGACAAACGCGATACTGTCTTCATTGCACTAGCCGTGCAATATCATATGCCAGTGACCGTTTTGACTGCCCTCCGAATGTCCACTGGTACACTTTCATTAAAGGGGCGCTTAGAAAATGACTAGTTCACTTTCCGAATGCATTAAATAATTATTTTACGTTGTATGCAGAAATATTCAATACGCTTGCCTCTCAGCATAGCATCTGTACGGCTGCTAACATTTCTCGTTTTCTTTTTCTGTGCAGGAAACCGAAGTGCCCCAGGTCGACAAGCCTGCGGAGAAGATTGAGGCCGTCGCCAAGGAGGTCATCACCAACGGCACGGCCGATGTTCCCGAGGTCAAGCCAGTGCCCAACGGCACAGCCGAGCCCGTAGCCGAGAAGATCGCGGAACCAGCCGCGCCACAGGAGCCCGCAGCCCCTGCCGCCGTGGAAGCTAAGCCTGCCGAGGAAGTCAAGCCTGCGGAGGAACCAAAGCCAGTCACCGAGATCGCTCCTGCTCCAGAACCTGCGGCCGCGCCAGCTCCCGTCGAACAGAAGCCCGAAGAGCTCAAACAACCTGAACCTGAACCGGAACCCGCCCCTAAGGTAGAGGAACTGCCCGCAGTGGTGGAACAGGCTAAGCCAGCCGAAGAGGAAGTCAAGGTAACCGTGGAGGCACCCATGGTGGAACCCGTGCCAGCGGCGGCCGTCGAACCGGCCAAGGGAGAATCCGCATCAGCACCTGAAAACCCCGCCGCAGAAGCTCCTGTGGTTGCACCAGCAGAAGCAACGGTTGAAGAGAAACCAGCTGAATCAGCAGCTCCAACCGCTGAGGTCGTCTCTCCTCTTGTGGATGGCGGGTACCTCGAGCCTCAGCCATCGGAGATCGTGATCGAAAAGGCCTTAGCCGAGGCCGAGCAGCAGGCGCTGGCGCCTGTCACTCCTGCCCCAGCCCCGGTCGAAGAGGCCAAACCGGTCGAAGCACAGCAGCCTGAAGCAGAACCCGAAGAATCCAAGGACCTCGACCTCCCACCCGTCACGGAGCTGCCCGCCGTAGAACAGCCAGCAGTGGTACCCGCGACCGATGCCGCTGCCACGGAATCCCCATCCGCTCAAGAACTTGAAACTAAACCCGAGGACAAGGCACCCGAGATCGCCAGCCCTGTCGCAGAGCCTCCGGCTGAACCCGCTGCTCCTACGGAGACCTCCGCTGCCTCAGCCGAACAGACGAGCCCAGCGGAGTCAAGGCCTGAAGGAGAAGCCGTAAGTGCAAAGTGCCATGCTCCTTCTCAGACCATTTTGTGCCGATAAAATGAGTTGAAGGACAGCACTGAAATAGTAGATAGGACGAGGTCACGGTTCGAGCTTGGGGGTGCTCCATGATCAACCACTACTCGAGCGAAAATTTCTGGGCAAAGAAACGATTCTCTCCGTGTTTGCTTCATCCTCTGTCTATAAATGTTTGTGCAAGTAGCAGCTGAACATGTATGGGACGAGCGCATTCGTTAACACGCTTGTGCTCAGTCCATGCAGTTTGAACTCGGTTTAAAATGTCGTACTAGCTGGCCTCTAATTCACTTTGGTAGACTGACGAACACTTGTTTACGGAATATCTTTTTAGAACTAAAGTTTCAACTCGCAATATTTCTCATTGGTCATTTGCAGTCTATAGGCATTGCGTATTACAACTAGACATTCCATTGTTCAAATGTCAGAATTACAGCTGGTAAACTACTGTTACGGGATTTTTATTTAAATAATGATTGGGTGATCTCAAACCCTCGTGTGTGTAGGATCTCAAACCCATGTGTTTGTGCTGGTATTGAAGGGGAACGTTCTCGCACGATCTGCAGCCATGTGTTGTTTCACTGCGTACACCGCACTGTACTATCAGCGTCGAACGAAACCCGAACAGCGGCAAGACTTTGTGATGGTATAGTGCACGCCGTCCACTTAACAGCATGGGCAGGCATGCATATATGCGCAGAGCTGCCGAACAGGATGTGCGCACTATACCATCGCGAAGGCTTTCCGCGGTTCGGGTTTTGTTTGATGCAGGTAACCGCAAACGCTGCGGTTTCAATATGAGGCTCTCTTTACTCGATGTTGTGGTGTTTATTCACATCTGTCAAAGGTCGTCACTTATGGCAGTAAAGAGTTAGGGGTTGTGACGTGTGGAATGATGTTTTAATACATATACTGCGAGTATAAACATAAAGGTGTGTGTGTCAACGTTCTATGACAGTGTGAACTGTTGCAAACAAACTACACATTGACATGTTATTTGAACTGGTCTCAATGGGCTGTTTTTTTTTGCTGATTGTTTATTTTGGGTACCATTCATTATTTTGTTTTTGCTGCGGAAGTGTTTGACTGTTATATGCCACTCTCTCCCCAGTCGTTCGTGCAGTCTTATATTTGATTGCTTTGTTCAACGTGTCTATGCACGGTGGTTGCCCAAGGAAAGGTTGTTTTTTGCAAGTTAACATTGTCTCTTCCTTCGTTTCTTCCTTCGCAGGCACCCGCCGCCGATGCCAAAGCCGAGAGTCCGAGCTCTGAGGCTCCGAAGGTGGAGGAGTGAAACGACCGGCCATCACCCCAAGCGCGGAATCTAGAGCTCCTGAGCCCCCGCTGACCATGTTGTGGCTTTCGTTCTGTATTCACGTTTTCGGGTGGGAAAGACTTCTTGTGCGGGGAAACGAATGGGCTAGGGGGGAAGAATTTTCATACCAGCAGGGTCCTCTGGCGGCTGGTGGCGTCGAGAAATTGTTGGACCTTAGTTGAGGCACGACGCTCGCAATGCGGAGTGGCTTACGGATGAGACACGTGGTAGTTCCTTGCACGAAAAGTATTCGTACGGACCACAGCCTACGGAGCGGACGGCAATATGCTATAGGTCGTGCCATTATTTGGAAATGACGAAGAAGCGAGAAGGGGGTAAGGGGTGGGGGAGACGAGTGACTTCATATAGCTCCTGCCCAACGTGGAGCGAAAAGCTCGGCGTATATCTTGTTGCTGGCAGAAAAGTGAGGCAAGTCAACGGTATGGAGCTGTATACATTTCGTTCGTCGGCTTGTGCCCGTTTTAATTTGAACGTGTCTGTCGATACATTTCTTATCGTGTCGCGTGGTAGATAAGCCGGAACGCCACTAATCGCTCTCCCGCAAGTCTCCACCCTGGTTGAAGCTTCCCGCGAAAGAAGCTTTCACTGTGGTCACCACAAAGCACTCTGAATAGGTGTGGTTACCGTCGCTTAAACTCCTTTGGAGTTGGTCACCCGTTCCCTCGATAGCTCGTTTTCGTCATTGAGTCCGCACTTTTTCATTAGTCCCGTTATTGCGGATTTATAGTGTGCCATGGTGAAGATGACGTGTGTGTTCTTTCAGTTGTTTGTATCACGTAGTTGCGTTATTCCAGTGCTCTTTTGCGCATTATTTAACCACTCGGTTTTTTTTTCTGCGCCCGCCTATCGCCATTCGTGTATCTAGGTCAGTTTGTCTGCGTGAGCTGTGGCGTGGCACTCGATGATCAAAAGGCTTGCCTCAGCCGACGAAGTTTCCTCGCGAGGAGCTGTTCGTGTTTTTTTTTTCGCCTTTGAAAAAAAAAATTTCGTACAGACAAAGGTCGGAAAGTTCTTTATGTGCCAATCATCTCTTGCTAGCCCGAACGCGGTTGCAGGTCTTGGCGCGATTGTAGTCGGCCCATTTCGACTGCGTTCTTACGCCCCGGAACATTTTCGCCCAAAAATGTGCGTGCGTGCCGAGGTGCAAGCTGGAAAAGCGGTGGGTAGGTTTTCTTGACCAGCGGAAGTTGACCGCACTGTGCTGTTTGTCGCTATTAACTTTTTCAAATGATGTTCATTGCCAAGAGGACGTTCTTGCCCCCAATGCGGGCTGACCGCTTGGTGGTGCCACAAGTCTGGCGCACTCATCGGTCGGTGCTTCTGTGTGAGGATGTCGGTGTTTTTGAGCCATGTTCGTCAGTGTAGTCAGGATTTTTGGAACGGTTGCATTTTCTTTTGTACAACAGTAACGTGCTATCACTTTTAAATTAGCTGTAGCTGCACAGTCTCAAGCTGACCAGCAATGCGTTCTGGCTGGCGGATATAGGTTTTCATTGCCAACGCTTTGGCAGCACACGGTTTACGTCTCACGTGATAGCAGTTCCTCTCTGGCTTCAGGGTACCTTTGCTGCGAGATGCCTTGGTGCTTTCAAGACGCCCAGAACAATTCTTTTGTCTTCGAGTGCGGCAAAGCTTTGACTTCTTTACACACACAGACACACTTATATAGGCCAGAATTTTGCTGGGCCTGTTTGTACGCGCCACCTGGCGGTATGTCTCAGTATCTCGTTTGTACTTTTCACAATCTCGTTGCGCCTGGGCTTCACCAAGTAAGTCTGGCCGTGCGACTTCTTTCTGAGCACTATAGCGTTGTCCATGTGTTTTCCTCGTCTGGCTGCAATTTTTTTGTCGATGCCTTTTTAACGTGATTTTTTACTGTGTTTGCAGACAGTTCTTTCCACCCTCCAATGTTTATACTCTGAATAAACTTCTGATACAAACATTTCATTTCTTGGTGTGCTGACTTTCATTTGTCTCTTTATTTTAATATACTTTCCTATCAATGGATACTTACTTGCTTACCAAGGTGGGCGAAACGGGCTTCATCCAAGGGAAGTGCCGTAGGCGAGGCATCTGCATGGATGACCAGTCGGAGTTCTTTAATGGTACTTAAAGCGTGAAAGAAACGACGACATTAAAACGTCGCACTCTCCAAAGTTTCGGGCCTCTTCTGTAGGCTGTTCATTAACAAAAGACGTCTGGCCCTCGCTCTACAGGCATGCTAGTCCAGGAGTCTGGAATCTTGAGCCTAGAGAAACACTACTAATTGAAATTACGACCTATGAAGGACACCTCATTCTGAGGGTGGACTGCGTTAAAAATTCTCGTACTCATGCTCAATGCCAGAGGCTGTTACTAAAAGCAGTGAATATCAGCGCCCACATCTTGGACTTATTGCCAAGGTTTCAAAACATAACCGGAAGACTCAAACAGAACAACCTCCCGGGTCTTCCAGGCCTTCATCAGTCACGTTAACTATACAGCGCCTTTCCTTAAAAGGGAGTAAAGCTTGGAAGGACAAACTTGATAAGCAAACTAATCGCGCAAAACTAGTCATCCTACCACAGTCCTCTAGCATAGAGGAACTCTTCCTACGTGGCCTTAATACGACTGATAAACTCCAGGTGCAGATCTCCGGGCTTTCTTTGACTAAGCCGAATAACAGTCTTTGACGTGGCAGGTATACTGCCCATGGAAGTGACCTACACCCCCATCTAGAGAAATCGAGAAAGCTAGAGCCCGAACCAAAATACATTCATCCCGTATGTAACGAGGGCAGGAGAAAGGCATGAGTGAGAATTGTGTAATAATTGATCTGAGTTCGTATGAGGTAACAATATACGGCGTGTTGAGTGTATCGCAATTAATGCGGCAATTAAGCACTTCTGAAGTCTTGTGGCAATATAAAGTGATCATTTGTCATGAAATGTTGAATATACCGGCCCGAGTGTTTTCGTGCGCGATAGGTTACCGCTGTTTATTCATTTGATACCGATACAAATTGCCGCGTCATCAATCCAAGATGGCGGTGTTTGAGCGGTTCCGAAAGAATGCGTTTAGCTCGGCGAAAGCAAAAACTGTCCTATCTACAGAAAAACTACTACCACAGTGGTGGTCCTCAGCCAGGGATGTCTCGGGGACCCCTTGTGTACTCTAGAAGGTAATGAAGGACTCCTTTCAAAGTGAGAGAAAAAACGTGGGAGAGGGGAAGGCTCTTATAGGTTAACTCAACATTCACCGTAAAATAGGTGCCATCTGTTTCTCCGCACCAACGAATGGTGAAATCGCTACGCCTATTTCATATAAACAGTTTGTCAATACGTTGTGTAGTACGCAGCCACCTTCAACCTGTTTCTACGTATGCCCTTCAAATATGCCAGCATGAAAAAAGCGTGCTTGCGTGCACATGCCGTAGAAAACTGCATCAAAAGCTTTGTAGCCATCCCATGGAAGAAGGGTGAATGAGAGTTAGCTCCGCCGCAATGCAAAATTGTTATTTGATGAAGCATACTAAAAAGCAGGAGCCGCTGTCATGGGACATAGTGTGCCAAAAAAAGTGCTTATATATTTTTTTGCATAGGGTAGTGTGGTATCGCAGACATTTACATATTGCTACGTGGATCCACTAAAATGATTGATTGATGGATATGTCAAGTTTGACGTTCCGAAATCACCATATGATTATGAGAGACGCCGTAGTGGAGGGCTCCGGAGATTTCGACCACCTGGGGTTCTTTAACCTCCACCCAAATTTGAGCACACGGGCCTACAGCATTTCCACCTCCATCGGAAATGCAGCCGGGATTCGATGCCGCGACGTGCGGGTCAGCAGCCGAGTACCTTAGCCACTAGACCACCGCGGAGGGGCCCCACTAAAATCCGATCACTCCCATTTGAATACCACTGCCCTGGCGCGCACGTGCCGCCGAAATTGAGCAAGCCCCAGTACAAACCACTCCACCACTGAACATGAAGTAGCAGCGCACGGGTATGTGCTGCAGAAATCGGGCAAGCCCCAATGCGCAGCCCTGGCTCACTAAGGTGAAGAAGCAGTCTGCGGGTACCCGTGAGGAAATTGGACAAACCTCGGTATACAACCCTGCCCCACTAAACATGAAGTAGCGGCCCGCGGGCATGTGCTGCAGAAATCGGGCAAGCCTCAGTACACGACCCTGGCCCATGGCGGATGAGGTCCGCGGGTACGTGTACAAAAATCGGGCAAGCCTCAGTACGCAACACTGCCCCGCCGCGGTGGTCTAGTGGCTAAGGTACTCGGCTGCTGACCCGCAGGTCGCGGGATCAAATCCCGGCTGTGGCGGCTGCATTTCCGATGGAGGCGGAAATGTTGTAGGCCCGTGTACTCAGATTTGGGTGCAAGTTAAAGAACCCCAGGTGGTCAAAATTTCCGAAGCCCTCCACTATGGCGTCTCTCATAATCATATGGTGGTTTTGGGACGTTAAACCCTACAAATCAATCAATCAGTATGCAACACTGGCCGCGTCGCGTTCGTATTCTTGAGTCCCCTCGAGCTCCCATTCCGCAGCGCTTCCAAGAAACGTCAGTCAGTAACACATGCTTTAGCCGGACATAACATAGACAAGACGCTTCTCCGCCGCAACGGTCGGAGAGTGTAAACACAAATTATATTTTTAACAGTGTGATAAAAGCGAATTACACCAGAAACACAAAACTGACAAGAGTCATCAGGGTCCTAATGTCCGTTTTTGTTTGTTGTAGAAAAGAAGAGTAAATTTCAGTGCTTGATTTTTTTGTAAGACCCATGTAAGTAGAAGATCTAATTTTTTAACCACCAATGGTCTTAACTACGCTGCCCCCAAGCGATTTTTGCACAGAAACTTTTGGACCCATTAAAAGTTCACCCCTGAGAGGTTATTGTACTCTGCAGCACTTTAGAAGCGATTAGAATGAAATTTGATTATATATACCCTATTATTGCTAAACGTGTGCCATATGAATATCTAAATGGCATTTTAGAAGATCAATGGCCAATCCAGAAACAGTGTGATAGCGACTAATGTCTCCGTTTGTAATGAGAAAGCAGGTGTGAGAATGGAATGGTATCTTTCTCTCTAGACTGGACTTTCTCAATACGAATTTCAGATTTTAGTTTTATTTATCAGGCTGAACTGCTGGCAATAGTTCTTGTATTGCGAAAACTGCTCCAGAATCTACCGGCAGTGGTTATTCTAACAGACTGCTTCTCTGTCTGTTCTGCCTTAAGCGCACCTAATTTATCGCGTACTTTGGAGACCTATTTTTTTTTTTGCTCATTCCCAGACATGTGCGGCTAGTACGACTAGTGTGGGCACCAGACCATAGAGGTTTAGCACTCAATGAATATTCACATCCTCTAGCAAAATCACCCCATGATGGCCCTGTTTTGCCTGTAGTGCCTACGTCGGCGTATATCGCAGCAGCGTGCGCGATTTGAAAAGCGTACAACGGCCAATAACTTTAATACATCTCCCATTGTTTTTATCAGATTTTTCTCAGCTAAGGTTCTCTTGGAAGAGCAGGTGGTGTTCATCTAAGAAGGAAGAAATAGTAATTACAAGGCCACGCTGTCAAGTCTTCCCACTGAACTGGTCGGGTCGGGTCGGGCCTTCACTGGTCGGGTCTGGCCCAGCCACCTTTATGCCTCCACTGTAATGAAAGCGACTTTCTGTAGAGCGCTTCTTTTTAGCGTGCTGTATATTTAAAGTACGAAGAAAAAGGCTACTAGAAGAACATCTACAAAAGTTACTTCAGGAACAAAATTGGACTGTCCGACTCAGCATTTTGTGCGCGATGTAACGTCGTTGAAGACATCAATCATGTCCTCTGTGAGTGCACGATATACGCTTCAGAGAAACAGTCTCTGAAACTGGCCTTAAACATGCAACAGGACAAAAACTTGGGGTTGAAAAATATTTTATGCCCATGGCGGAACAGCTCCAGTGCGTTAGACTCCACAAAAGCGCTACTGGCATTCTTACGGGCAACAGGCTTGAACAAAACGTTGTAAATAGTGCTGTGCACGTGAGTGACTGTATGTGTTATGTGACCGTTATGCGTGTCTGTAACTGTGTGTGTTGTGTGCTTATCATAGTATATATCATTGTCCTCACCCGGCACCTGGAGTAGCCTGTCAGATGAAAGACCAGGCAGGCTCCCCATTAAAATAAATCTCTTTCTCTGCAAAAGTTGAATGGGACTTTGTGACTTTCGGTTATTCTTTCATTTGGTGCAACTATATTATGCTTTAGCCACAGGAGTGTTTTCAGTGCTGTACGTAACTTTTTGCGTGTCTAAAAGAATAGAGTGGTAGGTGTAACTTAAGCCATTTGGCCTATTTGAAGTTTTTCTTGGTTCTGTTGATTTTAGTGCTCCAGTTTTTTATCTTTTTTTAGATTTGGCGAGCTTGTATTGTTAACCTGCAATGAGTAAACAATTATTTTCAACCTGTCACCTCAAAAACACCAGGCCTTCGCGGAAGGCGCAGCACAGTCACAGTGAAAGCTAGAAGAGCGGCCTTTTCAGAGCCGTTTCAAAGCACTCAATGGGTAACTACTGCAATCACACTTGCTTGATACCCACTAGGGCATCAAAGATAATTTTTGTGGGTTAGTAGGCCGGCATTCGCTGTGCTATCTTTCGTCATTCGACTGAGAAGTGTGGTATCCACTAAACACTTGCAAGGAATTTTGTGCCAATCGTTCATGCAGTGGCCGATGACGACGAGGAATCATGGCTGAACTAGGTATGCGCCAGAGTTAAGAGGGGAACAAGAAAAGCTTTCGTAATAGTTCGGAGCGCTGGACTGCCCACTCGTTGCGCTCTTCGCGTTGTGCGACGACTGGCACGGTTCTTTCGTTGTTTTAAACGCTTTACAAGACGTATTTACTTGATTGCTTTCCTGACATCAAGCCTGCCTAAGGCAAGTTTGCCAACAAGTCACAAGCACCGGCGTCGCGCAATGATACAATACTGGGCTGCCACTCAGCGGACCCAGAATCGAGCCTCATTGTGTCATTGTTGCTAGTTTTTTTTTTCGCGAGATGTGATTACGAACACCGGTGGCGGCGGCGTGCAACAGCGTTTGACCCGAGTTGCGATCTCGTAACAGCTTTCGCTGTAATAATTGCTGTAGTTTTCTAAGCAAGGCACCATCTGACTGGTGGCCTGTCCCCCGAGTGGGTTGCGCCAAGATATTGAGGAACCAACCAACCAACTTTATGAGAACAGACTATGATGCTAAGGAAGTCATAAGGGATGTTATTAGTAATAAGTGCAATGTAAGAGTTTAAAATTACATGCTATTGCTAATAATGCCTTCTGTATTTACTTTGGCGTCATTGTCCGTTAGTTATCGTTAAGAATGTGTTTCTTAAGTCATTCATTCTCGCGCATTTGTGCAGCGCATCACTGCACTTGAGTATGTCATATCAACTAGCCCCAGTGGAAGCGCTCCCCCCCATCTATTGATAAAGTCGTTTACTCAGCCGCTGTCCGAACTACAGAACTGCATGCTCCTTCAGTGAAAAAAAAAAGTGCTATGCAACGACACCCACACAGTGTTATTCTGCCGAAGTCCTAGTACATATTCATCACGTGGTCTCAGCACCAGCTTGCGAGAAGTTACGAAGTGTTCAATCATGAACCTACACTGAGGCATAAACTAAGTACTATTCGTTCCAAGGATTGTGATGTGGGTGTCAGAAAGGAAAGAGGGCGCAGGCTCAAATGGAGCATCTAGTCAGAGCTTTGGGAATCATGTATACTTAACAGCAGTACAAATATGATCGCACGCACAGGACAACTTATTGTTTCCGTTATCACGACAGTGACGTTGCGTATGGAGCAGTAGGTCCCGAGCAGTCTACAACTACTTTCAAGGAAGGGGTTCTACCTGGAGTTATGGTTTCTTGCTAGCTCACTGATTCATAGAAACGCGCTGTAATAGACAAGTGTGGTCATTGAGATAATAGGAGTTGCGAACACTTTATTCGGAAGCAATATGCAAAGTGTGACAAGCCTAGCATGCGGAGCTGAACTCCAAGACCATGTCCCGGTTGTGCTTTAAACTGCTGAAACAAAACTTGTTTTTGCAGCCGCTATACTTCTAACCTCTTCGGCAGTTTACAACACCAGTTCACATCACTCTGGAGCATTCCGCAGAGGCTTGGGTGTTATTTTCACTTCCTTTTGCGCGCTGTAGTCATCAGCGTTAAGCTAGTGCTTCGACGGGAGAATGATTGACAAAACACATTTGTCACAGCCGTTACATACTTGAGCACCCTTTGACAAAAACTATTCAGCGTTAATGAGCCTTGAGATAGGACTCAGTCTTGTCTCAACAGTGCAACGCGAGCATTTCCGCACAGGACCATTTCGCTTTAATTGCCGCATGTTTTGTGAGCGAAGGGGTAAGAAAGAAGCCATCGAGACACTTAAATAAGAAGCAGCCGTCAAGAATGAGAGGGAAGGCGCGACTACACAAGCAGTTGGCGTTCGACACCATTGCCGCGGGTCACCATGGGACACCACCAGCGGCCGTTGCTGAGAAGAATGACGCCGCTGAACTTGGACGAGTACAGCGCCATGATCACGATGCAGGTGGCAGTGCCCACGAACGTCAGGCAAATGATTACGCCCAGCGTGGCCACCCGCTGGCTAGCGTCTGGCCCCATGGCGTTCTTCCTTCTGGCCTCTCTCTCGGCGGCCACGTCCACAATCGTCTCATTGCTCATGAAGCCCGTCTGGTTGAAGATCTGCATCGCGTCCATTGTCATGTTGCCCGGCAACGACAGAATCGACTCCAATGAGACGTTCATCAGCAGCGATTCTTGTTGCTGAGGAGACAGTAGCGGCTCAGACTGCTTCCGAAACTCTTTCTGGGACTGCTTCTGGGGCTGCTGCTGACGTACGAAACTCAGCACACTGCTGCTGCTGGTGCTGCTGTTTTTGCTCTTGTTGCTGCTGCTAGTGTTGCCATCGCTGCTGGGGCTACCACTAACCTCGGCCGAAGATCCCAGGCTCATCTCTCCTGTGCTCGGCGCCATAACTTCGATGGACCAGTGTATGGCGGCACTCTTGGGCGTAACAAGAGTGGTGTGCTGCTGCGGATCGTCCGTGTCGTTTAGCAGCAGCTGTATCTTGAAGATGAGGTCACTGAGGAAAGACCGGCTGTCCCTGGTCTTGATCAGGGTGTTGAGCAACTTGTCGTCGATGTGCTCGTCGACGTCCACGTTGGCCCGGCTGCAAGCGGTGAAAGATAGCAGCACGGTCATGCCCAGGACAGCCGCCGCTGACATCGCGCCCATCCTCGCTATACCTGGCTATCGAGGCCTGGCGAGCCGGGACGGGCCTGTGGTGCCGCGGAGGTCCTGTCTTCCTCTAGGAGGGCGGCGCGCACCGCTGGCGGTCATCGGCCGTGTTCATGCCGCGGTAGGAAACGGGCCAGCACGGCGCTTTTCGTGTTTTTGGTACGGTAAAACACCGCGCAGTGTTCCGTCCACCGGCTCAGCCAGCGAGGCACGCGCTAGCACCTTGCGTTCACTTCTTTCTTGTCGATGCTTGCCCGTTCATAGCTGCCTCGCTCATTGCCTAGGGACAAGGCTTTGGCTTACGACAGCATCAGTAGGACCCAAACATTTACGCTAAGAAAACTAGAGAGTAAATCTAATTTATTCCTCGCTCAATGCACCTGATATATCGGGAAATCTTTTATGATGCCGCAATGGTGGACACAAGTTTGTAGTTCTCAACTGATGCTCTGGCCGTATACCCAGTGCTGTGTTGTGTTAAGTTTCGTTTTCGGTTTGTCGTGTGGTGCCTCGCACGACACTGATCTGTAGAGGCACCGCTAAGTGGTGCCTAATAGGCATGTGATGATTATATGTATATAGTTTAAATAAATCAATTGGTGACAAACCCGCTTTCAGAGGTGGACGTTTTCTTTTCACTCGGCGCTCCGCGCCCAAGTCGTAGGTGGCCGCCGGCAGCATCGGCGTGCTGCGGCGCCTCGTTCTTCTTCGTCGGCGTCACGGCCACATTAAACCCGGGGCTTTTTCACTTGAAACGAAGGACCCCTGGGAATGGATCCTCAGAAGTCCAGAACATCTAGAACAACTCCAGGTCGTCCAGAATGCCCATGATGTTTCATTGGGTCAAGGCCAACCACTCCTGTCATGGGTGAAGCCATCGCCTCATGTGCAAGTCCCCGCGGGTGTGAGCTATTTAGGATCTCATAAAAGTGGTTGCTTATGTCATGCGACTTACCTACATCTCCTCCCTCCAAATCTCTTTTTCAAGCTAACAGGACACGGGATTTGGTAGTTTAATCTGCTCGCTGTGGCTCCGAGGACAAAAAGGGAGGAGAAAGTTTCGCTTGCTTTTGCATTTGTTATTGCCGGCGGTAGTGCGTAAAATGGCCCCAAGTGTATTTTAGAAATGCCCTTATAGTGCAGCTACTTACGAAAGTCGGTTGTTGTCGCTTCCAACGTCTTTCGGATTTCGCAATTCAAAGTACGCTGTAGAACTGTTAAACTACGCTCAAAACATGCTTAGAGCTGTCTACATACAACGCCGAGTTTCGCACCATATCATGAAACTCTAGGGCTGTCACTCACTCTGGTTGATTTGCTGAAAATCGGGATGCTCAGAATGAAACAGTTGAAGTAGAAAACAAAGATGCTTCCTTGGTTAACAGCATTTTTATTGTGATCAGTATTTATTGATAGAAATACAAACAATTGAGGCAGCTTCGTACTAGCAGAGTCCTTGGTACTAGTGATGCCGAGCCTGCAGGAAGTGCGCAGCCGGGAGGTCTTGCGTGTTTTTCTTTACTTTTCTTTAGTTTCTCTTGCCTTTCTTTTTCTTTTCCTGTCTTTTTCTTGTCTTCTTTCATGCCTCTCATTCTTTCTGTCTGTCTTTTCTGTTTCTTCTCATTCTTCTGTCTAGTTTTATTTCTCTTTGGCAGCGAAAGCTGTTACGAGATTACAACACTGGTCATGCGCGACGCCGTAGTTGTCCGCCGCCACGGGTGCCCGTAACCAGTATCGAACAAAAAAAACTCGGTCAATAAAAAAAACTTATGACACTCGAGTCCACTGCGTGCCTGCCCCGTATTCTACCAAGTGCTTAGTACTTAGTAAACAAAAAAAACATAATGACACAATGGGATTCGAACTCAGGTACAATGGGTGCTAGCCCTGAGCCACGCCAGAGCTTGGAACTCGTCTTCTACACTGGCCTTAGACAGGCTTGATGTCGGGATAGTAATCGCGCTAATAGGAGTAATGAAACGTTTTAGGGCATCACGGGAGGCGTCACACAATGCAAATCGTGTAACGAAGTGTCAAATGCTCCAACCCATTAGAAAAATTGTTGTTTGGATCACCTGTTAAGTGTGGCGCATACCCACTATCGGAATATTTCTTCATCGTATTCAGCCACTTCATAAAAAAACGCTTCTCCAAATAATGACGAAGGATATAGCATAGTGAATGCTGGACTAGTACAGAAAATTTATAATTATTTGTGGCAACATCTGAGCGCCATCGCTTGGCAACATCTGAGTTGCCAAGCGATGACGCTCCCCTACAAGCGCGGAAATATTAATTACGAGACTACGATATCGAGTACCCCCCGCTGAATTTTTACCTACACAGGACTGGTGCGGTACAGCCACCATTATGCTTCCACTGCACCGAGAGTGGATCTCTGCCTCATTTCCTCTTAACGTGCAGGCTATTTGCAAATCGAAGGAAAAGACAGAAAGAACAACCTCACCGTAGGTTGGCTTTAAGTTTATTCCTTGCGCTGGTACCTTCCTTTGGGGCAACTTAAAAAAACTGTACCCACAGGAACGCTTGAGAAGCCGTATACGATTTCCGAAGATAAACAAAACGAATAAAACGTAGAAATATTGATATGTGGGGTTTAACGTCCCAAAACCACCATATGATTATGAGAGACGCCGTAGTGGATGGCTTCGGAAATTTCGACCACCTTGGGTTCTTTAACGTGCAGCCAAATTTGAGCACACGGGCCTATAGCATTTCCGCCTCGAATAGAAGGTTAGGTTAAGCATAATTTAACTTTATTTTCAGCCCTATTATCTTGTTGGGCTGTACTTTGTTTATTTTTTTATTCGTGTTTTACCAATTGTTTTTTAAAACATTCCTATTCATTGTATTTGGCTAAGAAAACAGTTTTATTTCTGAGACAATTAAAGTACCACCCGTTTCACGGCCGATGCCCCATGGTGCGTTTCGCCAGACATCTTAGGGCCAACCAACAAACAAACCAATAAGCATTATTGTAGTATTATTGAGCTAAACCAGAATAAAACTTTTTATTTTTTCACTATTTACTATTCAAGATAAAGGTTATACTGTTCGATCGGAATGGCTAAAGAAATTAATTATCGCACTCTTTCTGTTTTTAGGTATGTCTTTTTTTCGTTTTCTTATATTTATCATTCGAAATGTCTAAATTCGTGTATTCATTTCTTGGCCAATCATCTTGAATGTGTATGAGCCATGGTAGGGGCATCATCATCATCTCATCAGATCATCATAGCGAGCCGGCTGATGATGACGCTGCTTTTCTGTTCACCTGTGCACGAAACAATGTTCGGCTTAAACAGTTCCACTGTTAAAAGAAGCTCAAAGGGCTTTTTTTTACTTTGGTGATCCCGTCTTCTTCATACGCAGTTCATCGGCGTGGATCCCATGAACACCATCATCCCCATTCATCGAACCTGCAGCTTGATTTATGGTTCACCTCCTTTTGTCATTGCACCTTCCACTCCCTCTTTCAATCTACCCCTTCTCGTTCCCGTGTAAAGCAGCAAACCAGTTCTCCTGCATTGTTTAACATCCACGCCTTTCCTTCCCTACCATTTCCTCTCTATTTGTGGTGAGCGCCGCCAGGAGAAGACTCATCATCATCATCATGGTCACTCGTCGGCCGGCCAGAAGAAGAAAAAGAATCAAGAGGAATCGGCCACGCGTCCGGTGTTCTCCCCATTTCTTCAAACAACTCTTCTTTCGGCTTCGTGTCGTACCCATCGTTTTTGACGGACATATTCAGACAAGGCCTGATGAAACGAGGCAAAAAGCGCGACCCGGGTGGAGCCGCCGCGATCAGTAACTCCAGCCCGCGTGTCGAACAGCAGAATCGGTCTGTAGACCGCGTCGAAACTGACAGCGGCTCCAAGGTGACCGCAGCCGTAACACACTTGCTGGGCCCTTCTCGACGACACCCACCTGATGAAGCGGCAAGCTACGGGGGCACCAGCGTGTGGCAAGCCTCTTCGGAACTTGCCACTGACGATCAAACTCAGGCGACGTCACCTTCACGGCCAACCGTCTCGCCGGCCAGTGGAGGTGCCACCGATGACACGATGTCCGGAGCGGACACCGACCAGCTTCCTACTGTGGCTCCTACCGTAGCAGGAACGCGTCTCATCACGCGGTCGAAGTTGAGTACGCTGGGTGGCGCAGTGGATTCGGCGCCATCCGCGAGTGTCCGACGGTCCTCTCCGGGCAAGAAGAAATGTCGGCATCGCAGCTCGGCGAAGTCAAACATGGGCGCTGAACGAGAACCGAAGGAAACTGCGAAGATTGAGGCAGCCCTCAAGTCACAACGACGTTCTTCGGTCGACGAAACGCCTAGCGACGTGTTTACGCCTCCCGAAACGTCAGTAGTGGGCAACTTCGCGTCCGTATTTCATGACCTGGTCGCCCAGGCTGTCGCACTTTACGACGGAATCAACGCTACCACTGATGCAGCCTCTATAGACGCTGCGTCTACGGAGTGTCATAACAGGCCTTCTTCAGAGTTGGCACAGGCTGGCTCTGTGGAACTCATGGACAAAGTCTCGGCATACGCATCGAAGAGGAATGAAGACCCGCAGTCTTTCGCACCATCAACTTCGCGCAACCGAGGAAGAGTCAATCCTTACGTGCAGGTGGGTGCTGACTCAGTCCTCAGGAAAGGCAAGGAGAATGAAGCAGTGCCATCAGACCAGAAACAAGCTCGCGCAGTGGCTGGTGTTCCCGCAACTCAGAAGAGCCCGTCTCCGGCAGGAAACAACGAAGGTGCTGACTCAGCGAAACAGTGTATGCCTCCATTACGCACAGCAAGTTCCGGGAGTGAAGGCAGGTCTCAAAGTACGGGTGATCTGCTAGGGATATTTTGTTTGTTCTTATTTTAATAAGTGTAGCTTTGGTTGCTTCTTTGTTGCTGTTATTGTTAGTTAATGCGTACATGAATGCTCCTTGTGCGGTTGAATTACTGGGTCGATTATGGCTATTAGTCAGACATTCAGTTGCTTTGTTATCAGCTCTGCCAACTTATCCAACATCTATGATTAATGTACGGTACACTGTACACTGTAACTGATTTACTGAATAAAGATTGTTTAAAAAAAGTTTTGAAGCAGGAGCCAGAGCAACCGGACCCAGCCGCACCAGCTGTTATGTCAGCGTCGACACCCATGCTCCCACAGTTGGATGAGGGACGGCCGACTACCAGAGCTTCAAAGCCGCACAACGAGGGTGCTCTCAAAAGAGACGGCGACAGCAGCAGGCTTTTATTCAAGGGAAGTGAATGTCATGGAGCTTCTTCACACTATGCACGCAGGAGCGCTGTCAGCTCCCCAGGCCATTGGTCCTTCTACCGTGAGTTGTCGAATCACCGATTTGTTGAGCAATAAAATTTTCGGGTTTCTATAATTCTGAAAACGGAGCTAAACAGGTTAATCATGGGTATATTCAACTCGTCAATAAAGGTGCCCTCCAACACTTTTCCTAATAACCACTGATTGGTTTCACTAGAGGAGTTTATTGCCTTATGCATTGACCACCGCATTTTTTCACCTGAAATTGTGACTCAATCGATATGTATATGACCTTAAATATAGATGCGCCCTTCGAAAAAAGGTCGATAACAATCGACGTTGTGTTCATAAGTGATGGTGATTTGGTCATCTTCAAAAGGCGCACAAGTCATTATACATCTCGGTTGACTCGGTCTAAACCTAAGCCAGCATTTTAATTGATGGTAGTGGAGAAAGAACGCGGGTAAAAGAAGACACATTCGACGCGACCACAGCGATACACCCCCCCCCCCCACCCAGCTATTTTGTCCCCATTCACAAACATTTCTGCAGTCCATCGCAGTTGCCTATACTAGCACACAAAGATGATTTGTTAGCAGCTAGGTATACAATCGTTACGTTCAAGAACAAGAAACGTACTTCAATTGCGGTGTCTCGACCGTAAGGTTATATATAGTACACCGTGTGAATGCAGAGCACGTAACTTTTTTGTTGTCGCTTTGTTTTAGTGAAGTGTAGGTTGTGTACTAAGGAGGGTGGTTTACTGAGAAACCAGGCTCTGACCGGTCTGTGTGAGAGAGAAAACCGTTACTACTCGATGACCAAAGATACGTCCTTTGAATTGTTAATGTCATTTCACACAAGTTACGTCTTGAAAAGTGATGATATTCACAATAGCTTTCTACCTTCACACGTCATGAAACTGTCATGGAACTGTATTGGAAGAGACACTATCATGTGCTGGCGTTCGCCGTTTGCAGCTCTCAACGTGACCTTCGTGACTGAGATGGACAGCAAGCGGGAGCGCCTATTGTACAGTGCCGGTATCTGCGCCGTCGCCCTCATATTCGCCATACTGATGGGCGCCGTGATCGCGGTCTTCTACGCCAGCCGGGTGCCATCCCCTCTAGCCTGCATCACAGCCGAGTGCGTAGCTGCCCGCGAATACCTGTCCGCCTTGCTCAACACGAGTAGGGACCCGTGTAGTGATTTCTACGGCTACGTGTGCAGCTCGTGGATCGTGAAGGGTCAAGTCGGTAGAAGCTTCCGCGCGGACAGCATCGCCATAGCCCTCGTCAAGATCGACAATAATCTCTTGCGACGGGAGGACGCGGACGGTAAGTGCATGTGCACCGTATGGCATGTTTCACAAGTGACAGTGGTGTAGGATGGATGGATGGGGCTCTTTCTTGTTGATCGAGCGGAGATGTGGCCACCCTCCTTAATCCTCAAAGAGGGGCATCAAGTGTGCCCGATACCTTTGGCTACTCGAACTTGCACCGTCATTTTTTGAAGTGCAGGGTTGTGACCACGCCCGTTTTTGGCGAAAGTCATGGTCAAAGGCCCCTGGAATCCGAGGAGGAATAAATTTGCTATGTTTATTCCCACAAAGCTCACGACCACATACAGGTCATTGTGAAAAGCATGTCTTGCTAAATTTTATTTTATTTTTTGAATTTATTGAAATGCTTGTTTTCCTTTCAACCAACCATTCAATGGGGCGCGTGCTGCGAGGGAAGTTGGCTTCCTCTCATGGAGAACTGTGTGCATGCCTATCGATACCCCTGTCAATTTCATAATCAGTGCCATTCTATTCTTCATTTCAGCTGTCCACCAAGGTTCCACTGCCGCATTGAGTAAAGCGATGCTTTCTTACAGACGATCCGACAGATCTACGCTTGATGCGCCGCATTTACCAGACTTGTCAGCGCTTCACGAGAGACGCTCGCGTCCGGCCCTTCGCAGCGGCCCTGGAGTCCGCCCGGAAGCTCCTGAACTGGGGTACGATGCGAGGCGTCCGCACATACCATGATCTCGTCGTGTTTCTTGTACGCACGTCTTTGCTGCTTGGTTTCCACACTGTGCTGGCCATCCAACTGCTGAGTGACGACAGGCGCATCTTCCTGCGGCTCTCGTGCGGACGGTCGCTCCTCCAGAAGCTGACCCCCTCGGAGGATCGATCGAACCTGGAGGCTACGCTTCGAATCGTGAACGATAACGCCGACGAGATCACCAGAATATTGGAGATGGACGACTGTGTCAACGGCCATCTCGAAGGCTGCGCCGATAGCGATGAACGGAAAGATGGGACTTTCAGACTGGACGAGATTCTGGACGACTTGGTTCCCACAGTCAACACGACCGTCTGGGTATCGGTGGTCAGCGCAGTCTTGATGGAGTCTGGAGTCGATAGGTCAGTTCGCTTTGCCAGAAGGTGTGGAATCGGCTTGTCTTCTGTAGTCATCTTAACCTTTCAGTGCCATGAAAGTTCAGTTGAAGCCGCTGAGCTTTCCGCACGATTTATTTGGTCACCTGCAACCTGTAAGAATGTTCGGATACTTTGTGCAATCTTAAATGCGTGATCGTTAGATGCTTTGATATTCAAAAAAGTGAGTGCTATGTATGCTATAGGAATTCTTCAATCCTGCGTAAGTACCAGCTATACGCTTTGAATTTCAAAGCACCAAGCATGAAGCCATCTATTCTTTCTAGGGTTGACAGTAAGATGCGAGTGATGATCTTAAACCTGCTGTATGCGTTTGATTTTATATTTGTTATTTCATCCCTTGTGTTTCCCTAAACGTTTTAGCAGAAGACAGTTCACATCCTCTAGCACAGCACTACCACGGTGGTCTAGCGGCTAAGGTACGCGATTGCTGACCTGCAGGTCGCGGGAACAAATCCCAGCTGCGGCTGTGGTGCCGATGGAAGCGAATAGGCTGTATGCTTGTGCGCTCAGATTTGGGTGCACTTTAAAGAACCCCAAGTGGTCGAAATTTTCGGAGCCTTCCACTACCGAGTGTCTCATTGTCATATGGTAGTTTTGGTACGCTAAATCTCACGTATAAATAAACAAAATCCTCTAGCACATATTATAGAACATTGCTGTCAATCGCTTACCGCTCGTATAGCTTTCGCAGCATAATGTGCTGCATAAGCGTGAAGGAGCGAAGGAGGGGGGGGGGGGGGAGTCTGTGCGAAGAAGGGCAGACCTTGGTATTTTCTGTACTTTTTTTCATGTTTCAAGCTTGCGCATCACCACGTAGCATCAAGGTCTTATTACAGCTCCTGGATTCTAGTTGGTCCAGCTTTGCTGTAGGCACGGCTGGTCACGCCGCAATGTCACGACGTCACGTGACGTTGCCTGAGACTGTGTGTCATTGATGCAATATCCCGAAATTCCACACTCCCGTCATCAAAGTCCGCAGTGGTAGTGTAGCAGTTGCTGTGCTGTGCTATCAACCCGAATGTCGTGGATTCGGTAGAAATCCTTGAGGTCCGGGTACTTTGCAACAACAGTGCACGCTAAAGAACACTAGATGTTCGAAATTTCCGGAGACCTCAACAACAGTGTCTCTAATAATCATTTAATGGGTTTCGTAAGTAACATCTCGGACATCATTGTTATTCCACCACCAATCCCAAAACACTTCCGCAGGTCCCAATTGTTGGACGTCGGCCTGGCTTCGGGAGCTACTGGCTTCCGTGCCGCCGTCCACTGTATCACTAATTCTAGCGGGGGCGTCGAGGCCGCCGGGACGTACCTAGCCGCGCATCTGGATGCCGAGGTACTCTCCATGGAACTGCCCAGCCGGCTGCCGCCGAATCCTGATGGAACCACGCTGTTCTGCCTCGCGCTGGCCCGAAAGCCCTTCGAATTCTCGTGGCCACGGCTCTCGGCCAAGATCCTGGGGCTGCACGGAGGCAAGGAAGTGCTACGGACCATGTTCGAGTACCTCAAAAAGACCGCGCCCAAGACCACCTTGTTCGCGTGGCTAGCCAAAGGGATGCCTCGAGTGGCCGAGAAGGGGGTCCAGAAGATAGAGCTTGCGGTTGTCTCTGAAGATATGCTCGTGAGTGAAACGGCAAGTGTATCTATACGCGATCAAAAACCACTATGTGATCGTCAGACACTTCATACAGGGGCACTCCGCGTTAATTTGGTGATGCAGCTGCGAAGAAAACATTGCGAGTGATGTATCTGTGACGGGCTGCCGTAATGATGATGCCGCTAATCGAGGATAACCTTGCCGCACCGCTGACCACAGTGATTCCCCTGTTTTTATGTTTTCTTGTCTTTCTTTTTTTCGTGGTGCTGCACCAATGACAGCGCTTCTGACGGCAAAAAGATTTGTTGCAGCCGCGGCAATAAACGAGCAAAGTGGAGTCAAAGCAGTTGCGTCATGGGAGACCGCGCTCGTTCAAATGAGGCGAATTGAAAACACGTGTCATATTTGCGAAAAAGGACAACCTTGACGCCTAATCAGCGCATGCACCACCAGCACAAGAGCGTTACTCTCACCACCTTTCTGCTGGTGGTGCACAGGCCTGCAGGTTTTATCTTGAAGTAATACACAGTACTCACAGCTTATAACGCGACACATTTTTTAGTATAGTGATTTGCGTGCACCAGTGCTCGAGTAACACGATCAATATGGTCTCTGAAGATAATCTTGAGGTAATGCCGCGAAAGACGAGGACAACAAAGGCACACACACGCTGTTACCTCTCGATATGTTAAACCAACTAGCCGACAAGTTGACTCTAGAGATGATGTTCGCCCTGATTTACGCGTTCGAATTCATATTGCGCCGACATGGCCCGAACTGGATAAGGTGGAAATGATAGTAAAAGATGTCATGTGCCATAATTGCTGCGGTTTCAAGAAAATGCGAAGCTAAGTTAATACTTCTAGGTCAAGTGTTAGCTCTAGGTATCACGCGTGCAGTGCTGAGCCTGACGCTGCGGCGTTCTAGTCGAGCGTGTTGACCCCCGCACATTGCTTCTGCAACGTCGCAGCCAGTGTACACCACCCGGAAGATGGCGGACGACTTCGATCAGCCCAACGCCAGTTTTGTCGAGCTCTTCATTAAAGCCATGGCGCTGACCCACGGTAGGCTCGTGCAAAATCCGCCATCCAGGCAGGAGTTTATCGTTTCTCGGCTGGAACGGCGCAGCGAGCTGGGATACTCGGAGCTGATTTCGTCCGTGGTGGTGCCGACGCTGTACCAGCGGGCGCCCCACTTCTACGCGGTGGGCGTGCCGCCGTACTTCAACTACGCCACAGTTGGGGCACTTCTGGCGACGCGAATCACGGAGGCCGTGGCACCAGCCTACGGGGCCGCGAACGAAACGGTAGCGTTTTTGTTTTTTGGTCCGTTATTCGCTCGAATGCGCCAAATGCGGCAGTCTTCAACTCAAGGGATCTTTACTGGTTTTCAGCAAATAACAGTGTTTAAAAAAATTCTGCCATATCCACGAAGTGAATGATGATGAGTGGGCGAAGCTCCGGAGGTAAACCTGGTAAACCATGAATCCTCTGTACATTTTGCCCACTCGATTTTATTACGTTGCTCCCCCTAGCGTACGTCGCCGAACTAAATCGAACGATTGCCTTCAACCAATGACACGCGCCATATGTGACATCATTCCTATTTTATAAGATCTCGCGTCTTTCATCAACTACAAGTACCGCTTTCTAGTTTATAACATCTTGCATCTTTTCATCATCAGCTACAAGTACCACCATCTAGTAAACACTACAAGAACTAAACGAGAGGTGGCTACATACAGGAGACGGTACCGCCATCTAGTGAACACTGCAAGAACTAAACTAGAGGTGGCTACATACAGGCTACAGGGGACGCACAGCCCACGCCCTAAGGAGCTTCGCCCCTAAAATAATAGCATATCCACGGAGTGAGTGATGATGAAGGGGGAGAAGCGTCTGTCCGTCTATCTGTCTGTGAATATGCTGTGCTGGCTACGCCGGAGGGATGAACTGCTCTTTACCATAAGAAGCTTCGCCCCTAAACATAGTGAAGACGACCGCACTCCTTCAGTTGAGCGTCTAAGAGTGGTGGCCGCACATCGACTTCCGCGTTATTTGGCGTATTCCTCGTGTTAGCTTTGAATTCCCTCTCATTGTCAAATCGAACCTCGAAAGCGACGCTGAAAGATTCGCGGGATGGAGATCTCCTTTTCCCGATGACGTGACAAACCTGGACACTCTATATTGATGTATATAGTTATTTTCTGTGCTACCTAAAGGTAACATATACAGCAGCACTAAGCTTCTCTGGGGACTTTAACTGCTCACAATGAAAAAGTCGGCCCTTTCAACGAGTTTATTCATTTACTTTTCGTGTACTATCCTGGCAGGTAATTGTACCTTTAGTAAACTCATTCTTACATATCGCATGTGTGACCAATATCTTTTAACTTCAAATAGGTCCAACACTTTCGTTTCGGCTTCATTTTTTAAATCATATTTTCTGTATATCCGGAACGCCGGAAGCAATTGCTCTATCAGATGTATTTGGAAGAGAAACAAAAGTGTCACTCGTTGGTGTAGTGCCACTAATATACGTACGCCTGTGAACGATAACTTTATGGGAACATGTGCATTCCGTTATAAAGAACCGGCTTGATCCTATGCAAGGTGAATATATATTGCTATGAAATTCACTGGAAGCAATTTTCGCATTGCATGCGAGTGCTTTAAGGGCTGCTGCTGTGCGTTTACAGTAGATTCTGACGGTGAACAGGCCTCTTGTTAGTGTATGGCGCCTGTGGAGCCTTCAAATGTAATTAGTCTATCCACACGCCATACCGTTTTTCTTTCCATTGCTCGCTGCGTCGTCCTCAATTTAAGCTGAACCCTCTTTGTAAGTCTCCAGGTTTCTGCTCCGTAGCTAAGTACCGGAAAGATACAGCTGTTATATACCTTCCTCTTGAGGGATAGTGGCAATCTACCTGTCATAATTTGAGAGTGCGTCTGTACCCTTTCCTGTAATTTAGACTAGAATTACAGGAAAGGGTAAACTTCAGATCATTAGGGGAGGTATTCGTCCTGTATGGACATTCAGAGCGAAGGCCTCTCAGAATGACGATGTACTCATCATCGTTGCCATATTGTCTGCACCTTATTGTTTCCCGATTCCGTAGACTCTAGCGTCCCTTATTTATTTTTTTGGAAAAACTTGCGAACCACGGATGAGCAAGCAGATAACCAACCAACAAACACACACTAATTCCCAGGAACGTCACAGCCGCAATGACATCTGGTGGACACGAGCCGCCAAGCGCCAGTACAACCTGACGGCCCAGTGCCTGGAGCGGCTGTACGGCCGCCTCGGACTCCGGCAGAGGACAGCGGGCGGCATTACCACGGATCTCAAGCGCCACGACATGGTGCTGCGTGCCCAGGGCTTGAGGCTCGCCTATGACGCCCTGGTGAAGAGCTTCGGCGCTGCCACCGAAGGCAAGGAGTTCGTTCGCCTGTGGTCTGAGGCCCAGGCGACGTTCTTCGTTCGGTTCTGCTTGCTCTCTTGCGACTCCGACCAGCGGGATCACAAAGTGGTGCTGTCTCCGCGCGCCAAGTGTCTGTTGCCCCTGCACAACATGCCGGAGTTCGGCAGCGTATTCGACTGCTCAGCGAGGGAAGACTACGTCGCAGAGCAGTGTCTTTCCTGATGGCGATGTTTCAGTGCCGATAGTGTGATTTGTTTTGTTAGTGGAGCATAACTGCAAAGCGCTCGAAGGACAACCGAACATGAGCACTCGTATCGTGTTCCTCCGGCTGTCCCTATCCTGAAAGCGATGTTTCATTGCGTACTTTTGGGGAGGTCATGACACAGCGAAGTACAGTGTGTCGAGGGGCTCATAGGGGTGCTTGGAATTTGGAGGTTATGATAAAGCCTGCAAAAATAACTCGTTATATTGTCGCCGTGGCAGAGAAAGCGGCGAGAATGCTTCTGTACGTTTCTTGTTGGCCTTCATGGGTGAATATTGAAAACATTGTTCAGTTATTTCTCACACTGAAGGATGGTTGCCTAGAAATTCTTTCACTTTCCTTCTACGTACATGACGTTCTTTTTTTCTTTTTTGTTGGCTCATAATTCCCAGATATTTGAGATACATAGTACATATAGCTATGCGAGTATAACGGCACAATTCTTATGGCTAAGCCACATAAATGCAATTTTTAATCATTACTGTAAAGTTCACACACATTTCATGCCAATGAAGAAAATCCGAACTATGGCATTCATAATCATAATGTAGTTTCAGGACTTAAAAACACAATTACTTTTTGAATTACCTGCGGTACGCGCCCTCTTGATAATTCGTTAGCTTACGCCTGCACCAGCGATAATGCTAGGTGCAAGCACTGCTCTGTAAAAAGACACGTTCTGCGATCATCAGATTACTGAAGGCTGATGACACCTATACTGCCGCCATCAAAGTACAGCGTGCTTTGCTTGTACTTTGCATTACTTAGTTGTCCGACCCCAAGACAGCTCGGTAGAGAGTTTCATTACGTTCCAGAGTGATGTGCCGCTTTCGTTGGAGTCACCTGCACGTGAAAAATTGAAGGGCCTCCCAACCTCGGCCTGGGGGCGCTGCGCCGCACTCTTCGCCGCCTTTCCAGCAGGTAGGTGCACTCCTGCCTTCTGTCTGCGCTATCTCAGCACGTTCACGTGCTCACCACGCGCTGTTATCTGGTCGTCCTCCACGTGCAGCATTACCTGTGACTTGCTCCGAACAGACAGGCACAGAACTTTATTAAGGTGCTGAGGAACACTACCTCAAGGAGGTAGAGGAGCGGGTCGCTTCCTCGTCGGAACGGGTAGGCCGAGCCTCACCGCCGCGTCGTGGGCCCTCTGAACAGCCCAGAGTTGATGTGCAAGTTCTGGGCTCATTTAAAAACAATATAAAGGTGTTTTCATGGTGTGAATCTTATCAGAATCGAAAGCCGTGTCGCCAATGCGCAAGCAGAAAAGTCTTCTTTTTCCTACCTCAATCACTATACATGTTTTTGAGCGAGTGCTATGTGAATATCGATGGTGAACAGCTGCCTTTCTATTTATTTGTTTATTTATTTATTTATTTATTTATTTAATGCCCACAGCGCTCATACAAGCATCATAGCGGGGGGGGGGGGGTACAATGAAAGAACATGAAAAATTTGCAGGTTTACATAATGTTTTAGGTTTACATAAGTTTGTGTAAAAACGAAAAAGAAAAAAGAAGTACATTTGCAAGACACAAAACAGACACAGCTGCGCCGAGCACAGCTGCGTCAGAAAAGCAATATGTATTAAAGAAAAAATGCAGAAACGACAAAAATTGATGAAGATCCATGATAATTAAAACAAGCGCAGCATTCGGCTAGTCCAAGGGCAAATTAACCCCCAAAACAACATAGTTTCGATAAGGATACCGTACAGATTATGACGACTGGCAGGCACACACACGTACTCTATTGCTTAGTGGTCGAAATAATTCACTAATTTTTATTGCAGAAAAGAACGCATCCGCTGGAACAATTGTACGACTGCGGAAGGAAGTCGATTCCACTGACTAATAGTTCTCGGGAAAAAAAAAAGAGTTGCTGAAAATTGATGTATTGCATTTATATTCTCTTATTTTGTGTTCATGATCATTTCTGGCTGAAATGTAGTGAGGCCGGCTCGTGTATACATCACGGGCAATTCGAGTGTGAGAATAAACCATCATTTTTATGACATTAAAAGCGAGGTGATGGCACGAATTGTATATGCATGTTACCGGTGAAACGCGCATTTGCTGGGACATTCGCAGTGTCTTGGTGGTGGTGGTGGTGGTGTTGCAGCAGGCGGGGTTAGCCTGGCCTGCATGGCCGGCAATTGTTCCGCCTGAGCATCTCCTGAATTTGGAAAATGTCACCACGTGTCAGACAGCCCAGTGTCTCGCAGGAAGACCAACAAAGTTCGTTGCACGTTCCTCCTAGTTGCCGCGGGTCCTTCAGGAAAAATGATGTCATCAACTGTCTGGTGCCTATGACAGCCTTTTCGCAATCGCAGTGTCTTGTCGGGGCTGTCGGCAAGCTGCCACCATGTTTTCGCGTGCATTTGTATATAGCGTTCGGATTCCCATTGATTGAATGCAATGTTTAATACGCGGCTTTCAATTTATTAGGAGGTCAGTGTGAAGAGGCTAAACTTCGGTCTGCCCTGTTCAGTTCCCGGCACCATTTCAATGTGGTGTGTTCTGTTTCATAAGAGTTTCATAACTTTTGCTGAGGTTTTCATTGAATGTTAACAAGGTCGTATTGTATGGTCAGTGACAACTTCGATTTTTTTTCAGCTCCTTTAAAAGTATAATAATGCACAAAAAAAGTGTTTTCCGTTCACTTCGACGCTACATATTTTTTTTTTTGCTGTGCATGTTTCATTTCGGATAATATCCACACCTGATCACGCATCGTGTTCAGTGATTTGAATTTCGATTGCGGGTTGTTATGACAGCTTGCTTGGTCTTCGTAATATCACATACCCATTAGGATCGAGAATGTTTATAGTTATATGCCGAAATTTGCCCCTGATGTGCGCGTTAAATTTCGCGAAACTTTACATCTGCTTTCTTTCTTTCTTCAACTCGTTTTCATAGCAGCAGCTGTATATCACCCGCGGGCCGGGCGAACGCAAGGACATATTATTTTACGTGCCAAAACCATCATATCATTAGGAGGCATGCTGTGATTTGAGACTCCAGATTGGTTCTGGCCGCCTGAAGTTTTTTTGTTTTTTTTTTGTTTTTTTTACGCGCACCTACGTTTATCTGAAGTGTATACGGCTGACGACAACGGACAGAGGGTGCAAACACGCAGAGCGTCACTTCTGTTTACATTGAGTGTCGTACCTTCGTGCACCTGAGATATGCAACACCAAAACGCCCCCCGTCTATCATTCTTGCACCAAAATCTGAGCGCTATGTTACTGCGTTTCGCTCCCGTCGAAATGCAGCTGGCGAATTCGGGAATCGAACTTATGACTTCGATCCTATATCATCACAACACCTCATCATGCTAACTTATCAGTGGGTGTTGCTTGCAAGACCTGTACATATAAACGCTTAGCGCTAACCCACAGCACAGATGTGTTTGCACTGAGCGGCGACGAGAAGTCTGCAGCCATCAGCTGAATAAAACACTTGTAGGGCTCACAGTATGGCATTTTAAGTGTATTAAGCTAGCACGCTCCACCACTTTCGCACTACCAAAGGTTGTCTCGGAAAGCCACAGCGCAATTGCGGAATGTACAGCGGTTGTCTATTTGCTGAAGTTTCAGTTTACAAACATGCGCGGCCTTTTAATTTGAGTCCGGCCATCGCGTTTCCTTTAGTTAATGAATAGTTTGTACTACTCTGCACGACTCAAAAATTTCAAGGTAACGAGACCACGGAGTATCGGCGAACTGCCATAATCCACTCTTGACGCCTTTGCTTCCCGCACTGCATGCATTGGAAACAAGAACTTGACGAAGAGTTTTCAGGTCTTCGTCTTGTTTAAACTTTTATAGCAGCTCGCAATGCAGCAGCAGTGCGTGCCAGACTTTCAGAATGATGAAGGAGCGCTGCCCATAGCGTGCAAAATGCGATATAAGCGCTCCAAGGAACACGTTTTCCGGTGTGTGCAATGGGAAAACCCAGAAAGCGCGGCCCGTCCGAGCGACCGGAGCTTTGACCTTTTTCCGCTAGGGTGGTGGACCATGCTGCGCAAACTTAAGCCTGTCCTCCCTAATAGGTCTGAAGTCTTTGTGAGGTGCACATGTCCTCTCACTCAAGAAAATAGATTGCACGTTAGTGAGTTCACGGATAACGAACGGTTTACGCAGGCATATAAGAAGAATTGCTTAGAGTACACTATTTGTGTCCTTTTGTT